>OY726528.1:8899475-9439704 GCA_963383655.1 Bathymodiolus septemdierum
TAAGGAGACCATTTCGGGAAATTCATATTCACAGCAAATCTCCATGAGAGTAGCTGTGTTTTTTTGATCCTCCACAGTCAAAGTAAGATATTAGTTATATTCTAATATATAATTTATCTCAGTTTTAATCTTCTCAAAAAAAAAAGCAATAATTTATTGTCAAAATATGACTTTAAACAGAAAAATAAATCTAAACCAAACACACAAATCCAAAAGAAACAAGTAAAATATACAACTTCTCAGAAGTATTTGAGCATCTAATAATCATTAAAAAAAATTAAAAGTGAGCATATATAAAACTAGCTGCGGAACCGTACCTCTTTATGGTCCTTTTTTTGGCGGACCATTGGCATAGTCCGCTAAAAAAAAAAAAAAAAAAAAGGACCATAAAGAGCTACGGTTCCGCAGCTAATATAAAACATACACGAACACTTAAATAAAAGTCATTATTATTATTTTTATTAATACGGGCCATAAAATGGCATAATTGTAAACACACAGCTTGAACAAAAGTATTGGAACGATAAATGGTGTTATGTTTCATCACTTCCATGTATCATTACTGTGTATTGAAATTAGAATGCGCTTTAATTGTTAGGAGACATTGCATGATTAAACGTAAAACAAATCTATATATAGACCAAAATTTATATAATAATCCATATTCCATTGCTCTTTTTGTAGATGTTATCAGTTAACCAACTAGAAAATTCTAGCATCATGGCTGAAGAAACTTACGACAGTATTAAACATATGTTTAATTCTTATGAATATATGGTTGATGGAGACTTTTGCACCATCAACAAGTGTGAAACAGATGATGAATTGGTTGAGAGTGTAAAATGTATGAAAGAAATCAGTTTTTGTCACTCACAGCATAGCACCATAACAACATTAAACTTAGCAAAATACAAATTGGAACAACTACAAAAAATAGAATCACAGAATATAATAACAAAAACAATCAAAAAACTTCAGGGGAAATTCAGAAAAATATTCTACCAATAGTTGGTTAATAATGAGGGACAGAAAAAATGTTCAAAAATGCTGCTGACAATACATCATCAGCATTGTTACAACATAAACCTTTTGATTGACATATGCAATACAGAATAAACATGTTACAACAGAAACTGTTTGATTGACATATGTAATACAGAATAAACATGTCAAAACAGAAATCGTTTGATTGACATATGCAATACAGCATAAACATGCTACAACAGAAACTGTTTGATTGACATATGTAATACAGCATGAACATGTCACAACATAAACTGTTTGATTGACATATGTAATACAGCATGAACATGTCACAACATAAACTGTTTGATTGACATATGTAATACAGCATGAACATTTCACAACATATACTGTTTGATTGACATATGTAATACAGCATGAACATGTCACAACATAAACTGTTTGATTGACATATGTAATACAGCATGATCACTGTGTGACATGGAACTATTTTGTATTTTAAGAGCCTACAATTGTTAATGTATAATTCTTTTTGTCTTCAAAATAAAGTATTGTACAATTAAAAAGTTGTTTTTATTATTTGCATCTGAAATGTTTGAATTACCACAAAGTAATGGTAATGGTGTTTAACGCCACTTTCAACAATATTTCAGTTATTTCGTAGCGGACATATTTTATTGGTGGAGAAAACCGGAGTACCCGGAGAAAACCACTGACCTGTCGCAAGTCACTGTCAAACTTTATCACAAAAATCGAGTACCCTGTGATTAAAAGAGGCTAAATCGTTACTGGAGATGAGACTTGCATCTACTTTTTTGCGCCAGATTCGAAGAGGGACAGCAAAGTATGGATCGTGGAAGACGGCGAGAGACCACAAGTTGCGAGTCGCAGTCGGACTGTTTTGAGGATTATGTATGCGTTATTCTTTGATGCGAGAGGTTATCTCGCTCAAATCCCTGCACCTGAACGTGCTAGTGTGATTGAACAGTTTTATGCCACACAAGTTGTACCAGAGATCGTGAAACATTACAACAATGCCCGTCCGAGCATCCTCCATACAGTCAAGATCTTGCTCCCTGTGACCTTTGGTTGAACCCTTTTATCACAGAACGCCTCAGGGTTGACGATTTGAAAGCTGCACGGCTGTTGGAAGGGTTGTATTTCAGTGTATGAACACCATCCTACAAAAAGATCATAAAGCAGCATTTTCTGAATGGATTGTAAGACTGAAAAGTGTGAAGATGCGAATGGAGAATCCTTTGAGGGACTTTCATAATAATTTTTTAGATCACGTTATGCAGTTGCTTTAAATAAGCCGATCCGCAGAACTTTCCAATTATTCTTCGTATGTTGTCATTATGAAGATATCAGTTTCAGAAAACTTTTTGGCATAGTCAGAGTGACTTCCTTGATAAAGAGTTGTTGACAACAAGGAAGCTACTGAACCAAGGGTTCCTCTTGGCTAAGTTGAAGCCATCACTTCGAAAGTGTTACAGTCGTCACCATGACTTGTTGAACGTTATGGAGTATCTGTGTCACAAATGACCACGGATATGTTCCACTCATATCCACACTGTGTACAAACTGACCCGGCAAAAAATGTTTGGACTCGTGCATATCTAATTCCGGAATGGAACCGGACTGTAAGAAGGCAAGAAGAAGGTAAGAATTCTGTTTATTTATTTGTTTTTTGCATGAACTTGGGGGAAATAAATGCTTTATTGACCATTTCCTGCTGTCAGATGAAACATTTTGGCTATGTCATCGTATATTAATTGAGAAATAAGCGATAATGTGCCGCAAAATGACGATCAGCTTGACCCCAACCCCGAATTTCGCTCAGTTTCTCTTTGAATTGCTCACATTGAATGGAACGAAATGTATTGAAGGAACGATTGATGAATAAAGATGACAAGAATCGTCACTTTGTGCTTTTAATTATTGATATAAGTAAGCACAGGTCGAAAGAAATGGGTCATGTCAAAATGGCAGGACCCGGTTTCGTGAATGATGTTACAGCATGATGACCCGGTTTTGTTCCAAAAAAAATTACGAACAAATAGGAATATGGTATACAAGGAATATCTTCAAACTCTTCTCACAATGGAAAAATTGAAATCATCTCTTTTGTTGTATTGTTTCGTTCTTAAACGGTAATCACTATCAAATGTCAAAATATTAAACATATTTAGCTGTATCTGTGGTGTCCCTTATTCCAAGCTCAATGGGATAGCTGCTATCAACAAAATCACCAAACCTAGAATTATTTAGTGAAAGGACATCATCTATATAGCGGAACGTGAAATGAAAGGATCGGGTAAGTTTTTTTTTCCGTTTTTCTTGAGAACCCCATGTATAAAGTCTGCCTCGTGCGAATAAAGGAACAAGTCGGCGAGAAGAGGAGCAGTTTGTACCTATAGGGATATATGTCAACAATTTGTTGAAAAACACGTCCACCAAACAACAAACATAATGTAAATTAAAAAAACTCCAACATTTTGATAAGATCAATTTCAGAGAACTTTTTTGATATAATCAGTGGTTTTTTTTTACAAAATAAGATTTGTATCTACGTTGGCTATTATTATTTTTAGAAACAGAGTTGGGCTAATTCTTTTAATGTCTTTTAGCTTTAAGTGAGGAATAGTTGTGTACAGGGTAGAGAGGTCAACTATTGTAATGCTTTTGTATGAGGAGAGGGGTTTTGATTGTATGTACTCTAACAGATCTTTAGAGTTTTTCAGAATCCACATCTGATTCTCACCACCTCTTAAGTAGCTAGCGTAACAGTAATCCTGAAGTGTAGTTTTGACAGATGATAGAATAGATGTTAATAACCTGGAAGGTGGTTTCGTTAGGCGGACCCAGTAATATTACGCTGTTTGACGGGCAAAAGTCCTTGCATAAGAAGAGTTTGAAGATACCAAATAAGTAATGATAATCCGTTAATCGAAGAAGAACAGGCAACACAATGGCCTAAAGAAAAAGGACATAATGGCAACCAAGGATATATAAAATATACATATACAACTAAAGATCAAGTAACACACTAAAACCCGGGGTTGAACTCAGGTGCTCCAGAAGGGTAAGCAGGTCCTGCTCCACTAGTGTGTTCGATGTGAAGATTTCTTGTATAATCACTCGAATACATTAAGCCTTAGTGCTTGTGTAACTGAACTCTTTATTTTATTATTAAAACACCATTTATTGTCAAAGCCGTTGAAGCGTTTTGCATCTGCAGTCATTTAAAGGATGACGTAAACTGGTGAGTTTAGTTGACCAGTTACAAAGATGCTGCCTCGTAGTTGATTTGTTCTAAATATTCAGGACTGTTGTCCCACACAACGTCTACATATTGTAATAGCGGACGTATAAACCTGGACTGGGTTATACAAACGTCAATTAAATTTTTTAAGTGTACATTAATTCTATGTACATTTCAAATAAATTTAAGCGTCAATTAAGTTTTAATTGACACTTAAATTTAAGTAAGGTTTGTGCAACCCAGTCCTGGAATACTTCTTTTCTTGTGATCTACGGAGTAGATTGAGAAGGGGAGAAGTTTTTGCTGTATTGTCATGATTCTATGTACCATCACTCGTAAACATTAAGCATAAGTGCTTGTGTAACTTACTTTATTTTTAGGAAGGGAAAAATCTTATTTTGTAAGAAGAGTTTGAAGATACCAAAGGGGTAATCAGAATCCGTAGATCGAAGAAGGACAGATAACACAATGGCCAAAAGAAAAAGGACTTAATGACAAACAACGATCTACAAAACATACACATAAAACTAAAGATCTGGTAATTGAACTCCACTAAAAACCAGAGGTGAACTCAGGTGTTCCGGAAGGGTAAGCAGTTCCTACTTCACTGGTGGCACCCGTCGTGTTAATCTAGTTACAAAGCCGGTGATAAATCATGAATGAGGAAAGGACCGGAAAGTTCTTACGACAACTTCCGCCATAGCCAGAAATGATGGGTACTTTGCTCATTTGCATATCTAAGATGGCGACGCAGGGACGTCTGCAATTTTCATATGATCTATATAGACGATATCATTCATAATTGCATGCGTGTCATTTTCTGAACTTGAAAATGATACATTGAATCAAGCTGAATTAAATGAAATAAAAATTAATGAAAACAATTAAATATTCGAGGTTCCTGGACTAAATGAAAATCCGAGGTGACGAACCCTTTTTTGGCCTTAAGAGTCTATGTAAAAATGTCTGAAATACATGAAACTGGTGGCGTGTGACACAAAATTTAACAATGAATGACATTTGGCGACATATTTTCTGAAATTAATTTAGATTCCTCAATAATATATGTAATTATATTGACTAACCTTATATTTCTAGCTTCTAAACTCGGGGTTCCCACATTAAATATAATATGATCATCTTTGCATGATCGCGATATCAAAACCATGTCTAAAATCGTTACAAAACAAACATATTTGAATTTTGACAGAAGAAAAACTTTGCGGATGTAAACAATAACTTTTAATTTTCGAATCATTGACGGACACATTGAATTTCCGTACTGTAGGCTATTTTTTGACAAATCTAATAAACGATCCCATCAAGCTTCAAACTGCAGTCACGTGATGAAAATCTAATTTAAATATGATGAATATTTATGAGGAAAGTACCATCAATTTCTGGATCACTGTGTACAAACTGACCCGGCAAAAAATGTTTGGACTCGTGCATATCTAATTCCGGAACGGAACCGAACTGTAAGAAGGCAAGAAGAAGGTAAGAATTCTGTTTATTTATTTGTTTTTTGCATGAACTTGGGGGGAAATAAATGCTTTATTAACCATTTCCTGCTGTCAGATGAAACATTTTGGCTATGTCATCGTATATTAATTGAGGAATAGGCGATAATGTGCCGCAAAATGACGATCAGCTTGACCTCAACCCCGAATTTCGCTCAGTTTCTCTTTGAATTGCTCACATTGAATGGAACGAAATGTATTGAAGGAACGATTGATGAATAAAGATGACAAGGATCGTCACTTTGTGCTTTTAATTATTGATATAAGTAAGCACGGGGCGAAAGAAATGGGTCATGTCTAAATGGCAGGACCCGGTTTTGTGAATGATGTTACAGCATGATGACCCGGTTTTGTTCCAAAAAAAAATTACGAGCAAACAGGAACCAAAGCCTTTATTTTCTCTGGAACAACATTGAAATTATGGCTTTTGTAACCATAATGTCCACTAGATGGATTCAGTTCAAGGTATTTAACTTTCAACATTAGTGAGCCGTGGTTTTCCGTCGAGTGTTTTATTACTTCTTCAAATAGGACGAAGGTTGTTTTGCAGTAATAACAATGGTACGGATGGTTTTCTCTAGAATGTTTTATTAAGTCATCGAATTGTGGAAATGTTGTATCACAGTATAAACAATGGTGGCTGTGGATTTCTGTTGCCTTGGTTCCTATTTGTTCGTAATTTTTTTTGGAACAAAACCGGGTCATCATGCTGTAACATCATTCAAGAAACAGGGTCCTGCCATTTTGACATGACCCATTTCTTTCGCCCCGTGCTTACTTATATCAATAATTAAAAGCACAAAGTGACGATTCTTGTCATCTTTATTCATCAATCGTTCCTTCAATACATTTCGTTCCATTCAGTGTGAGCAATTCAAAGAGAAACTGAGCGAAATTCGGGGTTGGGGTCAAGCTGATCGTCATTTTGCGGCACATTATCGCTTATTTCTCAATTAATATACGATGACATAGCCAAAATGTTTCATCTGACAGCAGGAAATGGTCAATAAAGCATTTATTTCCCCCAAGTTCATGCAAAAAACAAATAAATAAACAGAATTCTTATCTTTTTCTTGCCTTCTTACAGTCCGGTTCCGTTCCGGAATTAGATATGCACGAGTCCAAACATTTTTTGCCGGGTCAGTTTGTACACAGTGTGGATATGAGTGGAACATACCCGTGGTCATTTGTGACACAGATACTCCATAACGTTCAACAAGTCATGGTGACGACCGTAACACTTTCGAAGTGATGGCTTCAACTTAGCCAAGAGGAACCCTTGGTTCAGTAGCTTCCTTGTTGTCAACAACTCTTTATCAAGGAAGTCACTCTGACTATGCCAAAGCGTTTTCTGAAACTGATATCTTCATAATGAGTTTTTGATTGACAACATACGAAGGATATTTGGAAAGTTCTGCGGATCGGCTTATTTAAAGCAACTGCATAACGTGATCTAAAAAATTATTATGAAAGTCCCTCAAAGGATTCTCCATTCGCATCTTCACACTTTTCAGTCTTACAATCCATTCAGAAAATGCTGCTTTATGATCTTTTTGTAGGATGGTGTTCATACACTGAAATACAACCCTTCCAACAGCCGTGCAGCTTTCAAATCGTCAACCCTGAGGCGTTCTGTGATAAAAGGGTTCAACCAAAGGTCACAGGGAGCAAGATCTTGACTGTATGGAGGATGCTCGGACGGGCATTGTTGTAATGTTTCACGATCTCTGGTACAACTTGAGTGACATAAAACTGTTCAATCACACTAGCACGTTCAGGTGCAGGGATTTGAGCGAGATAACCTCTCGCATCAAAGAATAACGCATACATAATCCTCAAAACAGTCCGACTGCGACTCGCAACTTGTGGTCTCTCGCCGTCTTCCACGATCCATACTTTGCTGTCCCTCTTCGAATCTGGTGCAAAAAAGTAGATGCAAGTCTCATCTCCAGTAACGATATAGCCTCTTTTAATCACAGGGTACTCGATTTTTGTGATAAAGTTTGACAGTGACTTGCGACAGGTCAGTGGTTTTCTCCGGGTACTCCGGTTTCTTCCACCAATAAAAACTGTCCGCTACGAAATAACTGAAATATTGTTGAAAGTGGCGTTAAACACCATTACCGTTACTTTGTGGTAATTCAAACATTTCAGATGCAAATAATAAAAACAACTTTTTAATTGTACAATACTTTATTTTGAAGACAAAAAGAATTATACATTAACAATTGTAGGCTCTTAAAATACAAAATAGTTCCATGTCAAACAGTGATCATGCTGTATTACATATGTCAATCAAACAGTTTATGTTGTGACATTTCATGCTGTATTACATATGTCAATCAAACAGTTTCTGGTGTAGCATATTTATGCTGTATTGCATATGTCAATCAAACGATTTCTTTTTTGACATGTTCATGCTGTATTACATATGTCAATCAAACAATTTATGTTGTGACATGTTCATGCTGTATTACATATGTCAATCAAACAGTTTATGTTGTGACATGTTTATTCTGTATTGCATATGTCAATCAAAAGGTTTATGTTGTAACAATGCTGATGATGTATTGTCACCGGCATTTTTGAACATTTTTTCTGTCTCTCATTATTAACCAACTATTGGTAGAATATTTTTCTGAATTTCCCCTGAAGTTTTTTGATTGCTTTTGTTATTATATTCTGTGATTCTATTTTTTGTAGTTGTTCCAATTTGTATTTTGCTAAGGTTAATGTTGTTATGGTGCTATGCTGTGAGTGACAAAAACTGATTTCTTTCATACATTTTACACTCTCAACTAATTCATCATCTGTTTCACACTTGTTGATGATGCAAAACTCTCCATCAACCATATATTCATAAGAATTAAACATATGTTTAATACTGTCGTAAGTTTCTTCAGCCATGATGCTAGAATTTTCTTGTTGGTTAACTGATAACATCTACAAAAAGAGCAATGGAATATGGATTATTATATACATTTTGGTGTATATATAGATTTGTTTTACATTTAATCATGCAATGTCTCCTAACAATTAAGGCGCATTCTAATTTCAATACACAGTAATGATACATGGAAGTGATGAAACATAACGCCATTTATCGTTCCAATACTTTTGTTCAAGCTGTGTGTTTACAATTATGCCATTTTATGGCCCGTATTAATAAAAATAATAATAATGACTTTTATTTAAGTGTTCGTGTATGTTTTATATTAGCTGCGGAACCGTAGCTCTTTATGGTCCTTTTTTTTCTCTCTTTTAGTCTTTTTTTTTTAGCGGACTATGTCAATGGTCCGCCAAAAAAAAAGACCATAAAGAGGTACGGTTCCGCAGCTAGTTTTATATATGCTCACTTTTAATTTTTTTAATGCTTATTAGACGCTCAAATACTTCTGAGAAGTTGTCGTATTTTTTACTTGTTTCTTTTGGATGTGTGTTTGGTTTAAATTTAGTTTTCTGTTTAAAGTCATATTTTGACAATAAATTATAGCTTTTTTTGAGAAGATTAAAACTGAGACGAATTATATATTAGAATATAACTAATATCTTACTTTGACTTTGGAGGATCAAAAAAACACAGCTACTCTCATGGAGATTTGCTGTGAATATGAAATTCCCGATATGTTCTCCTTAACGTCATACCTTTGTAGACGCCATGGTCACCGTGGGGTCCCGGATGTTATGATGTCCTTAAATGGGGCGGTAGGAGGTCCTAAAAAGGGGCAATAGGAGGTCCTAGAAAGTGACAGCGTGAGGTCCTAAGAGGCGTGTTGGTTAACTGATAACATCTATACAAAATGAGCAATGAAATATGGATTATTATAGAAATTTGGGTTTATAGTCCATGGACATAAGTATTTGTCACCTTCGATTTTTTACTATATATTTCATATAAAACCACATTTAACTTTTTTTTTTAAAAGCTATCTCTGGGCAGATTTTTACGAAATAACTGAAATATTGTTGAAAGTGGCGTTAAACACAATTACCGTTACTTTGTGGTAATTCAAACATTTCAGATGCAAATAATAAAAACAACTTTTTAATTGTACAATACTTTATTTTGAAGACAAAAAGAATTATACATTAACAATTGTAGGCTCTTAAAATACAAAATTGTTCCATGTCACACAGTGATCATGCTGTATTACATATGTCAATCAAACAGTTTATGTTGTGACATGTTCATGCTGTATTACATATGTCAATCAAACAGTTTATGTTGTGACATGTTCATGCTGTATTACATATGTCAATCAAACAGTTTATGTTGTGACATGATCATGCTGTATTACATATGTCAATCAAACAGTTTATGTTGTGACATGTTCATGCTGTATTACATATGTCAATCAAACAGTTTATGTTGTGACATGTTCATGCTGTATTACATATGTCAATCAAACAGTTTATGTTGTGACATGTTCATGCTGTATTACATATGTCAATCAAACAGTATATGTTGTGACATGATCATGCTGTATTACATATGTCAATCAAACAATTTCTGTTTTGACATGTTTATTCTGTATTACATATGTCAATCAAACAGTTTCTGTTGTAACATGTTTATTCTGTATTGCATATGTCAATCAAAAGGTTTATGTTGTAGCAATGCTGATGATGTATTGTCACATTTTTTAACATTTTTTCTGTCTCTCATTATTAACCAACTATTGGTAGAATATTTTTCTGAATTTCCCCTGAAGTTTTTTGATTGTTTTTGTTATTATATTCTGTGATTCTATTTCTTGTAGTTGTTCCAATTTGTATTTTGCTAAGTTTAATGTTGTTATGGTGCTATGCTGTGAGTGACAAAAACTGATTTCTTTCATACATTTTACACTCTCAACCAATTCATCATCTGTTTCACACTTGTTGATGGTGCAAAAGTCTCCATTAACAATATATTCATAAGAATTAAACATATGTTTAATACTGTCGTAATTTTCTTCAGCCATGATGCTGGAATTTTCTTGTTGGTTAACTGATAACATCTACAAAAAGAGCAATGGAATATGGATTATTATAGAAATTTTGGTCTATATATATAGATTTATTTTACATTTAATCATGCAATGTCTCCTAACAATTAAGGCGCATTCTAATTTCAATACACAGTAATGATACATGGAAGTGATGAAACATAACGCCATTTATCGTTCCAATACTTTTGTTCAAGCTGTGTGTTTACAATTATGCCATTTTATGGCCCGTATTAATAAAAATAATAATAATGACTTTTATTTAAGTGTTCGTGTATGTTTTATATTAGCTGCGGAACCGTAGCTCTTTATGGTCCTTTTTTTTCTCTCTTTTAGTCTTTTTTTTTTAGCGGACTATGTCAATGGTCCGCCAAAAAAAAAGACCATAAAGAGGTACGGTTCCGCAGCTAGTTTTATATATGCTCACTTTTAATTTTTTTAATGATTATTAGACGCTCAAATACTTCTGAGAAGTTGTCGTATTTTTTACTTGTTTCTTTTGGATGTGTGTTTGGTTTAAATTTAGTTTTCTGTTTAAAGTCATATTTTGACAATAAATTATAGCTTTTTTTGAGAAGATTAAAACTGAGACGAATTATATATTAGAATATAACTAATATCTTACTTTGACTTTGGAGGATCAAAAAAACACAGCTACTCTCATGGAGATTTGCTGTGAATATGAAATTCCCGATATGTTCTCCTTAACGTCATACCTTTGTAGACGCCATGGTCACCGTGGGGTCCCGGATGTTATGATGTCCTTAAATGGGGCGGTAGGAGGTCCTAAAAAGGGGCAATAGGAGGTCCTAGAAAGTGACAGCGTGAGGTCCTAAGAGGCGTGTTGGTTAACTGATAACATCTATACAAAATGAGCAATGAAATATGGATTATTATAGAAATTTGGGTTTATAGTCCATGGACATAAGTATTTGTCACCTTCGATTTTTTACGATATATTTCATATAAAACCACATTTAACTTTTTTTTTTAAAAGCTATCTCTGGGCAGATTTTTACGAAATAACTGAAATATTGTTGAAAGTGGCGTTAAACACAATTACCGTTACTTTGTGGTAATTCAAACATTTCAGATGCAAATAATAAAAACAACTTTTTAATTGTACAATACTTTATTTTGAAGACAAAAAGAATTATACATTAACAATTGTAGGCTCTTAAAATACAAAATTGTTCCATGTCACACAGTGATCATGCTGTATTACATATGTCAATCAAACAGTTTATGTTGTGACATGTTCATGCTGTATTACATATGTCAATCAAACAGTTTATGTTGTGACATGTTCATGCTGTATTACATATGTCAATCAAACAGTTTATGTTGTGACATGATCATGCTGTATTACATATGTCAATCAAACAGTTTATGTTGTGACATGTTCATGCTGTATTACATATGTCAATCAAACAGTTTATGTTGTGACATGTTCATGCTGTATTACATATGTCAATCAAACAGTTTGTGTTGTGACATGTTCATGCTGTATTACATATGTCAATCAAACAGTATATGTTGTGACATGATCATGCTGTATTACATATGTCAATCAAACAATTTCTGTTTTGACATGTTTATTCTGTATTACATATGTCAATCAAACAGTTTCTGTTGTAACATGTTTATTCTGTATTGCATATGTCAATCAAAAGGTTTATGTTGTGACAATGTTGATGATGTATTGTCACATTTTTTAACATTTTTTTCTGTCCCTCATTATTAACCAACTATTGGAAGAATATTTTTCTGAATTTCCCCTGAAGTTTTTTGATTGTTTTTGTTATTATATTCTGTGATTCTATTTCTTGTAGTTGTTCCAATTTGTATTTTGCTAAGTTTAATGTTGTTATGGTGCTATGCTGTGAGTGACAAAAACTGATTTCTTTCATACATTTTACACTCTCAACCAATTCATCATCTGTTTCACACTTGTTGATGGTGCAAAAGTCTCCATTAACAATATATTCATAAGAATTAAACATATGTTTAATACTGTCGTAATTTTCTTCAGCCATGATGCTGGAATTTTCTTGTTGGTTAACTGATAACATCTACAAAAAGAGCAATGGAATATGGATTATTATAGAAATTTTGGTCTATATATATAGATTTATTTTACATTTAATCATGCAATGTCTCCTAACAATTAAGGCGCATTCTAATTTCGATACACAGTAACGATACATGGAAGTGATGAAACATAACGCTATTTATCGTTCCAATTCCTTTGTTCATGCTGTGTGTGTTTACAATTATGCCATTTTATGGCCTGTAATAATAAAAATAATAATAATGACTTTTATTTAAGTGTTCGTGTATGTTTTATATTAGCTGCGGAACCGTAGCTCTTTATGGTCCTTTGTTTAGCGGACAATGCCAATGGTCCGCCAAAAAAAAAAGGGCCATAAAGAGGTACGGTTCCGCACCTAGTTTTATATATGCTCACTTTTAATTTTGTTTAATGATTATTAGACGCTCAAATACTTGTTTCTTTTGGATTTGTGTGTTTCGTTTAAATTTATTTTTCTGTTTAAAGTCATATTTTGACAATAAATTATTGCTTTTTTTGAGAAGAATAAAACTGAGACGAATTATATATTAGAATATAACTAATATCTTACTTTGACTTTGGAGGATCAAAAAAACACAGCTACTCTCATGGAGATTTGCTGTGAATATGAAATTCCCGAAATGGTCTCCTTAATAACGTCATACCTTTGTAGACGCCATGGCCACCATGGGGTCCCGGATGTTATGATGTCCTTAAATGGGGTGGTAGGAGGTCCTTAAAAGGGGCAATAGGAGGTCCTAGAAAGGGACAGCGTGAGGTTCTAAGAGGGACAGAGGGATCATTTATCTTTATTTTTGACCATTCCGCTATATTTACATTTGGAACATACATGAAAAAAATGAAGAAAAAAAAATAAACCGATAAAGAAAGAATAAACCGTGATTTAACTTGGAATGTTTAAAAACACGACTTAAATTTAGGCGATCGAAACCCCGACTGCGTATACAGTCCATGGACATAAGTATTCGTCACCTTCGATTTTTTACTATATATTTCATATAAAACCACATTTAAAAAAAAAAAAAAAAATTTAAAGCTATCTCTGGGCAGATTTTTATGAAATTTATTTCAAGACACGCAGAATTCTTTGAATTTTATTTATTTATCTGATAGTAACTTTTGTCTGCATGGTTTTTGTTTTCTGGTGATTTAACACAGGCACTCGTTTCATATATATATTTGTTTACTATCTACGTCTATCCATAAAGATATGGATAGACGTAGATAGTAAACAAATATATATATATATGAAACGAGTGCCTGTGTGATTTAAACACAAATGCTGATTTTTCCGATTTTATTTTTGTTAAAATATATAGCAGATTTGACGTCAGAAAACAAAAATTGTTTTTAAATCATAAGAAAATAAAGGCAATCTAACGGAAAATCATGCTAAAATAAATAAATAATCTTTAAATATTTCTGCTTCTTCTGGTGCAAAGATGATCAAAATCCGTTTAGAAATGACTTCACAATAAAAAAAATAAAAAATGTGGTTTTATATGAAATATATAGCGTAAAATCGAGGGTGACGAATACTTATGTCCATTGACTGTAGTAGTCATACGGAAACACTCGCCGAGGAAACAAACTCACTTGAAAAAAAAATCCATAGAAAATTGAAATAGTCTAATAATAGATAACTTGAAATCTACGAATCCGAAAGAATAGTGGAAAATAGTAAATAGCGATGGAAAACAGGTTAGTCAAAACATTTCAATAAATATTTTAATTTATTTCTTTGAAATCTAAATGCCTGGTCACCGAACTGATCCGCCACCCCTAGGATCTCATATAGTAATCCCGTGTTTTGAGATTCTCCCTTTGTGTTTGCTGAATTATCTCCCATGGCGTACAAATGGAGAAACAGAACTAATGCTGCAAAGTGAAGACACGATGAAAACTATGCTTCAGTTTTCCAATTCATTTGTGTTCGTGCTTTTTTAAATACACTTATTTTACATCTAACATATTTTGCAATCAACAATTACACACATTCTCCTGTAACATGTCTTCCATACGGATTAAACATGTCATTGTGATCTTTAGTTTTCAGAGCAAGTTTCCTTCACAGTCGCACTGTTAGGGGCAGTTCATACTTTTCTGACTTTTAATCTTGACCTTGTTGTTTTTCGGCGCATTTTATGCTGTCCCTTTTTCTATGAATTCTGTCAAAAGACTACCTGGTTCACTAGACCGAATTATTCTGTCGTTTAGAAAGCCACTTTCTATCATTCTATATTTATCTTTTACTTATCTGACTCTTTTTTTTTTTACATTTAAGCAAAGTATTGCAAAAATTTTCGACGACACAACCGATAAACATAAAATGTCAGATAAGTAAAAGATAAATATAATATGATAGAAAGGGCTTTCTAAATGACAGAATAATTTGGTCTAAATGGATCACCTGATTGACATGGGCGTTATGTGTCATATGATCCATTTTTAAAAATATGATATTTATTTTTTATATGTCCATTCCTTACCCTTTTGCATTGAAAATCAAATACTATACTCCATCACAATGTAAACGGTTCATGTCATATATTCTCCCTTGACCATTTGAATTAATTAATTAATCGTCCTTGCCTTTCTCTAAAAAGATTTAACAATATTTGTTTGCCATCTCTGTTTCTAATATTAATGGGACACTGAGTTTTGCTTCATTTAATTATCCTCTACATTTTCAATTACTAATTATTTATCATAAGGTTTGTTTCTGAGTTGAATATGACAGTGTTGTCTGACATCGTATACCAATCTTTCGGTTTTTTTCTACATGACGGTTGACATTAATAAGAAGAATTCTGAGGACATCCAAACAAATGCACCCAGGTTACACTGCCAATATAAACAATGGCAGATAAGTCCATGTTTTAAGAAGAATTCTGAGGACATCCAAACAAATGCACCCAGGTTACACTGCCAATATAAACAATGGCAGATAAGTCCATGTTTTATCTTCTATGATACACAAATAAACCAGCACATTCAAAACGATATGTCATTGTAGAATTTAAGTTACGCATGAATTGACCATGATAGCGAGTGAAATGCCAACTCTCATGCATGATCAACTCTCACACATGATCAACTCTCACGCATGATCAACTCTCACACATGATCGACCGAACAGTGTTGTTATTAAGAATGCTCTAGTCTTGGGATGTTGTACATAAAAGAGATAATGATGCAAATAGACACAAGAAATTTCACCGCATCGGTGGTGTAATGGTTAGAATGCTTGCTTCGAGTGCAGTAGATCGTGGGTTTTATTCCCAATCGGGTCAAACCAAAGACCATGAAATTGGTATTTGTTGCTTCTCCGCTAAGCACGTAGCAATAAGGAGAAAGAGCAAAGACTGGTTTGCTCGAAATCAGGATAATGTGTCCGAGTAGGGTGACATGTCTATCTGCGAATTGTTGTTTCAGTGGGCTAGCTCTTATAAAAATCCAACCAAGCGTGTTGGTCTACTACAAAGCAGACCTCATCATCATTTCATTGAAAATTAACTTATTCTCACCATAATATAGCTGAAAAATTGCTGAGTTGGTGTTAAATAACAGTCACTCACTTGCGATCAGTACCGAATCTCATTATCTTGTGAAAATGATTGAAAAATGCTCATTGATTTTGCAACCTTTTCCTGGGCGTTAGCTTATAATAGAATTACTGTACACTACATGTATATATCAACATTCATGATAGATTCCTCTTTATTAGAAAATGAAAATTGAAATGGCTAATTAGAGTAGAAGTATGAACTCGTCTTCAGCCAGTAGAGCTCAATTCACTGTATGTTTTTTAATGATGAGCACAACTTGTACTACATGTACATTTGAGGTTAATTAAACACGTAAAAGAACAGTCACCTTTTTAGATTAATTTTTCTTAATGTTAGAGTATTTGAAATTCGTCAGACCGAAGGGGGCAGATTGTCCGCCAAACATTTTGTTGTTGTTTTGTATGTACAGTCAATGGACATATCTAAGTATTCGTCACCCTCGATTTTACCCTATATATTTCATATAAAACCACATTTTTCAAAAAATTTATTATGAAGTCATTTCTAAACGGATTTTGATCATTTTTGCACCAGAAATATTTAAAGATTATATGTTTATTTTAGCATGATTTTCCGTTAGATTGCCTTTATTTTATTATGATTTAAAGACAATTTTTGTTTTCTGACGTCAAATTTGCTATAAATTTTTAGCAAAAATAAAATCGGAAAAATCAACATTTGTGTTTAAATCACCAGAAAACAAAAACCATGCAGACAAAAATTACTATCAGATAAACAAATAAAATTCAAAGAATTCTGCGTGTCTTGAAATAAATTTCATAAAAATCTGCCCAGAGATAGCTTTAAAATAAAAAAAAAAATGAAATGTGGTTTTATATGAAATATAGTAAAAAATCGAAGGTGACGAAAACTTATATCAATGTACTGTAATGGCTTTGCCAAACATGTCCTGTGGTTATTGATTTCTTGTTTAACAGATTGCTTATGTAACCTTGGTTAAAAATATAACGGTCGTATTTGTCCAGGTTTCATAAATAGCAAATCCGGTAAACAAAGTTATCCGCAGTCGTTCTGTAACATTATCGTAGATTGGTGGGATTAGGGGAATCCCTTTAAAGAATATCGCGTACAATCTCGTGATTGCCGACAGTTACCAAATTATAGAACTTAAAATTAGTTCCGACCAATGGAAATTGTTTAAAGGCGATGACGTCGATTTCTGAAAAAAGCGATTCTATTTTTGTACCAGATTGTTTCTATTACCTGTTTTGAATTTTGATTTTTTTAAATTTACTGGCAAGGATTTGAAATGTTTATTTTCTCTACTACTGTATTTTTTGCGGAATGAAGGTACTGATGACGATTTGTATCTTAATATCTTATGTCCTTACCAGCTTCAAAGAAGTGTTGTGGCCCATAACATTTATAAAGGGTGCTCGTTCTGGATTAAAAAGGCCGGCACAAGTCACAAATTTCTGATAAAGTGTTTAGGTCCGGCAGAAAACTAGTAGGTCCAGCAGAAACTGATATAGTGTAGGACCTATTGTTCTGCAGTCATAAATTTTTTTCAAAAACTCTGTAATGTCTGAATTTACATGTAATATTCACATTTACGTGTTGGTTTTTTTTTTCAGAATTAAATGCTGAAGAATGAAAATCTATTTCAAGATGCCATGTCCACATTCAGTGAAACCATGGTACAAGAACAAAATCATCAGAAATGTTTATAAACTACTAAAGAAAGTCAGGAGATTGTGTGAAGTAAGTTTTTATCAATTTGTTAAGACTGGTGGTATCTATTGTATTTAAATAAAGTTCTAGAAACGTATTGAAAACACAAGGTTGTAATCTCCATCAAACAGAGAGTTTTCTGTGACTCTATGTATATTTAAATTTGAAAATT
Source organism: Bathymodiolus septemdierum (assembly GCA_963383655.1). Taxonomy (NCBI): domain Eukaryota; kingdom Metazoa; phylum Mollusca; class Bivalvia; order Mytilida; family Modiolidae; genus Bathymodiolus; species Bathymodiolus septemdierum. The sequence continues at coordinate 8,917,758 of OY726528.1, forward strand.
TGAAGAAGAAGAAAAAAAAACGGGATCGTGATTATATGGTAGTTGGATTTACAACTACTGGTACCTGTGCAATCAGTACATATCACCACTAACGTGGTGAGTTCAAATCCCGCTCAGGTCAAGGTGTACTCAAGACAACATTATGCGATAAAGTTTGTCAGTGATTTATGGTGTTCAGGTACTCCAGTTTCCTCCGCCAATAAAATTGACTGCCAGGATGTAACTGAAATATTGTTGAATGTGGCGTTAAACACCATTATCATAACCCTTAAATTTGAAAATGATAGATTTCATTATTTGATGGTCCTTTATCAGATTTGTCAGTTTACAGATCTGAGATTGAAAATAGTAACTACTTTAGGCAACACAAAGCCTAATATGTGTAAGATATACTTAGTTAGATGTTTAATAGTTAGTTGGTAAATTAGTTACTCCAGTAGGAGAAGGGGCCATCATAGTCATGATCTTATGGTAGTTGGATTTACAACTACCTATGCAATCGATCAAAAAAATTTATCTAAACAGAATATTGTTGCAATATTCAAATTATAAACATTTAAAACAGAATGCATGTACATGTATTAATTATTATTAATTTTGTTTGCAGGTGATTAACGATCATTCGCTGACATGTATATTCACACTGGTAACCATGGGGACTGTTACTGTCATTATTTTGTTGTGTTTGTTTCTTGGAATAGACAAATGTAATGGACACAGATTAAAACAATCCTTAGTAAGTTAAACAGTAGAACCCTATTTTATATCATAGTGAAACCTGTCTTAAACTGAACTTTTTTGGGACCAATTTTTGTGCTTGTAATAGACAGGTGTTTGGTTTATTCAGATTAAATTAACAGAATTCTATTTTATTCAGAGTTCAGTTTAGTTACGTTTCACAGTGTAATGTTGTATTTGTATGCAAATCATTGCTCTGTCTTGATAATTTATGCATTTTCTATATGTGGAGAGGAATAGACAATTTGCATATTCCTGATGAGATTCTAAAATTATTTTTTGATAAGGGTTATTTCCCCTATATAAGGCATAACGTTAACTGTTCTACCAAGAGCAAAAGAAAAGACAACAAATTTTTGAGTATAATTTACTCATGATTTGTAGATACAGTCAAATCTGCTTATTTGCATGTACAGCAAAGATCAGAGCATATTATCCATTTATATGGAGTATTCAATAATACGATAAACGAAATTCCAACAAAGGGAGATAATGCAGGTTGTTCATACAACATAATTCTTAAGATATCCATTGTCCATGGAGTAAATAAGTTTCTCATAGGTATCATTTATATATTGATTTTTATTTATGAAATAAAGAACTAGAGTTGTTTTTTATTTTCATCTTTCAGCTTTACATCCTTAATTGTGTATTATTGGCAAGTCAGAAATCACGTGATGATAGTTTATTTTTAAACAAATGTTCCACTGAAAAGTTGTGTTTATTGGCTGATGTAATGCTCGTTTCTATGATAATATTAAGAATTACGGTCAGCAAAAAAAAGCTGTTTTCAACATTGAAAGAGTATTAATTATGCAGTATTTCAGCTGTCATTCTGTGTTGAACTACACGACCCCTCACGATGGCTAGAATACGAAATGACTTAATTTTAGCAAATGTTCACCAAGTATGGGGAGTTGACTGTAAGTTCAAAGATTCAGATCTTACCGAAAAATTCCACTTAAAATTTATTAAAGAAACACTTGGGGTGCACTGCAAAAGCATCCAATGTTGGATGTAGAGCAGAACTTAATAGATGACCTATTCATAACAAAATAATTTATTCAATATTCAATTTTCTTCATCATATTTTAACCTCTGAAAACACTTTAGTTCTTGATATATTTACTGATTTGAAAAACTCAAATGAGTGGATAAAGAAGATGAAGAATATGCTAAATAGCCTAGGTATGTCTTTTATTTTTAATGACTTTAAATATAAAATACAACTTAAATTCAATTAAACAAAGAATAAATGATCAATACTTGCAATTGCAAAATGCTGAAATCCATGAGTCCCAAAAGTTAAGATTTTTCCAGGAGATTTACAACATGGGGCAAAGACCTCATTACGTTAACACTTGAATATTGGAAAAATATATGTTTTTTTCCACACATTTAAGGGAAATAAAATAAAAGTGCATAATTTTAGAACAAAATTGCAAATGTGCAAATAATCTATTGTTGATTATTAGTCAATACAGTGTATTTTCCAAATATCAAATAAAAATGAGATGATTTGCCCCGTTACTTGTATCATCTAAAAAATGACAAAGAAAAACACAGATAAACTACACATATTATTTGATGGAGATTTTCTGAAGAATTCAATTGAACAAAGAAAGATAACTCTAATTTTCCTAAGATTTGGATAATTCTAGTAAGAAAGAATATGGAAGTAAATGAACATGAGAATCTATCCAACTGAACGTTTAGAAATAAATTAAAAGTAAAGGAACAGCTCTTTTATTGCTGTGTACATTTCACAGTCACAGTAGGGCCTTCTAGCCTATATTTAAATATTTACAGAAGAAAAAAATCGTCTGTTTCATGTCAAACCAAAGACTCTAAAATTTAAAAATTGGTATTCTGCTAAGCGTGCAGCTTTAAAGAGTAAGGGCAGAAACTGGTTTATTTGGAGTCAGGATAATGTGTATGAGTGACACTAAATGTCTAACCATAATATAATGGAAAAAAATGTCATTTGTGCCTTATTGAACAACAATCACCTACTCATTCTGAAAGTACAAAACTTAGCAATGTATTTTTCTAAATTCTGATTTCTATGTCAATTAAGTTTATCCTTTTCAGTTCAAATTGTAATGAATCAGGTTCTTTCTCTGAAATCACCCCTATTGCAATGAAAAATAGTGGCGGTCTCTTGAGATTGGTTAGTTACAGTATACAAGCTCAAAATAAAATGGCTGACCTCTATTATTATTTTTATTTCAGTGTACTGACTACAATGAAGGACTAATTAGAGGAGAATTGTGTTACAGTATATGTATAGAAGAATCTGTTTCTCTGAGGAACTGCTACAAGGAATCACAGCATGATATTGTAATGATATTGATTAAGTTGAAATTTTAGAATCTAGGGGTCTTGTTCCTCTTCTCATCAAATTGAATGTGTTTTTTATTACAAATATTTGAGACTTGGGACAGGTCGGTGGTTTTCTCCAGGTACTCCAGTTTCCTCCACCAATGAAACTGATTGCCACAATATAGTTGAAATATCGTTGAAGGTGGCATTAAACTTGTATCAGAAAAATACCGTCATAACCTTAACGCTACAAATATTTGATAAAACTTAGAAAGGATCATTATCAATTGAAATTTCAGATAAATTTTTATCCCTTTTACACATACGGTAGTATAGCCACTCCTCTTTATTAGACCAGATTATCAGCTGCACTGAGATAATAAAAAAAACCGACTAACTTGTCCCCCTGAGTAGAGACCACATTTGTTTTATTGTAGAAGTGGTAGCCTTATATGGGGACTACTGTGATGAGTGATTTAGCATCAAAGTACACCAAGCGAGTTAAATACAGAAATACGGAACTGATTGGAGTTAGGGTTATGGTGTTTAATGCCACTTTCAACAATATTTCAGTTATATCATGGCAATCAGTTTTATTGGTGATGGAAACCGAAGTACCCACAGAAAACCCCAGACCTGCCGCAAGCCACTAACAAACTATCACATAATGTTGTATCGAGTACACTTTGCCTGAGCGGGATTCAAAACTCACAACGTTAGAGGACTGAACCGTCAGTGTTATTTTTGAATAAATAATACAGATTAATATATGTTTTTGTATTCTCAGAAATTATAATCTTACAAAATATTTCTGAAATTCATACCAAACTTGACAGGGTGAATAGTTTTCTGTAAAGTTTATATTTTGCAGTCTGGCATCCAAGATGGCTGCCTTGTATGAAAATCCAACTACCATACGATCACGACGGCCCCTTTATATAACTGGTATTTGCTGCTTCTAAGCTAAGCATGTAACAATAAGTAGTAAGAGTAAAGATTGGTCAGCTCGGAATCAGGAAAATGTGTCCGAGTGGAGTGACATGTCTACGTGTAGGCTGTAGTTTTAGTGAGCTTGCACTATAAATATCGAACAAAGTGTATTTGTCAAGTACAAAACAGCCATCATCATCATCTCATTGAAATGTAACTTGTTCTTGCCATGATATAGCTGAAAAATTGCTCATTTGGCATTAAGCAACAATCACTCACTCTACTCACATTAAACAGATGTACAAAGCATAACACAATATGATTACAAAACATCTATTTTGTAAAATAGGTTTGATTTATGGTGCTTAATGCCACTTTCAACAATATTTCAGTTATATTGTGGCGGTCAGTTTTATTGGTGGAGGAAACCAGAGTACCCGAAGAAAACCACCGAGTTGCCGTAAGTTACTGACAAACTTTAATGTTGTATCGAGTACACCTCGCCATGAACGGGGTTCGAACTCACAACTTTAGCGGTGATATGCACTGATTGCACAGGTAGTTGTAAATCCAACTACCATACGATCACAACCACGACAGCACATGTAAAATAGGTAAAACAAAATTCTTGCTCATTGTACAATATTATATGAGGACCTATTATATTTAATCCCTACTTTAGATATACATCAATATGTAATTTCAGACCTATAGATATGGAGATTCGTTGATTAAATTACAACGTTATGCTCCCGCTGAGACATTGCCGTACCCCATATCATATGAAACATTCCAGAATAAATTATCGACATACCTCATGCAAAACCTGGGACATGCTGACCCTGTGTTAGAGAAACTCCTACAGTTTGCAGACTTTAATGATAATGGGGAGGTAAGAGTAGTAACTACAGTGTTAGAATTATGGGGTAAACCCCCCAAAAAATTTGTTGTTCCGAATGCCAAGGATGGTAAGTAGTGACTTTTTTTGGTGGTAATCTCCTGCCATTACATTTCAAAAGTGCCTGATCATAACCTGGAGAAAAGTCAGAAAAACGAGTTAAGAGCTTGGCTGAAAAAAAAAATGTATATTTCCTAATGCCAGGGTTGGTAAGTATGGATTTTTTTAATGGGATCTTTTGGTGAGAAAACTTAAAAGGTAAGATCCTGCATAATAAAAATCCAACTATGCATGTTGGTCTGGTACAAATCATATATCATCATCTCATTGAAATTTTGCACGTTCTCACAATGATATACTAGATGACAAAATGGCTCACTTGGTGTTAAACAACAGTCACTGACTCACTCTGTCTTCTCTTCAAAACAGACAGATCTTTATACCAGGGTCTGGGGCTATCGTGTCCGTGATTATATGGTAGTTGGATTTCCAACTACAAATGCAATGAATGCAATATTATTACAATATCATAGCAAAGCAGTGTTAAACACCATAAACTTAACCATAACAAACCATCTATTTTTTTAGATAAGTAAAATCAAAAATTATTGCTCATTGTACACTATTATATGATAACATAACTAAAGTTGTGAGTTCGAACCCCTTTTCATAGCAAGGTGTACTCGATACAATATTATGTGATAAGGTTTGTCAGTGACTTGCAACAGGTCGGTGGTTTTTTCCGGGTACTCCGGTTTCCTCCACCAATAAAACTGACCGCCATGATATAACTGAAATATTGTTGAAAGCAGGCTCACCAAACCAGGCGAAGTAGGCAAAATTCTCGCCCTATATCAGCTGAAGTCGCTCTCCCTTGACTACAAAGCGAAATTAAAGTCGCCTTGTTTCTTTTCTTGCAAATAATCTTCGTTTTATGGTAAAGCTTATTGTCAAAACAATTGTAATCAATGGGAAGATACATAAGAATAAGAGGAAAAGGTTTTATTCAAGCAATAAAGAAGGTTTTATTTGTTGATACAAAAGTATCACGGCAAACTTCTGCAAATTTGTACTGACGAAATTCCAGGTGAATATTAAATCCCAAATCTTAAAATATACAAACAGACGCTTCCTTTACCATATTGGTCATTGAATTCTGTTTTATTCTAATTATTTTCACAAAACTTGAGTTATTTGTAGCTTTTTAAATGCTAAACATAGGAGGGTCAGACTTTTTTTGAAAATGTGTTAAAATATTTTAAAGTACACACCAATGACCAGATCTCCAAAAGATATTTACAGTGGTGTTTAGTTTTTTAAAATCTGTTAAGCGGTTCAAAAGTTATGACAATTTGAAGTTCGGAAAATGACCACTTATATTTTATAATGGTGGCCATTTTGAATTTTATCTGTCTTTACCAAGAAATAGAATATCAGTAATTATTTGAAAACAATAATGAAATCTAATGAAACTACTTGATAAATGTAGTTTAGACATTGTTCTAAAAGTGGTGCCATTTCCAAAGTTTCCATTCAATTTTGGTCGCTTCTGTCCAGTTTGAATATAAAAAAATTGTGACATATGAAGAATTTTCTCCAAACATGTGCATTATTTATTTATTTCAACATGTCACCTTTTAAATAATTCATTTAGATAATAGTGTTCTAGTGCATTGTCACTGCAGCTGTCTTCAAATGTAAGACAGAATTACAGAATTTGCCATTGTGTAAATAAAATTGAAAAATGTCTGACCTCCCTACTAAACAATCAACATGTCTAAGAGCGAATTTGGTGCATTCAAACCGGTTTCAGTTTCAGTTTTAAGTTTTGATAACAGTTTTAAAACCGGTTTTAAAACTGGTTACAGTTTGGTACTGCAAAAACAAATAGATAGTTTTAAATCAGTTTCTTTTTTTCATAGATATTGATCAAATATCCACCCGTTTCTGGTGTAAATCATATCTCTGGCCTTACATTGATAACGTGCTACATGTAGGGGTGGATCCAGGATTTCAAGTTAGAGGGGGTGCACCTAAAAAGATTGTGGCTGGTGATCCTCCCCCCCCCCCCCCCCCCCCCCCCCCTTGGATCCGCCCCTGACGTATACAATGTTTCAGATTATTTCTGAATTATAATTTATTCCAGGGAAACCTTCACTATGATCACCCTTTATTTCATTTTAGTAATAATATTTATATAGATATATATTTTTCTTTATAGTTATCTCTTCCCTTGTTTTCCATTGTAGAGGCAAGTTCTGTTTGTATATTTAGTTTCGTTGTTTTGTTTAGTTTAATTTTTTTGTTTTTTGGGTATTATTTTATTATTTGTTTTTTGCTTTTTGTTTTGTTTTATTTGTTTTTATTAACTAATATTTTTAGTTGGTATATCTAAATCGATTGTTTAATCAACTGTACCATTTATTTAATATGTCAATTAGTTTCGTTATTAATAAATTTGTCTATTCTTGTGGTTTTGATGATACACATCAATTAGCTCTGCGTGATTATATCTTCAGCAGGAATTATAAGATTTATCTTATGGCTCGATTCACTAATTCGCCAATGTTTCTGTTTCTTTTGAATCCAATAGTTAGATTTTTCTTGAACTTTGTACCTATTGTAGAGTCATTTTTAGTTCACCTTCACTTGGCGTCCGTCGTCTGTAAACTTTTCACATTTCAAGCTTCTTCTCCGATTGGAACCAAACTCAGCAGGAATGTTCCTTGGATGGTCCTCTACAAAGTTACTGTTTTTCGTTCCAGTCGGATATTCAATAAGGCTGCCAGGGCCAATAATATGCTCTGATTGGCTGAAATTTCAAAGATCTTCTTCTCTGAAACTAATGAACTGACTGAACCCAAACTGTAAATCGGGGGAAGGAAACGAACATTTAGATGTCATTGACAGATTTCAAGGCAAAAATGAATAAATCTAAAATCAATAAATATAAGATCAATAACTATAATAAAACAAATACAAAACATGAATTTAATGTTAAATATGAAAGATATAAACAAGATATTAGCAAAGACAAACTTCAAATGCAAATTCTCTGAGGGAGAAGTCAAGTCTCCCTATTTTTGCAAGTGTTGTGAGCCCTGTGAAAGTGGTGTTAAACACCATAACCTTTACCTTATTCCTTATAGCATAAAGCATTTGTCAGTTTCCTCCACCAATAAAACTGACCACCACAATATAATTGAAATACTGTTGGAAGTGGTGTTAAACACCATAACCCTAACCCTTATATAGCATAAAACATTTGTCATACTTTTAAATATAATTTTTATATTTGTTTCAGTTGGATTTTGCAGAATCTAATTCTCTGTGGCAGCTTTTACACGTGAGACAGTTCTTTATACTGTTAATATTTCAAGGAGAGTCAACGTTTCCTCAGATTAACGGTACTTGTGGTAGTGCCTTCGCCTACGATTATATTTCTAGTACACCGTTATATCAGAAGAAGAAGGACAGCAATTCATTCATACAGTATTTTTTCCCAAATTACAATCGTTGGTTGTTGCCATCGTGGGAAAAAAGAGCCAATATTGCCGTAGGCTTGTTAGAATTGACGTCAACTCTGACGGAATCTTTCAGTTCTAAATTTTTTATGTGTGAAATTAAACCCATGAACTTTGGCGTTTCTTTGGATTACGAAGCCAAAGTCGTGGAGTTTGATAGTCTGATAACCGAACATCAGCTCCTACAAAACAGTGCAAACAAACGTTGTTACTTTGACAGTGAATGTTACTACGGTAACGGTTGTAGTATGCTTTGTGATGTAAAATCCAGAACATGTTCCACTATTCCAAGGAGACCTTTTGTATCCATCATCTGTGATATTTTAAAAGATTATATTTTGTATGACTCTCCTGATGATTTCAAGTTTCGTTTTGAATCGTTGATTTCTCAGTGTCAAAGTTTAACATTCAGCAACCATAGTATACCTCAAAATGTTATTCCTGCAAAGATCAAAGAGCTGTTGTGGAATCAAGTAAAAAATAAGCCTGTTGATTGGTTAAATCCCAAAGGTTCAAAGAAGGAGCATTCATAGTGTCAAAAAGAATGTGAAGTAATGCCATCGCATTTATCATGTTCTTGAAAAATAGGCAATACTGTCAAACCTGTATTAAGAGGTCACCTTTGGGACTAAGAAAAAATGGTCTTTCAAGACAGGTGACCTCTTAAAAGAGGTTCAATTCATATTAAATTTTCTATGATTGGACAGGAAAAGGGTGACCTTTTAACACAGTGACTGCTTAATAGAGGTGACCTCTTGAAAAGGTTTGACTGTATAAGAATGAAAAAATTATCGTTATGCAGTGTTAATTAGATACAATTTAAAATTAGATGTTTATTGTATCTTTTTTTTCTTTGGCAATACATTAACATCTAAAAACATCAGTTTGGGGGTCATGTCAGGTAACCTTTCAGTCATCTTTGACCGTCCAATTGTATGGAAGACAGTGAAATATATCGACCAATCGGACAGCAGCTCTTGACATGTACTTGGTTTTCAAAAAGTACGCTCATCACTGATTGGTCTGTTATGACCCCAAACACGATGTTAGTGTATCACTGATTGGTCTGTTATGACCCCAAACACGATGTTAGTGTATCATTGATTGGTCTGTTATGACCCCAAACACGATGTTAGTGTATCACTGATTGGTCTGTTATGAACCCAAACATGATGTTAGTGTATCACTGATTGGTCTGTTATGACCCCAAACACGATGTTAGTGTATCACTGATTGGTCTGTTATGACCCCAAACACGATGTTAGTGTATCACTGATTGGTCTGTTATGACCCCAAACACGATGTTAGTGTATCACTGATTGGTCTGTTATGACCCCAAACACGATGTTAGTGTATCACTGATTGGTCTGTTATGACCCCAAACACGATGTTAGTGTATCACTGATTGGTCTGTTATGACCCCAAACACGATGTTAGTGTATCACTGATTGGTCTGTTATGACCCCAAACACGATGTTAGTGTATCACTGATTGGTCTGTTATGACCCCAAACACGATGTTAGTGTATCACTGATTGGTCTGTTATGACCCCAAACACGATGTTAGTGTATCACTGATTGGTCTGTTATGACCCCAAACACGATGTTAGTGTATCACTGATTGGTCTGTTATGACCCCAAACACGATGTTAGTGTATCACTGATTGGTCTGTTATGACCCCAAACACGATGTTAGTGTATCACTGATTGGTCTGTTATGACCCCAAACACGATGTTAGTGTATCACTGATTGGTCTGTTATGACCCCAAACACGATGTTAGTGTATCACTGATTGGTCTGTTATGACCCCAAACACGATGTTAGTGTATCACTGATTGGTCTGTTATGACCCCAAACACGATGTTAGTGTATCACTGATTGGTCTGTTATGACCCCAAACACGATGTTAGTGTATCACTGATTGGTCTGTTATGACCCAAAACACGATGTTAGTGTATCACTGATTGGTCTGTTATGACCCCAAGCATGATGTTAGTGTATCACCAAGAATTTTTTTTGTTATAAAGATACAAGAAGCAACTAATTATAATTAAATAAAGCATTCAAAATTTCTTCGTTAAAAAAGAAGAAATTAGCCAGTCTCGTTATGAGATGAGGGAGTTGTACCATTATCATTACATGTCTCTCCGTCCTTTTCTGCCATTTTGTCAAAAGATTGTGATATATATACATTTGTACATTTCAGTGCCTACAAGACAAAATTTTGTATGTAAAAAAATCCTATTTTTAAAAATCTGTTTAATTTTCATAAGGAGAGTACATGTATTATGAATGTTTTGATGACAGTTATACAAACTAAAGAAACTTCAAGACAATATTCTATGAACCAACTGATTCCTTAAGGTGTGTTATGTAACACAAACAAAATTTTCCTTCAAATTAATTCACTTTAAAACTTTACCTGTGTACCTATTACTGTAGTTACAAGCAAACAATGGACAGTCTAATTACGTTAACATGTTGAAGGGTTCATCTTATATTGAAACAGAGTTGGATAGATGTTTAGACTGTCAAATTTATGTTTGAAACACAGGTAAAGTTTGATTTTTGTGTGTGTGTGTTTTAATGCCACTTTCAGCAGGATTTCAGCTATATCATGGCGACCAGTTTTAGTGGTGGTGGAAGCCAGAGTACCCGGAGAGAACCACCGACCCTGGGCAAGCAACTGGTAAACTTTATCACTTGCGACTGCGAGTCGAGTGCACCCTTTTTTGTAATTTACAAAGCTGGGCGCGAACCCACGCCGTATTGGTGATAGGCTTGTATGAGCTGTTAGATCCAACGACCTAACTCATTGAGCCACCCGGTCCCCTGGTAAAGTTTGAAGTGAATTTGAAGAAAAAAATTGACTGCGTAAATCTACCTTTTATATGTAAATATATAAGATAACTAGTTGACAACGGCTCTGATCAAAACAAAATACATATGTAGCCAAGTTTACATTACACATTCCTCGTTCATGTTTAATCTTTATATTATAAACATGTAGAACAAGTGGTAATATAGCTATACATGTATATAGTCTGACCGATTTTAGAAGTCTTTTTTTTTTTATTAATTTAGAAAGAACCCAAATTATGTGATGTGTATATAGAACATAGTATGAAATTAATTTTTAGTATTTTACTTGATTTTTGTCACATATCTTTAATAATTTGTCAATTCAAACAGTAAGTTATCTCCCCTTACCAAGTTTGACAGGAAGTTAAAAGATTGAACAGGTTAGATCAAGTTGTTTATAGACCATAGATTGTGTGTACTATGACGTACATTGTATGTTTTTAAAAAGTGTCAATTCAAGCAATAAATTATCTCTGCTTACCAAGTTTGGCAGGAAGTTGAAAATTGTTGAAGGTTGAAAATGTTAGATCAAGTTGTTATAGACTGTAGATTATTTTGCATATGATTTTAACAGTGACATTTCAAACAATAAGTTATCTCCCCTTACTTAGTTTGACAGGAAGTTAATATGTTAATAAGGTTAGATCAAGTTGTTATAGATCGTAGATTATTTGACATCGGATTCATTTTGATGTTTTTAATCTGATTCATATTTGATGTAGAACATCAACAAAAGCTGACCAATAGTTGGTACAGCTACAGTTAGTGTATTGTTTGTGAGATTAATGCCGTTATATAAGACAATAATGTTGGCAATTCTTTAAAAATGAACAAATTTGATAAACCAGTGTCTTTCAATGATGAAAATAACCTTAATACTTGTATATACTTTACTTTAATGACTTCATTGTTCATAAGGGCTGCTCCAGAAAAATATGTATGGGGTGAGAGGACAGTTGGAAGGCACTTCCCCCCAAGACCCACCACCCATACTATTCTAAAAAGAAACTGAGTTGTATTATATTATCAAAAGTTGCTTGAAATGGAATTCTCATCATTTCAGAGAAATCTATTATTGTAAAGCAAATCAATAATGATCTAAATTTATACACCATAAGTTTCTTTTTATTTTACTTCCTGGTGTGTGGTGTCAGGTTGGGCAATGTTGGTTTGGTTGGTTGTTCAGTGTTATTTAATGACAGATTTCAACATTACTATGTTGATAAGATTATGTTTATAAGGGACTCATTTTAGGAATTATTGCCAGGTTATATGTGAAGGTTGACATGTTACTCGCATATAGAAAGCACTTACATGACCACATCATTTCACTAAGAGGGGTAGATTGGGCCCATAAAACTAGTTTCACCCCACCACTTTCTATTGAAGTGCCTGTACCAAGCCAGAAAAGTAAGCGGTCATGTATTTGTGTGAAGGGTTTCGATTTTTCCATTGGATTTTGGAGCTGTTCTGACGGTATGGTATTTTTGTTTTTCATTTTATTCCTGAGAATCTTGACAAATCCATAGTTGAAATTGAAAAGCAATATTCGCTTGAAGTCTTTCAGGTCAATTGCACTGCTATTCCAAGCCGTCCAGGGGCCGTCGTGGTCGTATGATCATTGGATTTACAACTACCTGTGCAATCAGTGTCTACCACCACTAAAGTTGTGTGTTGAACCCTGTTCATGGTGAGGTGTACTCGATACAACATTATGTGATGTTAGTGACTTGTGACAGGTTGGTGGTTTTCCCAGGGTACTCTGGTTTCCTCCACCAATAAAAATGAAATATTTTCGAAAGTGGCATTAAACTCCATAACCTCCTCCTCGGTCCTATCAGGTCTGGAATGACGCATTGATCACATCTTTTATTATTTCTTAAGCAGGTTGGTAGAACAGCAATTAGTACGTTGTTCCTTTACATTAATTTGTGTTAAAGTGTAAAGTTGGATAGTCTATCATGTTCATTTACATCCATATCTTTTCATTCTACAGTCAAACCTATCTTAAGTGACCTTTCAAGGACACATTGAAATAAAACCACATAAAACTGGTGGTCACTAAATACAGGTTTAATTACCGGTAATATGAAATGCATTGAGAAGGAAATTAAAATTAAGGTCACATGATACAAGTTATTACTTAATAGAGGTGATCACTAAAGCAAGTTTGACTGTAATTGGTAGATGCATGTACCGGGTACATGTACACAGATAATTTGTTTTTGAAATTTTACATATTTGGGTAAACTTTGATTTAATAATTTATGTAAATACATGTATGTCTATTAATTTTACTTACCAAGATATTAACTTGTATATTTTAATGTTACGTTTATATGATAATTTTTTTATTGTTTTATTACGATGTATGTTAAACGATCAATTTATATGTATTTAGTGTATTGTTATTGTATTACGTTATTGTTTTAACTGATCAAATGTTATGAGGAATTTTGTCATGTTTTTTTCCCCTTAGGGAACCCCCGGGGTAGTGTATTGTTATTGTATTACGTTATTGTTTTAACTGATCAAATGTTATGAGGAATTTTTTCGTGTTTTTTTTCCCCTTAGTGAACCCCCAGGATAGTGTATTGTTATTGTATTACGTTATTGTTTTAACTGATCAAATGTTATGAGGAATTTTGTTGATTTTTTTTTTGTCCCTTTGTGAACCCCCGGGGTATAGAAATAGGCCAAAGCTTCTTTGACCTCCCACTACAGGGATAGTTCATTGTTGTTTGTTGTGTAGGATTTACAGGTACACAACCGATATTACCTTTTTACCAAATTTCCTATTTCTGTTTTCAATTATTATTATTTTTGTTTTTTGTGTGTTAACTTGTACTTAATGTTAATCAAACCACACCTGTAGGTGGAGATGAGATTAGATGGAAGGCATGGGGTTACGAACCCCCATTGAAAGCCATGAAGTATTATTAAAGTCAAGATTTTGTGTGAATTATGAGTTAAAATCAGGATTTTTGTTGAACTACATGTGTATGACTCTCTTGAAAGTCCGTATTTTGACAACCACCACAAGACCATGTCACATCAAGATTTTATCAAACTTGAAAAATTCTGACTACAGGCCTAACAACAATCAATCAAAATTCGTGTTCCTAATGTGAATTATTTTTAGAAAATCACTATCTTAGTATTATAATTAATGGATAGTGTTAATTCATTTGATTGAAACATATAGCATATTATTGCTAACTGTAACTAACATCATGAAAAGGAGATAGTGTGACCATAATTAACCTCTAGCAGCCTTTCCCAAGGTCTTTTATTTTATACAGGACATTTGGTACTGTAAATCTGCAAAGTTTACCTGACCGAAATTTTTTGGTATAATTAAATTAATAAAACACAAAGCTGTTGCTGTTTTAATTCAATTTATAAGTGTAATATTTATAAGTGTAATATTTATAAGTGTAATTTATAAGTGTAATATTTATAAGTGTAATATTTATAAGTGTAATATTTATTATTTATTCTTTGGATTATTGTTTCTTTTTTTCATCGTCAATTTTAACTAATTCTCGCTTTCTTTTACCTGGGTTAGCACCCTCATAATATTCTAAGCCAAGCATCACGATCTAGGCTTCAATAGTGGACAATACCATTATCATCAATGACCTTCTGATGAACTACGTAAAATATTTTCTTAACGACAAAGAGCAGACCGTGGCAGTATTAAAACACCCAGATGACGGGATGAGAAATACAGTGAGTTGTGGATAATTAGCAAATGGGTTGTCAAACTTCCGGTAAACATTATCGAACCTTGCTGATTTTTACCAGCCATGTCCAACGATCATTCGGAAAGACCGCTCTAGAATATTATTTCGGCATTATTTCATTTGGGAAGATTAGAATTTCATTGGGGGAGCTAATTAATCAATACAATATTATGCAATAAATTGATCTGTCAGTAACTTGTGACAGATCTGTGGTTTATAAATGAAAAATAAAATAAAACAGTTGTTAATATCCACCCAAATGCAATGCACCTGTTTATATTATAGAAGATCCTAATAAAAGTCTTCCTGGCACAATGAAGTCTCCCTAACACAATGCAGTCTCCCTACCATATGAAATATATAATTTTATCAGTTATATTTTATAATTTTCTTGTACCTTTTTTTGTAGTGTTTAATAATCAGATTGTCGTTACAATGTAATAGAATCAAACTGTGATATATTTTATATTCATATTGCCCAATTGTCTGTCGAAAATGTTGTACTATATATATTTTACATTTGAGTGTGTTGATTGTTGTTAATCATGTTAACTACCAAAATTGATTGAAATGTATAATAGCATGTGACTATGTGCAACCATAGAACCTGTGGTACCGTATAATAGGACAGAAACTATATTGCAGAATCATTATAAACTGATAAGTTTGTAAATAAAATATATCTTTGTTACACATGGAATTGAAAATTAAGATGGCAGTTTGTTTATTACTTGGACAATATTTCACTGGAGTTGATGCATTAAAATAGAGAGGCCCAAAAAGGTTTTTAACAGATTTATTTATTTGATTTTTTTTCCCATATGAGAATTTCTTGAAAAGGCCAGGGTATATTATGCAATAACTGAGATTAATTTTAAGTGTCTGTCCTTCTTTGATTGACAGATTCTGATTACCCCCCATTAGTATCTTCAAACTTTCTTAAGCTGTATTTAAAAAAAAACTAAAAGCAAATACAAATGAGGGTCGATAGAAATACATTTTTTTTAACTGATTGTGAATTTTATTAAAGCAAAAATAATTTCACAGTATAGGTTTGCATATAATATAAATGATATAATGTCCCATAGGATAATCTTTCATTAATTTTATATCCTAGGATATAATCATTGTTATTCATTTTATCCCTTTAGGATAATAAATTATTTAAAGATTTTATCCACAAAGGACAAATTAGCTAAAATATTTCATTCATCAGAGAGGATAAAATATTGATGACAAGGATGTTTTTTCCTTTTTCTTTTTATCCATTTAAAACCATGAAAATATCCTTCAAGATATTTTTACGCTAAAATTATATCCCCAAGGACATTTTATGCTAGGGATGATATATTTTTTTTTTTACAAGATTTATTTGAAAACACTCGGACGCATATACAAGTGTAACAAGAGGTCATTTTTTAAATAATATATACATTCAAGACATGACAGAATGAACATACGATGAAAAATAATAAATCTGTCACCTTACCTTTGCACTGACTGCCATTAACTGCCACGATATAACTGAAATATTGTTGAAAGTGGCGTTAAACAACATAACCCTAACCCACAGACTGCCGGTTATTCTATGCAAAAATAAATATTTTTAGGTTAATAATAAAATCTTGGAATGAAATTTTTTGACAGAATCTGTGAGTCTTAATAAAAATGGTTGCCTTTTTATATTGATATACAATTTTTTTTATCAATAATGTCATGATATTTTTTATTGCCTTTCTTATGTGTACAAATATTTTATAGAGAAAGTGGATAAAAAAACATCAATTAAAAAAAAACCTATTTATGAAATAAGTATGGGTGGTACTTAACTTTTGTAGAGGTGTATTTAGATAATTTTTTTTGTAGTTCTGGGTATAACAGGAATTTTTGTTGTCTTAATTATGTGTCAGTTTTAATGTAATGTGACATTTTCACAAGAACTGATTTGTATTGTATCTATTTTTGGAAACTTGTATTCAATTTATATAACTTTACAGTTGTTGTGTTACTGTGAACAGGGTCTGTCTTAGGAAGTGTGGAGCTGTTCTCTGTAAAACCTGCATTGTGTTGGTGTGTGAACTTGAACAACCAAGAGTAGATAACTCCAGTCACATGTCATTCCTCATAAGTTGATATTACCATATATAGACATCATCTTAGGCCAAGGAAAAAAATACATGTGTTTCTGCTTACATTCTAAAAATTAGGGTAGGTAGGCAGACGGCCAAAAGTTCTTATTTTTACCAAAGTTATACATGACCATGACCAATATTTAGCCGTGCTTGTCCAGAAATGGCAATAAAAACTTTAGGGTATTTATTAAAAATTACAGTGGGTAGGGTTAGCGGAAAAACAGCTGGGTTTTTTTGGGGTTTTTTTTGCCTCAAGGGCATTATTGATGGACAAGTTATCTAGCCGTGCTTGTTCAAAATGGCAATAAAAACTTTAGGGTATGTACCGGGGGTATTAAAAATTAGAGTAGGTAGCTATAGGGTTAGTGGAAACACAGTTATTTTTGATTGACCTGGAGGCCATTATTGACTGGCGAGTTATATCGATTTTTTGGTGGGTTTTATATTGTTGGTAATATATAAACAATAATAATACTTAACTTGTTAACTGCCCCATATTTATTATTAAAATATAATATAAAAGGTATTTTTTGTTTGCTTGTTTATGAATAGAAAGATTTAACAGTGATGGACGTCAACAATTCCATCAATGTCAATAAAGCGAATTATTATACAGCTATAATTTTAATCCAATCAAAAACACCCATTTAAGACATGTGACCGTACATTATTTTTCCCGTATTGTACAACCGGAAGCCATATTTTTTTCGTATTGGATGTATATTGGACATCCAATACGTTTTTAGTTCACCTGGACCAAAGGTCCAGGTGAACTATTGCCATCACTTGGCGTCCGTCGTCTGTTGTCTGTTGTCTGTCGTCTGTAAACTTTTCACATTTCAAGCTTCTTCTCCGAAACCACTTGGCCGATTGGAACCAAACTCAACAGGAATGTTCCTTGGATGGTCCTCTACAAAGTTACTGTTTTTCGTTCCAGTCGGATATTCAATATGGCTGCCAGGGCCAATAATATGCTCTGATTGGCTGAAATTTCAAAGATCTTCTTCTCTGTAACTAATGAACTGACTGAACCCAAACTGTAAATGAAAGATCATTGGAATGTCCTTTACCAAGTTTCTGTTTTTTATGCCGATCGGAAATCCAAGATGGCCACCATCACAGGACATAGATTAACATTGGACCCTATGGGAAAATGTTCAAATGCCTTCTTCTCAGAAACTACAAATATGATTAAAGCCAAACTGTACATGAATGTTCATTAGATGGTCCTCTACAAACTTTAGGTCTTTTGTTCCGGTATGAAATTCAAAATGGCGGCTATGGCAGGACTTAGTTTAACATTGGACCCTATGGGGAAAATGTTTCAAAACGCTTCTTCTCTGAAACCACTTGGACAGTTGAAACCAAACTGCCCATGAATGATCATTGGAAGGTCCTCTACAAAATTTATGTTTTTTATGTCGATCGGAAATCCAAGATGGCCACCACAGCAATACATAGATTAACATTGGACCCTATGGGAAAATGTTCAAATGCCTTCTTCTCAGAAACTACAAATATGATTAAAGCCAAACTGTACATGAATGTTCATTGGACGGTCCTCTACAATCTCAAGGTTTTTTGTTCCGATATGAAATTCAAAATGGCGGCTACAGCAGGACTTAGTTTAACATTGGACCCTATGGGGAAAATGTTTCAAAATGCTTCTTCTCTGAAACCACTTGGACAGTTGAAACCAAACTGCCCAGGAATGATCATTGGAAGGTCTTCTACAAAGTTTATGTTTTTTATGCCGATCGGAAATCCAAGATGGCCGCCACCGCAGGACATAGATTAACATTGGACCCTATGGGAAAATATTCAAATGCCTTCTTCTCAGAAACTACAAATATTATTAAAGCCAAACTGTACATGAATGTTCATTAGATGGTCCTTTACAAACTTTAGGTTTTTTGTTCCAGTATGAAATTCAAAATGGCGGCTACGGCAGGACTTAGTTTAACATTGGACCCTATGGGGAAAATGTTTCAAAACGCTTCTTCTCTGAAACCACTAGGACAGTTGAAACCAAACTGCCCAGGAATGATCATTGGATGGTCCTCTACAAATTTTATGTTTTTTTATGCCGATCGAAAATCCAAGATGGCCGCCACCGCAGGACATAGATTAACATTGGATCCTATGGGAAAATGTTCAAATGCCTTCTTCTCAGAAACTACAAATATGATTAAAGCCAAACTGTACATGAATGTTCATTGGATGGTCCTCTACAAACTTCACGTTTTTTGTTCTGATATGAAATTCAAAATGGTGGCTACGGCAGGACTTGTTTAACATTGGACCCTATGGGAAAAATGTTTCAAAACGCTTCTTCTCTGAAACCAAACTGCCCAGGAATGATCATTGGAAGGTCCTCTGTTTTTTATGCCGATCGGAAATCCAAGATGGCTGCCACCACAGGTCATAGTATTAACACAGGACCATATCGGGGGAAAATACAGAAATATCTTCTTCTCTGAAGCTATTGCACTGATTGAACCTAAACTGTGCATCAATCATTGGAAGGTCCTTTACAAACTTTGTGTTTTTTATGTTGATCGTAATTCCAAGATGACTACCACTGCAGAACATAGTTTTTACATAGGACCAATTGGTTTTTTTTATAACCAGGTGAACGATACAGGCTCTTGAGAGCCTCTGGTTTTTTCGTATTGTACATTATGTGAGGGAAGTAACTCATTGGTTTTTGTCGTCTGCTAGTAAATTATTTTTAATTGTAATCTATAATCAAATTAACTTGTTCGATATGTAACAGTTTGAGGGAAAATTTTTTTTTAGAATAATTGTTGATCAGTTATTTTGCTGTTTTTAATTCATTTTAGAGATTAGGAGATCTGTATTGATACAGAACATTTTCCTAAAGAAATACTGTTGTGCAGTTGTTCTATTTAGACTGTATTAAAAGTTAAACATAAAATTGTTGTTATAGTATTGATCATTTCAGCTGTATAATAAATAGGTCATTATACAGTGCTATGTACAATATGGAAATATATTGTAATCGTCCGTATTGTATTGAAGACCCGTATTGGACTCGACTCCTGCGGCATCTTGTCCAATACGGGTTTTCAATAGAATACAGACTCGTACAATATCTTTCCATATTGTAAATAACACTGTATGATAACCTATTACTATCTCCTTGGTGGTGTAATGGTTAGCATGCTCACCTTGAGTGCGGTAGATCGTCGGTTCAAGCCCAGATCGGGTCAAACAAAAGTGTAAAATTTGTATTTATTGCTTCTCCGCTTACCACACAGCTTTAAAGACTAACAGCAAAGACATGTTGTCTCAGAATCGGGATAATGTGTTTGAGTGGAGCGACATGTCTATCCGTGGACTGATATTTCAGTGAGCTAGCACTTATTGAACACAAAAAAATGCAATATTTGCAGATGGAAATCCAGGTCCAGGGACAGGTGTAAAAGGGTGGCTGGGTTAAACTGGTTAATGTTTGTTTGTTTGTTTGTTTTTTTATTATTAGTTGGTAAATATAATGGTACAATGCAAGCCAATTTAATTTACTAAAATTCATTACAAAAATATAATACAAGACAAATAGTGGTATTAAAGAAACAAAAGCAAAGAAAAATACTGGTGGACTTCCATCTGAAAACACCCAAGTTTGACATTTAATTAAAAGACTGAAACTGGCTTTGATTGATTGTTTGTTACTTAATGTCCAATGGGAAATATATCATGCATATACAGTACTCGAACAAATGCAACAATGGTATAAAACACATACAGAAATGAAAGAGGAATGGGCCAACCGGGGCAACGACTTGACTGCCACTGGCAAAATATGGAGAGCTGGGTAGTGACAGAAATTTAGTCTTTTATACTTGCTATTATAGTCTGACTTCTATAAATCTCCAGAAAAAAATTCTTAAAAATCCAGTTTTCAACAAAAAGAAATTCTAGATCTGTATATTAATATATGATATATACGAACTTTGACTATTAATTTCAAAATTTTTGGTCCATTAATAATAAAAAGTTTCCCATTAGGTCTCTATGTTAATTATATTTTCTGAAGTGTAAAAATCGGCATGGAGTGAGCACAAATAGTGCAAGAGCCCAGCCATCAAAACAAAATAACAGACATGTGTTTTCAATGTATTTTCATTGTACCATGTGACATAGGACATTTAACATACTTACTCCATCCAGATTTTAACATTTCAGAAAATATAATTAACATAGAGACCTAATGGGTAACTTTTTTAATAATGGACCAAAAATTTTGGCAAGTGATGGCAAAAGCTCACACTGCCTTTCTTCTTCTTCTTTCAATTTCCGCACACCGTCATCTTATTGACGATTATGTGCCGTGCATGCATGGGGTAAAAAAAATTTGATAACGTTCAAATAAATGTGATAACTATATACAGTGGTGCAGTGTGGTTAAAACTATGTACAGTTGACTGATAATTAGATGTGTTGTTGGAGAACAGATAGTGGTATCTGTTCTTTGAAGCTGTCAAGTGTGGGACATTGTACAGCAGCAGCTGGGAGCAGGTTCCACTGTACAATGGTTTTCGAATAGAAGGAGTATTTATATGAGTCTAAGCTTGTATGGATATGTCTATATGAGTGGCTGTGTGTGTATTGTCGTGTTCTACTGTCAGATGGTATTAGTAGGTTGGTTGGATATATAGCAACTAGATGATATATAATTTTGTAGAAGAATATGAGGCGTGTTCTTGTTCTTCTCAATTGTAATTGTGGCCATTTGAGTTCTGTAAGCATGTTCGTGACAGAGCTGGTGTTATGGAATCTATTGCAGGTGTATCTGGCTGCTCTGCGTTGGACCATTTCGAGTTTACTGATGTTAGATTTGGTATGAGGGTCCCAGACACAGCTACAGTATTCTAATTTTGGTCGTATCAAAGATGTATATGCTTTCTCTTTCACTGACTTTGAATTTACTTCTAGATTACGTTTAATAAACTTAAGATGTTTGCTTGCTGTTGAACTGATGTTGTCTATGTGTTTATTCCATTTGGCAAGGTGGGCTAAAATTGACTAAATCATGATGATGCTCCATTGGTTGATTGTATGTATAAAATGTTATATGCATCTTACCTCTGTGCCCAACTGTCCATTTATACTATATTACAGTCCATATAAAATCACTGTGATGATAGAATGCATAACAATGAACTGAGATCAGTGCAGAGACATTAAATATGATACTCTGACACAAAACTCAATCCAGTGAAAATGAGAAATTATTGACTATTTTTTAAAACTGTTATGAACATGACATCCATCATACTGTTATACCTGTAATATAAGGACATGATTGCCAACAAAGAAAAATAAAAACAAACATGATATTGTGTAAATTTATATTGAGGTCTGATGAACAATATGATTACAAATTAGGGTTTTATTTGCCAGCAGTGATGTAAAAAGAATGATTGGTTGTTGTGTGACATCAAGTATCTCCTCTATAGTAGTCCTACATTGCATTACTAACTTAATCATTACATATTATTTCCTTCTAATTAATAAGATCAAATGCTTTTAGAAACTAATCTACACCCCCAGATTGTAATGATTATATTTTCCCAAAGTAATGCTATGTAATTATACCCCCCGCAAACATAGTTTAGGGGGGTATATAGGAATCGGCCCATCTGTCTGTCTGTCCGGACCAACTTCCACATCTTTTGTCCGATTTCCACCAAACTTTGTGGAATTTAAGATCAAGATGTGTGAACTTTGCAGTACAAAGGATTTTATTGTCCATTGAGTTTTACCCCTGTTATACCTCTTTGGACTTAGAAATTTTGAGACAATTCAGTATTCACTTTGTCATCGCAAATTCTCCTACTTGATTAATCAGAAGTTCATGAAACTTTGTACATTGCAAGATCCTAATATGAAGATGTGCACATTAGTAGTATATCCTGGTCCATCAAGTTTTCCCAGAATTATGAGTCTAAAAGTTGTGTTCCAAATATGTTTTGGCTCAATTAAGATGATGGGGACGCAGGGGGTATTAGTCCCGCGTAGCACACAGTTAAGTTATTCCATTTATGTATCAATGCGGGACTCCTGCATCCAGCAGTACCTCTAGTTTGTAATGGTCAATTTTTCAATTACAAGTTAATTGCAATTGTAATGATTACTTTTGAAATGTTGCTGTACTGTCAATTACTTTTGATGGTTTTTCTTGGAGTTTTGAGGAATTTTTTTTCTTTCAAATCAATGTTTCAAATCATTTTTAAAATACAGTCTACAGATTCAGTACAATTTGCATCTAGGACATTGCATTCATTGTATTAAATTTGATCTTAATGATCAAAGATCAATACCTATATACAACCTAATAATTGTCATATAAAGGAATGATCTGCCCTTATATACTTATATAATAAATACCATGTGACTGCTAATGTTAATGTAACATCTCTAGGGCATGTGTTTGGTCAACTTTCTCAAACACAAAACTGAACTGTTTTAACTTCTACTTACATACAACTTTTAGTTTTTCACTGTTGAGAAAGACTTCACACTGTTAACATGGAGACTAGTAATATATTAAGTCAATATGAATTGCAAAAAGACACACAGGGAAATTTTAAACCCAAATGCAGACATTGTCCAGCATACATATCTGGTAGTTTGAAAGTCATTTCCAATTTCAAGACTCATGTAAAGGTATGTTAATGTAGTTAAACATAGTAAGGGGGGGGGTATAGTTTGGTAAATGTTGTTTTCTTATATATTCTTTTATCAACACCAAACACCTGGTATTTATCTTTTTTTAATCTTTAATTTTGAATATGGTTTCCATATCAGCAAATTTTATTTCAAAACACATACCGGTACTGGAAGGTTGCTATAATGCACATGCCCGTACACAAGGTGCAAAAAGGGGAGATAGTTTGGTAAATGTTGGGAGGATTTTTTTTAGAGGGGGGGGGGTAAAATACCTGATATTGATTTTTTTTTACAATTTATATCTATGCGCTTACGCCTATGACTGATTTTAACGCAAATCCTGGAATTTACACAAAAACCTGGTATATATCTTTTCCTATGAATATTGTTTTCATATAAGATTAGTATGTAAATGTTAGGGGTTTTTTTTTTTGCTGATTTTTATTGAAATAAAAACCGGGTAATTATCTTTTTTTTATCTTCAGCATTTCATATTGAAATAACAGTCCTTATGTAAATTAATCTAATCAAAGATACATTCTAATGTAAAAAAAAATCCAACAAACACAGACACATTGTCCTGGTTTGGTCTTTCCCTTGCTAATATTATGTGCTTAGCTGAGAAGCAACAAATAATATTTTTCTAACAGATATTTAATTTGACCTTACCTTGAAGAGTCTAATGTATATTGATACAAATATATAATAAAACTTACTCTAATTACTACATCATATACACCAGTGGCAGTGTAAAACCTCTTTTACAATAAAGACAGTAAATAAAAACCTAATAGAAATAATAGAACAATGTTATCTAAAGAACAAGTACCATGTGCAATGGAATAAAAAGGGTCAATTCTTTGGTCTCTACACCACAAGTCTACTCTTCAGTAAATTCTTCATCAAAATCACAATCAGTGTCTGATGGCATGCAGGGGCGGATCCAGGGGGGGGGGGGGGCACACCCGGCGCACGCCCCCCCCCCCCCTAAAATTGGAAAAAATATGATTTTTTTGCATAAAATCGTGATTTTTCACACGAAATACCCCAAAATTTTCGCACCTGTCCCCGCTCGGCGCAATTTTTTTAAGTGCACCCCCTCCCCTAATCCTGGATCCACCCCTGGCATGTCAAGAGCATCAAGAAATTGGTGATTTCTAATATTAGATAGAATTGTGTTGTTTTGATGTCTAACGTAACCCATGAACCATAGCACACTAGCTATATGAGCACAACACCGACCACACAGCCTCCTATTTTACGTGTGCAGTACCAGCCTATAATAGATCTGACTGGACCTTTCACATATTGAATCCACAAATTGTGCTACGTTTTTTGAATGTCGTGATTGGATTTTTACTTTTATGATGCATATTGCCTCTTTTAACAATAGAAGTTCATACAGTCCGTCTTCGGTTAAATATTCATTTGACACAATTTTGTGTAACATGGGGCCTGTTTCATTTGATATACACCCATTGTAATTTCTCTTATTTCATCTAGACTTAGTTCTGGAAAATCAGTCAGATTTGTGCTTTCAATTGGGTTGTAGTTGCTTCTCTTTGTTATCAATTTTTTTTTGTTCCAAATAAATTTTCAATTGATTGTCCAGATCTGCTTTTCAAAGCATTTCATTTGCTATCTCATTTGATGCTGTGTCTATCGATAAAGTCTGTGGTCTGAAACAATTTAGTATTGCACAAACAATTTTGACAAAATCACCTATGTATGTAACCAATTTATTGGCAACAACTTTATCTAGAAATCTCCACTGCTTGATATGCCCGTTAGCACTCTCAACAACCCATCTGACCTTTGTAATCAATCTAGATTTGCTTGCCTCCTCTGTAGTATGCTGTTTTTTGCCTTTGTCTAAATACAATGGCTTTTGACATTATACCCCTGATCTTCTAGATATTAAACAGCATTCCAAAACCCTCTGTCAACTATGCACATATAATCTGCCTGAAACCATTGATTTACATTTTCCAAGTTATCTTTGAAGAGATGTTTAGTTATTGCTGCATCATTATTATGGTGGTCAGGGAAATAAAGTCCCAAAACACTTAATCAGGGGTTGGAAATAACACTGGCACGACGCCTGGGGCTACCATTTTTAACTGCAGGACTACCAAGTTTCCTCACAAGAAAAGCTTGACAGACTAACGCATATAAAATCCATTGATGAAAGGATGACATTCCTGCATAAATCGAAATTCCCCATGATAAATATACACTAGGGCCATCAAATTATTAATTTCCTTTGCACATTATTAAATTCCGGGTTAAAGTATCAAATTTTAATAATTTTCCACTGAAATTCAGTGTGACCCTTAGGGATTAATACTAAATCACGGAGATTAGGATGACCCCCTGAGATTAAGTGTGAAGCTGTAAAATTAATACTTGATGCGCCAAGATTTTATGGATAATCTTTATATATATATATATATATATATATATATATATCTTATCTTATCTATCTTATATAATTATCGATTTTTTACGGATTGGTACGTATACACGATCGAGTTGAGAAAACGGGGATGTTTGTTTTCATTTAGTTATGAATTTGTATGGTATAGTGTATTCACCGTTGACAGAAAATGAAAAATGAATACACATTTCTTCAGTGTCAAGTTTTAAAAGAAGCTTAAGTCTGTTTTAATGAATATATGTAATCACCGTTGATAACAAATGAAAACAGAATACATCTTTCACCAAGATCGAGTTTTAAAAGTTTACGTGATGGCTATCATTATAACAATAACCAATCAAAATCGTTTCCTGCTATGGTCAGATGTTTTTATTTTTGGAACAATTTATTATCTCGCCCAACTATCTAAACAAAACAATGATAGTCTTCCCAATGTTGAGGATGGAGGTTACCCAGTGTGTAGGTCTTATCACTGACCTTAAATAACCCATTCATTCTATCGTTCTTACAGTAGCCGCTGGCAATATTCTATCCGACACAAACAGGTAGGTATCAAAAGATCGAAAATTCGAAATGGGGAATATTAAGTAGGGAAGGAGTGATTTAAGGCATGAACAATAACGAAAATTCTAATTCAATTCTTTTTATTCACTATATGTTGTACACAAAATTCATTCGTAAATGTCTTTCAATTCGGCCTCGATCGTCTTTGGGTCTCGAGCGGAGAATTCATTCACGATATCTTCCAGAGTAAAGTTCCTATATCTGTATTTGACGAAGTGAACGCAATATAGTTCACAGGTGTCGCGGCCCTCGGGTTGAACTTGTATTGCAGTCCGTTGGCAATCAGCACGTTTCTGAAGTGACGGTGATATGTTTCCGGTGTTCATCCGCACGAATCGAAAAATTCGGTGAGTTCTTCTTTTGGGAAATGAAATGCCACCCAGTGTGTCCCTTCGATCGCAAGAAGCCTGCAGGATCGACAGGCTAAGAGGTCCGGTTGTTCCTCTTGTTCTTCTTCCTGTGGAGGAGGAAGAAGTGCTGAAGGAGGAGGATGTGGAGGAGGATGGGAGGAGAAAGTGGAGGTGAAGGAGCATAGGGGAGAAAGCAGAGGATGAGGAGGTGAAAGTGGAGGTTGAGGAGGGGATGATGTGGAGGAGGAACAGGATGAAGAGAAAGTGGGGAGGATGTGGAAGAGGAAGTGGAGGAGGGTGTGGATAAGGAGAAAAATTTGGTGGGTCCTTCTTTTGGGAAATGATATGCCACCCAGTGTGTTCCTTCTCGATTGCAAGAAGTCTGCAGGGTTGACAGGCTAAGAGGTCTGGGTGTTCCTCTTGTTCTTCCTCCTGCAGAAGAGGAGGAGTGCTGAAGGAGGAGGATGAGGAGGGGAGGATGGGAGGAGAAAGCAAAGGTGGAGGAGGGTGAGGAGGAGAAAGCAGAGGAGGATGAAGAGGTAAGGGGATGATGTGGAGGAGATGGAAGAGGATGAAAAGGAAAAAGCAGGGGAGGATGTGGAGGAGGGTGAGGAAGAGGAGTGTGGATGTGGATGAGGGTGTGGAGGAGGATGAGGAGTGTGGAAAATGAGGAGGGGAGATGTGGAGGAGGATAGGAGGAGAAAGCAGAGGTGGAGGAGGGTGGTGAGGAGAAAGCAGAGGAGGATGATGATGAAGTGAAAACAGAGGACGATGAAGAGGAGAAAGTGGGGGAGGATGTGGAGGAGAAAGCATAAATATAAATTACCGTCTTCCAATCAAAGTATACTACCATATTTGTACTCTTAGACATATCAGAATCAAAATAAATCATGGAAGTTTTATCATGGATTGGCGGATATTAGTAAAGTTTATCCCTCGCTTCTGGCTCGGGATAAAATACTAATATCCGCCAAACCATGTTAAAACTCCCAACACATTCTGGCTTCCATGATTTATTTCTTAAATAAACAATACCTTTCTCTAGTTAGATTATCATATTCAATAAGCTAGAGACGACCACAGTTTTAGGTAATATATCTGCTCAGCAAGTGGTCTAGATGACCATGCGATTTTACTGGTAAATGTCTAATATAAAAAGATCTGTCTAACATAAAAAAAATCTGTCTAATATAAAAAGATTTATCTAATATAAAAAGATTTGTCTAATATGAAAAGATTATCTAATACAAAAAGATCTGTCTAATATAAAAAGATCTGTCTAATATAAAAAGATTTGTCTAATATGAAAAGATTTATCTAATACAAAAAGATGTCTAATATAAAATGATCTGTCTAATATAAAAAGATTTATCTAATATAAAAAGATGTCTAATATAAAATGATCTGTCTAATATAAAAAGATTTATCTAATATAAAAAGATCTGTCTAATATAAAAAGATCTGTCTAATATAAAACGATCTGTCTCAATTAAAAAGATCTGTCTAATATAAAACGATCTCGGCTAATATACCGGTAATACTTCCACGGCAAATACAAAAAGGATTTGTCGAATTGAACTGGTAAAGTCTATTTATTAAACTTACCGGTTATCCTCTTCTTCTTCTTCTTCCCGTAAAGAGTGTACTCAAAGCTGCAGTGTAATAACGTTAACTCTGTGCATGTCCGTACTGTACCATTAAAATCAAAATCGTATTTAGTTAAAAACAGGGTGGAGCACTATTTACATCTGGGACTGTACGGGAAGGGTAATGGACCCAAGCCCTGCCTGGAACTGGCTGATGGTACTGGCTCGACGTACTTCTGGTGGTATGCTGTTACAGGTGAT
The DNA here is from genome assembly GCA_963383655.1 of Bathymodiolus septemdierum. Taxonomy (NCBI): domain Eukaryota; kingdom Metazoa; phylum Mollusca; class Bivalvia; order Mytilida; family Modiolidae; genus Bathymodiolus; species Bathymodiolus septemdierum. The sequence continues at coordinate 8,946,804 of OY726528.1, forward strand.
GATGGTACGAGGGAAGAAGGAAAAGCGATATACATCTGCTCGTGTATATAGTCCTGAAGGCTGCAATCCCTCTATAGTTCTACTATCAGCTGGTATGAGTAGATGTTCTGCACGGATTTCAACTAAATTATGTATGATCTTATACATCAGAACAGATCTTGCCTTTGTTCAAGGGATTCCCATTTTAAGTTGGAGATCATAAATATAATTGCTCCTGGTTCTCGGTTTTGAAAGTTGTTCAAAACAACTCACACAGCTCTTAATTGTAGTCTAGTTGGGATATCTGGTTTTTGTTGAATGGGTCCCATATAGCACTTGCACACTCAATAGATGGTCTCACTAGTGTTGTGTATGCAGCTGCTTTAACTTCTTTCGGACATGCATATATGTTATGCCCAAGGAAGCCGATGGTACGATTGGCTTTGGCTATCAGTTACTGATGTGATTTTCCCAGCTATATAACCGGGACAACAAGTTATAACCAACAAAAACCTGCAAATTTACAATTTCACATAACACAAAAATAAAATGTGCTAACATGCTCATTTTCATGTTTATATATTCAAATGTTAGCCAATTACTTAGGGAAATATTTAAACAAGACATGATTGATTGTTGATTAACGTCCATCGAACAGTATTTCAGCTATATTCAGGAGGGCCCCCATGGTCTGATCAAATCAGCGACTATCACCACTGAAGTTGTGAGTTCGAACTCCGTTCATGGAGAGGTGTACTCGAAACAACAATATGTGATAAAGTTTGTCAGTGACTTGCAGCAGGTCAGTGGTTTTCTCCAGGTACTCCAGTTTCCTCCTACAATAAAACTGACTGCCACAATATAACTGAAATACTGTTGAAAGTGGAGTTAAACACCATAAACCAACCTTTATTCATGATGAGTAAACAAGACATACATTGTACTCTGATAAGACTTTATTTTAACTTGCCAATACATATAATCTATATAGTTAATAAATAATATCCTTTGAAAAATATCACTATAAAACATGTATTATTAAGTACATAGTTTAGCTTGAGTAACATATGCATCGTCAATTGATTTTATTAAATTCTTTATTCACAGAGGATTGTCGACACAGCCGATGGCTAGGAATGATACTTCTCAAATTTCTGTTATGTTTGTTTGGACCCGGATTTTGAACTATTTTTTACCTAGGCTCCTCATAAACAGGGAACCAGAAACAAAGATATTTTTTGTGGTTCAAACTTCCTAATAAAAAGCACCTTTATTGGAAAAAAAAAAGGGGGGGGAGGGGGTAATAATCTAAAAATTCAGAATAATGGAAAATACTTGATGTGCCTATTATAAGTTAAGACTACTCCCTCTCCCATCTTATAGCTTGGACTAGGGGGTGTTTCCTTGGTCAAATGTTCCCCTCAAATTTGCTTTAAACTTTTCCCAAGCTCCTGTTTGAAACACAAATTTTAGTCTATACACCTATCCAGCTACCTTCCAATATTTGATGAAGCCATCCAACATGCTTAAACTGTCAAATTTGTGTTTGAACCAGATATACAGGTAAAATTAAAACATGCTTACTGGGAAAATTTGACCATGTAAAACACACCTATAGAAGGCACTTAATATAAATGTAACATGGGTGGCTAGTAGTAGTGGGAACAAATTCCTAAAGTCAAACAGAAATGCATTAAAATTGTTGGACAGGAGGTTTTCCTAAAAAAAAATAATCTTCCATCATCTTTGGATGTTTTCTAGCCTTTTTTTGGTAAACAAATCCTTCATGCCTTATGTAAATGTATAACCATGAATTAAGTGGTGGGAGTTGATAAGAAATTCCCACCATCCACTTTGGATACAAGTTTACTAGCCATTAGTAAAATGTTCTATGGTAGAATTTAACAATAACTAACTTGGAAGAATGAGAAAAGTAACTAGTGTCACCATTAGTCCTTTCAGTATACAGAGATGAAATTTTTACTCTTTATTGAACAAAATATTTGAAAAAATACATGTTAAATGTTGCAACCTTTGTTTACATAGGTGGGTAATGAGGGTACCATACTTTGTATTTAGACACTGTGTAGGAGTTTCCTCTTTCTTTTTATCAGTGAAAACTTTCATATCTGAGCACAAGAATACAAAAAAATATTTTTATGACCCCGATTTTTTTTCAGATTATTTTTCTCTCTAGTCTTAATGACCCTAGCCTATGCAAGCAAGCTATAACTCGATCTGCTGTGTGAAAGTCTTAAAACGGAAATTTGATTTAAAAAAAAAAGTTTATAATATAAATAAGAAACAAGGGATTTATTTTATATGACTAAATAAATAATAATAACAAGGGCAACGCAAAGCGTGGCATATCCCCTCACCTAAAAATTAGACCCTGTGACCTTGACCTTTGACCTTGAAAATCAATAGGGTTCCAGATTCTCTTAAGGTCTAAGTATGTACCAAGTTTGGTCAAAATCCATTGAAGGATGTTCATTCTAGAGTTTTCACAAGGATGTTACGCAGTAAAAATTTGACCCGGTGACATTGACCTTTGACCTTGAAAATCAATAGGGTTCCAGACTCTCCTAAGGACTACGTATGTACCAAGTTTGGTCAAAATCCATTGAAGGATTTTGATTCTAGTGTCACAAGGATGTTATGTGGTAAAAATTTGACCCGGTGACCTTGACCTTTGACCTTGAAAATCAATAGGGTTCCAGACTCTCGTAAGGACTAAGTATGTACCAAGTTTGGTCAAAATCCATTGAAGGATGTTGATTCTAGAGTGTTCACAAGGATGTTTTCCCATAGGGTCCAATGTTAAACTAAGTCCTGCCGTAGCCGCCATTTTGAATTTCATACCGGAACAAAAAACGTAAAGTTTGTAGAGGACCATCTAATGAACATTCATGTACAGTTTGGCTTTAATCATATTTGTAGTTTCTGAGAAGAAGGCATTTGAATATTTTCCCATAGGGTCCAATGTTAATCTATGTCCTGCGGTGGTGGCCATCTTGAATTTCCGATCGGCATAAAAAACAGAAACTTTGTAGAGGACCTTCCAATGATCATTCCTGGACAGTTTGGTTTCAACTGTCCAAGTGGTTTCAGAGAAGAAGCATTTTGAAACATTTTTCCCATAGGGTCCAATGTTAAACTAAGTCCTGCCGTAGCCGCCATTTTGAATTTCATATCGGAACAAAAAACCTTAAGATTGTAGAGGACCATCCAATGAACATTCATGTACAGTTTGGCTTTAATCATATTTGTAGTTTCTGAGAAGAAGGCTTTTGAACATTTTCCAATAGGGTCCAATGTTAATCTATGTCCTGCGATGGTGGCCATCTTGGATTTCCGATCGGCATAAAAAACAGTAACTTGGTAAAGGACATTCCAAAGATCATTCATTTACAGTTTGGGTTCAGTCAGTTCATTAGTTTCAGAGAAGAAGATCTTTGAAATTTCAGCCAATCAGAGCATATTATTGGCCCTGGCAGCCATATTGAATATCCGACTGGAACGAAAAACAGTAACTTTGTAGAGGACCATCCAAGGAACATTCCTGCTAAGTTCGGTTCCAATCGGCCAAGTGGTTTCGGAGAAGAAGCTTGAAATGTGAAAAGTTTACAGACGACGGACGCCAATCTAAAATTATTCTAAGATATAAAAAAAAAAAAGGGGAAAAAAAAGAAAAGAGATGAAATAATTACTACATAAGGTCAAAGTTCAGAGGTTAAATCCATCTTTCTTTTTTTTTTTTTTTTTTAACCTGTCTGGTTAAAGTTCAATGGACTAATCTATTTTAGGGAAGAAGCTAAAAATAAGAGTCAGTACGATTAACGGAAACAAATATACCAGTATTTTTGTCTGGCCTAAACAAATTTTCTGTATGCATGAAATCTCCACTTTTTAAGAGATGTATATGAATACTATTTATACATGGATTGCATCCAATATTACCCACCATGTCCTACCTCTGATACTGGCCAGAATATTTGTATGCATTTATTTTCTCCCAACATGGCATGGACACTATAGTGTATTTGTCCACTGTTAATTTGTCATAAAAAAACATTAAGATATTTCTAGATATTAAGAATGGCATTTCTTCATCTAACGAACAATAAAAAAAAATAGATGTAAATATGAACAAAACAATATGGATTCATTGACAAAAAAACTTGCCATGAAATATAACAAAATATGCATTGACAAAAACTTGCAATCAAAACCAATGTTGTATACAAGAGTCAAAATAATAAAAAAAAATCATGTTATTTACAATTCAAAATGTCACATGATCACTTAAAATTCAAAATGTCACATGATCAATTACAATTCAAAATGTCACATGATCAATAACAATTCAAAATGTCACATGATCAATAACAATTCAAAATGTCACATGATAAAATTGCAATTCAAAATGTCACATGATCAATTACAATTCAAAATGTCACATGATAAAATTGCAATTCAAAATGTCACATGATCAATTACAATTCAAAATGTCACATGATCAATAATAATTCAAAATGTCACATGATCAATTACAATTCAAAATGTCACATGATCAATTACAATTCAAAATGTCACATGATCAATTACAATTCAAAATGTCACATGATCAATTACAATTCAAAATGTCACATGATAAAATTATAATTCAAAATGTAACATGATTAATTCACTGCCTCCAGCAGTTACAATAAATAAAGGCACGACAAACTATCTATAAAAACTGCAATTCAAAATTCCTCTTTTCTACTGACCCTTGTTAATAAATGAGCAAATTTAAAACATAAATTAATTCTGAATCTTGTCCACATTCTAAATCTCATCAATGTTCAATATTTTTGTCCAAATAACTTATAAAAGATAAGTATTGGCACTCATTCAGGGCATTCCACAGTAGCTGGAAACAGGGGCAAATTGTCAGTCTGATTGCATTTTCCCCCATTTAATTTGTTTTCAAAAATGAAAATATCAAAGTGAAAGTTAAATATGGCTTTGATTTGTATACTGGTTTATCTTTTGCACTCTAAATTGCTCAAATTGGGAATCAAAATAAGGGGATAAGAATGAAAATTTTGTGAATTTTGCATGATTTTAGAATATTTTTCATTAAGAAAGGATCCTTTTACCCGACCCTGGGGAAGGCTAGAAAAATTCCTGCCCTTGTACTTTAGGATTATCACCTCCTACTTGAAAATGAGTGGAATATCCTGTCATTATATTTGTTTCAAGTCATTATTTCAATACCATGATAACTTACTCTGCTGAATTTTATATAAAGCTTTGAGTATCTCAGTACATTTTAATGACTGTGTCATGTGTGATCATTCATCAACTGAACCACTTCTTTCATTTATCTGAGATAAAAAAATATATATATTAATGAGTTTAAAATGTAAATTCAATTAATATAGCAAACAGCATGGGTTAAATAATAGCATATCCCCTTAAAAATTATGAAAGTAGCATCAATCAACAAGGAGATAATTGTATTTTTAAATTAGCATTTTATACATAAGGGAGATAACTATATAATTTTTATAAAGTAACATTTATAAGCAAGGGAGATAATCATATTTTAAAGTAGTTATAATAATATAAAAAAAAGGGAGGTAATTGCATATATTTTTAAAGCAACATTCATAAACTGTTGGTCTTGGATTCACATTAAAAAATGCAAGCAAATATTTCAAAATTTACAGTATTTAAAAAAAAAAAATTGAAAAACTATTATGAATTTTACAACTGAATTGACAGTTTAAGAAATCAATTTTGACACAAATGAATGGTCTACTATTGTACACAAAAACAATAATATACAAAGTCAATTAAATGAACAGGTGTGTCTTTTCTCTTTTCCTTGACGAAGACGTCTTAATTCGAAAATTCTGGCCATTTTTACTTTTTAGTTTTTATGTATCCATTGTTTTTATTGATTTTATATTTTTGTGGGTTTTTTTTTTTTTTGTCTTTTCTGGACGAAGACTTTCTAGGTAAAAAATTCTGGCCATTCTATTTTTTTGGTTTTTATATATTCATTGTTTTTATCGTCTTGATATTTTTACAGATGTGTGTTTTTTCTCTTTTCTTGACGTAGACGTTTTAGGTTGAAAATTCTGTCCTTTCTTTTTTTTTTTATATGTATTCATTGTTTTTATCATTTTGATATTTTTACCTATTAACCGTGTCTTTACAATAACATCCCTGCTTTTTATATTATGCATTTTTAGCTATCTCATAACATATTGTTTAATATTAAGAGATTATTACATGACATTTTCCATATTGGACCTGGTATCAGCCTGAGACTCCCATATCAAGCCCGACAGCGATGCTGGAGGGCTGATATGGGTCGAGGGCTGATACCAGGGACGATATGGAAAATTTCATGTCATAATCTATTTATCACATATTTTACTTTGACTTTTATATTGCAGAAAAGATCTTTGAACTGACAAATTGTGAAAAATAAATCCTTAAGAGAGTTGCCTTTTGTTCAACTTGCAAATATTTTTGTTTCGAGTTTTGTACAATGACGTTAGAAAGTGTTTGTAAAATCTACCCAAGACGTTGACTTTATTCCAATATTTTGAAACATGTTAATTTGATTGAAATACGATTTTACCATCTTTCCTTGGACTTACTTTGACATATTTTCTTGGAGACCACTGCGCAGATACCAGAAATTAAATTCGGGGGAAAATACAGATATTTGCTGGCAAATATGCCCTGAGGGAAAATAACCAACACTGACTTCTAGCTATTATTGGACATGCAAAAACGAACTTATTGCAACAAAATATGTGATAAATGTATATAAAACTGGCAGGTAGAATAACTAAATCAATACATGTATATAATTACAATAATTCTCAATTAAATCAAAATTCATTACATAAATACAGACTAGTATATATTTTGCATTACATTTGACATTTTAGAAACTGGTGCATTATGGGAAATCTATTGTACACCAAATTAATGTCTCATTGCATTTTATTTGTCATTTTAAAAACTAATGAATTATGGGAAATATATCTTGCTCCAAAATTTAAAATGATGTTATGTTATTGGTTAATGTCTCATTGCTTTTTATTAGTTATTTTAACTAGAGGCTCAGCACACTGAGCCTGTTTCGCTCACCTTTCATTCTGCTTTGAGGAAACTTAATATACAACCTTCCATACATGTAGATGCTTCCTACCAAGTTTCGGTTCATTAGGCTAGGCAGTTTCAGAGGAGAAGAATTGCCTGTGGTGGCCATGTTTGTTAAGAGGGACGAAATGAGCAATCTTCATAGAGGACATTCCATAGATGCTTCCTGTCATGTTTCGGTTAATTTGGCCAAGCGGTTTCAGAGGAAGAGATTTAAAAAAATTGGCCAATCAGAAACAAGAATTGCCTGTGGATGGCCATGTTTGGTAATGGATCATAACAAAATGTGCACTCTTTAGAGAGCACATTTCCATAGATGCTTCCTACTAAGCTTCAGTTCATTTGGCTGATGGGTTTCTGAGGAGAAGATTAAAATGTGAAAAGTTAACAGATGACAGACAACAAACAACGGACGCCAAAAGCCCACATTGCCCTGTGACGGAAGATTACAATGCGAAAAGTTAATGGACGACAAGTGATGGCAACAGCTCACATTGCCTTTGGCAAGGTGAGCTAAAAACTAATGCATTATGGGAAATATATCATACACCAAAATTTAAAATAATGTTATGTCATTGGTCAATGTCCAATTGTTTATTTGGGTGTATGAAATTCCCAGAATGCACTAGTTTCCAAAATGGTCAATTGGTATATTTATGCTTCATTTTACATCTAACATACAGAACTCTTTACAATACATAATACAGTACACATGGTTACTTACGTCTATCATAAATATGAAATTAGGTGTGTTACCTAGGAGACACATAAAACAGCAATTATATTATGGCACATTTTATGAACTTGTAGGTGCATTTACACACTCTGTTTTTTTTCCATCACTTCATACTTTAGCTGTGCACCTGCTTCAAACACAATTTTAATAGTCTAAACACGTATCTAATATTCGATGGTACCATCAAACGTGTTTGATGTTTAGTACAGCTAAAGTTTGAAGTGAATTTGAAGGAAACATTGCCAAGTAAACACATCTCTTTTTTTCTATTTATTGTCTGCATTAAAGAAGTCCTGCCTTTTAATGAGGGTACTTTTAATAAAAAAAAACCTCTAAAACTTTCTACAATTTTTCAACAAGGCCTAATATTGGTTATTGAAAATAAATCTCTCCTATTTTTTAATGAATAAAGCAGCTCAATGTTAAGTAAGAACTTCATCCTAATTTTGTATTGTGTTTCTTGAAGAAAATCAGGACTAGACACAATTCAATTTTTAAGTTCAAATCACACAACTGGTTTGTTCATTACTGTTCCCTATCTGTAGTGATTTAATGAGAGAAAAGGTACCAGATTCTGGTTGTAATAAATACAACCTGGAATCTAAAAGACAAGAATTTTTAAAACTGTACTTGTATTCTGGTTTTTTTTCAAATTAAATACTTCTGCACAGATCAAAATAAACTGTTATAGCGGAGTAACTATAGAAACACCCTCTAGTGGAAATATAAAAGTGATATATATAAATCACCTGTAATTCAAGAACTTGAATCACTTGACTGCACAGAATCGCTTCCTAAATTGATGTCATTTCAATATTAAATATTAAATTTTCAACACATCATTATACATCAACTTCAAGAAAATTACTGTCAGTTTTATCTGACCACTTCTTAAATTGATGTCGTCTCAATATGAAAATTCAATTTTCGACATGTCATTATACATCAACTTCAAGAAAGTTAAACAGCCAGTGTTCAATGTAATTTGTCCATGTAAGCAAGCGCATTACTGACACAGATTTTGTTTATTGACTGACTGCTATACAGTCAGCTTTCCATGTAATTTGTCCATCTAAGTAAACGCATTAATGACACAGATTTTGTTCATTAACTGACTGTTGTACAGTCAGCTTTCCATGTAATTTGTCCATCTAAGTAAATGCATTACTGACACAGATTATTTTTTTTGAATGACTGTTGTTTTTTGAATGACTGTTGAACAGCCAGCGTTCAATGTGATTTCTTCATCTAAGCAAACACATTATTGACATGGATTTTATTTAAATGATCATTCTAACGATAAATATATACTATCATCTACAAGTTTTGCAAGAATGAATTTCTCAGGGCAATGCCGTGTCGAAGGCCAAGCCTATGATGTGAGAATCCATGAGAAGTCCATTTCAAACAAAATGTATCAACGATAGTTTGTTTATCGAGGATTTGTAAAGGTCACATCAGTATTACTTCACACTGTAACACGTAGAAATCAACAATAATTTTTCATATCATGCCTGTCGCTTTACAATAAATATTATTGACAAATTGGACATTTTCCCTTTGATGTGTGTTGCTGAATCACTGAACTGACCTTGATCCTCACAAAATTAGGTCAGTTCTCAACTCTCATGCACAAGTTTATCGGTCAATCTGACGTATAAAACATGACGTCGTCACCAATAAAAATATTATGAGATATTAGCGATAATGTCTGTCTCGACCTTCAAAATTGCAGTTAATCTATATTAATTTTGTGTATAGATAAAAGATAATATTTACCAATAATCAATATTATTGTTTATCATTTCATTTTATTCCGACAATTCATAAAAATAAAAGAAATGTCTTCCCTTGGTCTGTAAACAAACAATGAAACTCATGCTTTGATGTTTGGGGGGGGGGGGGGGGGTATGGTATTTAATGCCACTTTCAACAATATTTCAGTCATATCGTGGCGGTCAATTTTATTGGTGGAGAAAAACCGGAGTACCTGGAGAAAACAACTGATCTGTCGCAAGTCACTGACCTGATGTTTTGATGCTACTTGCACTATATGCTGAACATAGGAAAAATTAAGATGATCTACGATGGGTTTTTGTAAAATAAAGATCTAACCAGGAATTTTAATAACTGTTGATGCCATTATTCAGAAAAGTAACAACCTTATCTCTTTTTTTTCTTGATTATTACATTGCAGATGAGACATCAAAAACGTTTGTCGAATCCCGACCGTGTCTCTTTTTTTTTTATTGATTATTAAATGGGAGACAAGATATCAAAAACTTTTGCAGATTCCCGATCTTGTCTCTTTTTTTCTCGACTCTTTAACTGCAGACAAGACATAAAAAAAATGTTGCCGATTTCATAGCGTAATAGATAATAATATATATATATATATAAATATGGTGCACCCAGATCCATTCAGACCCTTGATTATACAAATACATGAATAACAATAATAAACGTAGAACTATTGGAAGAAATAATATGAACACTAATAAATCTTCACAACACTCTAGTATATAACCTCTCTATATAACAGGATAAGCAAAGATTGAAACATATAAGACATATACATACATATATAAAAAAAAAAAAAAAATTATGAAAGAAATTTTGACAAAATCTGTATAATGGTTTTATTTGATCTTTTCATAAATATTTCATAAATTTTTTTATTTGTGTTACACCGTACATATAGATCTTTTTTCTGTTTTTCCCATATATTTATTTTACTCATTATAAAACAATTTTATAAATTTTGTGTATGGTTTTTATCTATTAATCTATGTTGTGTACTGGTAAGTATAAAAATATTGGTTCTTTTTTTCTATATATTAATTTGACTAATTGTGAAACCCTTGGGAATCACTTAACTGTCCCTAACGAAAAAAAATTCAATTCAACTTTTTTCTTCTTTTTTTTCCATATCAACCTGATGTATTTCTAGTATGAAGCTTGAAATTAAATATTGAAAATTGAGAAATTTTGTTATTCACAAGGTTTAGTAAAGTGATTTTATTTCTCTATTGATTTACATGTTAATAATCAGACTGAGTTGCACAAACAAGAATAAAATTTAAGTGTCAATTATATCTACTTGAAATGTACATAGAATTAACTTAGTTAATGTTTAAACCAGGACTGGGTTGCACAAAAGTCTCATTTGTAAATTAATTTTATGTACATTTCAAGTTTTAATTGAGACTTAAATTTAATTAAAGTTTGAGCAACACAGGTCACAGACTTAAATTTAATTGATGTTTGTGTCGCCCAGCCCCTGATATATCATCATGTGAGATAAAGTTATTAAAGCGCTGTGTCACTTGTTTTTTCAAAGCCCAATGATGTATCGAAACTTAAATTTAATTAAGTCTTGTGTAACCCAGTCCAAAAACTAAAATTTAATTGATGTTTGTGCCACCCACTCCTGATCACAGGACACGAACTTATAAAAGTGTTGCATAACTTGTTTTTCAAAGCCCAATTATGTATAATAAAAAAATATGTTTACACTAAAAACCTCATAATCAAACCGGAATAAATTGTTCTTAATCTTATTTTGTTCCCGTCATAAGTTGTCAATAATTGATCTTAATAATTGTGTCAACGAGGTGAAAATTGCAGAGGAATGTTTTGTCCTCATTTAACCTCATTTTCTGCTGAATCAACAACTATTGTAGGCTGATATTGAGGAGAAGGTGAAGCACACATTTAAGATACTTTATTCAAGTTGTATACTTCTAAATTTAGCATAGCTTTTTGCACAAATTAATAAACAAACAAATGTATTGAGTAAGTGTATTATCTTGTTGATTGATTGGTGTTTAATGCCAACTTTAGCAATATTTCAGTTTTTTCCTGCCTTATCTTGAAATCTTATAGGAAGTGAAATACATGTACACAAATACAAAAGAAATTCCTGATCTAAAAATAGAAAACAAAAGAATACCTGGCACTACCATCATTTAACCTTTGAACTAGAGTGTTGTACTTGTAATAAAAATAAACAGTGTTGTAATTTTTGTTCTTCATCATTAAAGTACTTATATCTTAAAATTAAATAAATTTCATGGATTGATCTAATATTTAGCACATGTTAATATTATAAAATTGATACAAATAAAATACATGAATATCAAAACTCTTTAAAATGTCCAAATTATGACATGGTTTATAATACAACACATGATTTTGTCAATGAAATATAATGCCATTTGTTCAATATGACCTAAGCCTCCTCCATCACTGAAGAGCTGTGGTGTAATGTTTGTCCCTCCATCACCGAAGAGCTGTGGTACCATCTTTGTCAACTATCAATTCTAACCCTGTTGCTGAAAATATAAAATCGAGACAAATTGCTTTTCTTTACAAACATTGTAATCATCTCCCTTTAATAACATTTTTAATAATTTATTCAAAACAAATTTCTGACATTAAACAAGATGATCTCATGAGCCTGTATCACTCACTTGGTTATTCATGCATGCTTGTGTTCAAAAACATGGCAGCCATCTTGGATTTGCTTCCATATTCCATAAAATGTAATAGTTTCAACCCTTACCACAAGATTTCCTAGAATTTCTGTACCCAATTCATTAAGATTTCTCAGTGAATAACAATCAATACCATCAATACTTACATTCATTTTGTTCTGTAAAACCAAAATCAGTTCTACTTAGTAAATCATTAACTAGATCTTCTGGGTCAACTCTTGTATCATCTACTCTACGTCCCTTTATACTGTCGTCTTTTACCTACAATAAATTAACAATTGTGTAAATGCCAAACATTTATGTACAAACAAAGAATGCTACCATCAATGAAAGCTAGTTTGTATTTAGGTAGCCCCCCCTTTCTTTTCACCCTTGTCAATACTATCTTCTTTTACCTACAATAATTAACAATTCTGTACTACGGGGGGGGGGGGGGGGGGGGGTTATGGTATTTATCGCCTCTTTCAACAATATTTCAATTATATCGTAGCGGTCAGTTTTATTGGTGGAGGAACCCGGAGTACACCTCGCCCGAGTGGGATTCAAGTGAATGTAGCAAGCGATACCTGGAATTAATCAGAATGTGTGCTACAAAAACATGTGTTTTATAGGAAAAATGTAACCAAAAAATGGACACAAATTGGCTTTGCAATGATGTATTGCCAAAAATAAAATAAACTAAAAAACACACAAAATAATTTTGGGGACATATTTAGTGTTCTCAGTCAACTGTATACATATTTGATATGAAGAAGAATTAATACCTGGTGCTGATTAGCTGAAAATGTTATAATGGGCCGTAACTGACAAAAACCAGCAGATGGCAGTACATGAGAATTTAGCTGCAATAATGTAGCTCCTGTGACAAACTTGTGTCTCGGCAGAGCTACAACGCGGTCCCATTCGTCACAATGGAGCAAAAAAAAAGTTGCAGTTGAAACATAAAAACTCACTATTTACGCTTCAAACATTTCATTATAACAATTACTGATGATCCCAGTCCTTGTTAAATCGGTTTGGCTGAGAAATGTATGCTTTTCAAAGTTAGCAACAACCTTGTTCTAATTTATCGATCGTTTTCCATAACCGGAAACTACGGAAGGCGGAGCTTTTCTAAATATGGTATTTCTTATTACAAGCTGATGTAAACATTCCAATCGTAACTACTCGGCCATTCTCGCTACCCTGTTATTTGCAGGGTAGCGAGAATGGCCGAGTAGTTACGATTGGTAAACATTCACGTCTAAATCGCCAAATATGGTATCGACATCCAAATAGTGAGGCCGGAAATGACGAAATTCAAAATTTTCAAAGAGGAGATTTTTATTTTGTGGGAATTACATTCTAAAATACTGGTAGGTGATAAAAACTTGTTATAATAATGGACAAAAGGAAAGGTTATGTTTTATTATTGATAAATGCAGGCGTCAGAAGCTCTGTAAACGAGCGCAAAAAATCTCGGCGGCTGCTCCATTACGTGTAATGGCATCCCGTTATAACCCTTGCGAGTAAGCGAGCATTTAGGGTTTTATTATTAGAACTAATGAGAATTATGAAATTACAGCTAAGCAAGGATGAAGAAAAGAGTGAGGCGGATCGTAACCCTAGGATGGTGAAAATGGTTGTGAATTTAATTTGTACACACAGCAAGGTGTTGATAATAAATACAACTTTCATGTAATATACAGTCAAACCTCGGTGCCTCGAACTCGGATGGGTCGAACTGATTTGAAAGTCCTGTCAATTTTCCCTATATTTCTAAGTAAAAAAACTCCTTTCGCTCGAACACCGATACTTCGAACAGTCGAACTCAATAAATGGTCCTGTCAATAATGAAATCACGAGTTTTACCATGCCAAACTCGAACAATATCAAACTGCGTGGTCTCAAGGTTCATCTAAATACCAAAAACAAAAGAAATGTACTCGATTCTGAAATTTCGATTAACCTGAGTTTTTATGTGTATATAATACCAAAAAGAAACAAATATTCTTCAAATTCAAAATAAAAAACTAGAGGCTCAGGTGAGCCTGTATCGCTCACCTGACATAAATAAGTTCTCATAAGAATGTCTGCATGCCGAATACATCTAAGTTACTATTCAAATCCCATACTGCCATAGGGTTCTATGTTAAAACTATGTCTGCTCATGGCAGCCATCTTGGATGGAGGTCGTGGTCACCGGACACAATTTTGAAAGTATACTACCCAAGGACCATCCATGCCATGTTTGCTTTAAATTGGCTGACTGGTTTCAGAAGAGAAGACTTTTAAACAATTTTCCCATAGGGTCCTATGTTAAAACTATGCCCGCTGACGGTGGCCATTTTAAACCGAGATCACGATCACTGAACACAATTTTGGAAGTTGACCACCTAAGGACCATCGATGACATGTTTGCTATATTGGTTTACTGGTTTCAAAGGAGAAGATTTTAAAACATTTTTTTCCATAGGGTCCTATGTTAAAACTACAGTATGTCTGCTGAAGGTGGCCATCTTGGATGGAGGTCAGGATCACCGGACACAATTTTAAAAATTGACCACTTAAGGACTATCCATGCCATGTTTGCTTTAAATTGGCTTACTGGTTTCAGAGGAGAAGATTTTTAAACATATTTCCCATAGGGTCCTATGTTAAAACTATGTCCGCTGATGGTGGCCATCTTGGATGGAGGTCTGGGTCACTGGATATAATTTTGAAAGTTGACCATTTAAGGACCATCCATGCCATATTTGCTTTAAATTGGTTTACTGGTTTCAGAGGAAATTTTTTTTTAAACATTTTTCCCATAGGGTCCTATGTTAAAACTATGTCCGCTGACAGTGGCCATCTTGGATGGAGGTCGAGGTCACAGGACATAATTTTGAAAGTTGACCACCTAAGGACCATTCATGCCACGTTTGCTTTAAATGGACTTACTGGTTTCAGCATCTTCGCTAGCCAAGGGTTATGATTCGGGTCCCCCTTCTCTCCACCCTTGGCAGATCTAGAATACATTTTGAGGATTCACGCTTTAATATTTCATTGGTTACGGCTACCAGTACACGTATTCAATCGGAAGACGTTTTACACGGATCACGTGTTATCGACGAAATGTAAACAAAGATGGCACCAGAATCCTCTCATATGACAACGATTTGCCACTTCCCATTTTGGTTCCAATGAAAACATCTTTCCCGTCTGCCAAAGCTTTGAAACTTTCACTTGGTTGACAGTAAGTGCTTCCAAATTAAATTTATCACAAATAAGTTTTTCTTCACTGGGCGCTGCCATTTTCAACTCTCCAACATACGTATAACAAAACGATTCTGATTGGCTGGCGATGACGACTATCTAAGGGGCGCAACTTCGATAAACCACCGGGTGGCATTGCGCGCGAATTTCAAAATGTATTCTAGATCCGCCAAGGGTGGAGAGAAGGGGGACCCGAATCGTAACCCTTGGCTAGCGAAGATGTGGTTTCAGAGGAGAAGACTTTTAAACATTTTTTCCATAGGGTCGAGTCATGGCGGCCATCTTGAATTTTCGATCAGCAAACGATTCACAAGTTTAGTACAGGACCACCCAATGATCATTCCTGCAAAGTCACAATTCAATTGGCTCAGTGGTTTCTAACAAGAAGATTTTAAAAATTTTAACCAATCAGAACACATTATGGGTCCTGGCAGCCATGTTGGATTTCCGATCAGCACCAAAAACAAAAATCTTGTATATGACCATCCAATGAACATTTCTGCCAAGTTTGGTTCAAATCTGTTTTGTGGTTTCAGAAAAAAAGATGAAAATGTGAAATTCCCATAGGGTCCAAAGTTAAACTAAGTCGAGTCATGGCGACCATCTTGAATTTCCGATCGGCAAACAATTCACAAGTTTAGTACAGGACCACCCAATGATCATTCCAGCAAATTCACAATTCAATTGGTTTGGTGGTTTCTGACAAGAAGATTTTCAAAGTTTCAACCAATCGGAACCCGCTATTGGCCCTGGCAGCCATCTACACCAAAAACACAAACCTGGTAGAGGACCATCCAATGAACATTTATGGCATGTTTGGTTGAAATCTGTTCAGCGGTTTCAGAGAAGAAGAGTTAAATGTGAAATGCTAACAGACGGACGGACGACAGACACTTACCCATGACAAAAGCTCACATGGCTTATGGCCAGGTGAGCTAAAAAAGAAAATGGCTAAAATTTTAAAATTGGCCATTAAAAATATATATCCGAATTGTCAGCATTATACCGATATCGATCCAAGTGTTAATACACAATCTCATATTTCCTGTTTATCAAATAGATCGCGAACAAAGTGAAAAAAAAATTTCTAAGGAACGTTTGAAGATACCAAAGAGGTATTCAGAAGCCATAGTCTTTGAGAACTGTCTAAAGGATTAAATATTTTTATGAGAAAGGCCCACTTTACTATGCATCAGTTATCATAGCGTAATGAAACTGCTCCAGGTCAGAACCGGATTTTTTTTCTCTCTAACATTACAGGACCTCGGTGGCTCGAACTACCGATAGCTCGAACAAATTTTGACAGTCACTTCGAGTTCGAGTCAGTGAAGTTCTACTGTATTATCATTACTTCTCTAAACCAAACTCTGAATAAACTGGAATCCTGTGTAAACCAAAGTTTAAACTAGGAAGAACTGTTTTAGATACCTAAAACTTATGTCTCCCCTTAATGTGGCCATCTGTACAACAATAAGTTACACATTATGAGTTGAATGACACTATTTAAAAAACAATTATTTGACCTTGAGGTCAAAGGTCAAGGTCCCACGAAGGTCATTACGGTACGTGACACACCGCCTTATGGTCATGCACCCACATACCAAATATAATTGACCTATCTGGAAAGACAAAAAAGTTATGGTCCGGACAAGCTTCGCTGAGAAGAAGCAGAAGAAGTGGAAGAAAAACTCAGACTAAAACAATATGTCTTCCTTCGTTCGAAGGGGAGACATAATAAAGTTCCAGCATAGGAAATCTTTGTTAATATAACCTGAATAAAATGTCCACCTGTCTATTCTGAACACAAAAGCTGGTCTGATGGAGGTTCTGTTTAGACATGTTATACATTGTACTACTATTTAAGTAACGATATACACTTCAATACTAACCTTTGTTCTTTTAAGATCATACTGTAAAGCTGAACCAGCACTGGGACTTCTGAAATCATTTATTAGACATTTATTATAAACCCTACTGTGACTGTGAAATGCAGAACAGCAATAAAAGTGCTGTTCATTTACTATTTATGTGTAAGTGTAATGTAAAGAATCTCTCATGTCCATTAAATCCATAGCTTGACCTTTCTTACTAATTGCAAAAAAATCATACTGATCTTGTGTCTTCTAAATCTCTTGAATATTATTTTGTATTGTATATACAGTGGAACCTGTGCATTCCAACACCTGAGTTTTCCGACATCCTGTGTCTTCTGACAAGAAATTCAAGTCCCAAAATATTTCTTTAACATTATTTGTTAAAAAACCTCGAGTATTCTGACACCTGTCACTTCCGACATCCGACATTGTTATACCTTATAATTTTTTTCTCTATATAAATGTATTGGGAATCAAAATCAACATTTTGACTTTTTTTAAAGATTTCAAAATCCTTGAATCAGCGATCTGTTGACCGTCAACAGTTTTCAGTCTGTTGGACCAGCTCACTGAAACAACAGTTTGTGGATAGACATGTTGACCCACTCGGACACATTATCCTGATTCCGAACCAACCAGTCTTTGCTTTTTCTCCTTAATACTGCGTGCTGAGCAGAGAAACAACAAATACCAATTTTATAGTCTTTGATTTGACCCAATTGGGACTCGAACCCACAATCTACCAATGTGTAATTTAGATTCAATCTAGATTTTATCTTACCGTGTATGAGAAGGGTTATCATTGCCTAAACTAGACTGTCTGCTGTGTTGTTGTGACGAATATCCAGTAGACCCCCAAGAGTGCTGACTTGCATAGCTGTCATTTCGAGAATGGCCTTTTATAAAATCTTGATTTGGTTCTGGTTCTAAATTATCTGAAATAGTTGTATTAATTTTAAAAACTATTCAACAATTATATTATCAAAACCAAAGCATGTTAACATGTATTAATATACAGCTATAATTTTAATCCAGTAAGAAACATTCATTTATGACATGTGCCTATACATTATTTTTTCCATATTATATAACCAGAAGTCATATTTTTGTGCATCATACAACCGGAAGTTGATTTTTTCATATTGCACAGTTGCTACAAGGGACATAACTTGTGTTTTCTTTTGTCGTCTGCTAACACAAACAAAGCAAAAGTAAATGAAGATTAAAATAATTATTTTGTTGCGGCACATATACCTAAAAATACTAAAATGAAATTAAAAACGGTTTTGGATATTTCTAAAAGCTGGATGAAATGCTGCAATTTGTTACATTTGTTTGTCTGAATCTTTGCTTTGATATTTTGTAATTGTTGAAATATTTAAAAAAAAATCTTATTACTATTTCTGCTGTATAATAATATCAATTTTCACATTATAATACAATACAGACTCGCACAACATCCTTCCAAAGTTTGTTTGCATTTGTCCACGTGGTTTAAGGGAACCTAGCAATTTGTTCAACAGGGTAAGTAAGGGTTATGGTGTTAAAGGCTATTTCAGTTATGTCGTGGCAGTCAGTTTTATTGTTGGAGGAAACCAGAGTACCTGGAGAAAACCATAGACATGTTGCATGTCTAAGGGGGAAATGATTCACTGTATGCACTGAAATCACGATTATCTTGGGGACGGTTCGGTTCACGATACATGGAGGCCGCTTACGATACAAACGATATGATGCTCATTTTTTGAAAAAAAAGTAGTGCTGAACTTCCGTTTTCTTCTTTTGGTGATCATTTAATTGATATTTTGAGACCAGAGGTTCTCAAGAGCCTGTATCGTTCACCTGGTAATAAAAAAAAACAATTGGTCCTATGTAAAAACTATGTCCTGCAGTGGTAGTCATCTTGGAATTACGATCAACATAAAAAACACAAAGTTTGTAAAGGACCTTCCAATGATTGATGCACAGTTTAGGTTCAATCAGTGCAATAGCTTCAGAGAAGAATATATTTCTGTATTTTCCCCATATGGTTCTGGGTTAATACTATGACCTGTGGCGGCAGCCATCTTGGTTTTCCGATCGGCATAAAAAACAGAGGACCTTCCAATGATCATTCCTGGGCAGTTTGGTTTCAATTATCCAAGTGGTTTCAGAGAAGAAGCGTTTTGAAACATTTTCCCCATAGGATCCAATGTTAAACTAAGTCCTGCCGTAGCCGCCATTTTTAATTTCATATCGGAACAAAAAACGTAAAGTTTGTAGAGGGCCATCCAATGAACATTCATGTACAGTTTGGCTTTAATCATATTTGTAGTTTCTGAGAAGAAGGCATTTGAACTTTTTCCCATAGGGTCCAATGTTAATCTATGTCCTGCGGTGGTGGCCATCTTGGATTTCCGATCGGCATAAAAAACAGAAACTTTGTAGAGGACCTTCCAATGATCATTCCTGGGCAGTTTGGTTTCAACTGTCCAAGTGTTTTCAGAGAAGAAGCATTTTGAAACATTTTTCCCATAGGGTCCAATGTTAAACTAAGTCCTGCCGTAGCCGCCATTTTGAATTTCATATCGGAACAAAAAACATTAAGATTGTAGAGGACCATCCAATGAACATTCATGTACAGTTTGGCTTTAATCATATTTGTAGTTTCTGAGAAGAAGGCATTTGAACATTTTCCCATAGGGTCCAATGTTAATCTATGTCCTGCGATGGCGGCCATCTTGGATTTCCGATCGGCATAAAAAACAGTAACTTGGTAAAGGACATTCCAATGATCATTCCTTTACAGTTTGGGTTCAGTCAGTTCATTAGTTTCAGAGAAGAAGATCTTTGAAATTTCAGCCAATCAGAGCATATTATTGTCCCTGGCAGCCATATTGAATATTCGACTGGAACGAAAAACAGTAACTTTGTAGAGGACCATCCAAGGAACATTCCTGCTAAGTTCGGTTCCAATCGGCCAAGTGGTTTCGGAGAAGAAGCTTGAAATGTGAAAAGTTTACAGACGACGGACGCCAAGTGATGGCAATAGTTCACCTGGACCTTTGGTCCAGGTGAACTAAAAAAACATGGCTGCATCCATGTCGACCAGCATGGATTTCAAGGAATAGTTACAGTTTCCTATAAAATGCATCGTAATACATATCAAATATCGCGATACGCATCACATAATGCTGTATCAAGTACAACTTGAAAGGTGATAGGCACAGATTACACAAGTAGTTGTAACTCCAATTACCATACGATCACGACGGCAAAATGCATCAACAAAATTTCGAAGAAAAAAATATAAGGCTATAGAAACTTGTCGCTCATAAATTTGTATCAAAAGTGAAATTGTTCGTAACAACTTCAGTTATAAGGCCAAAAAAAAATAATATGTGTGTTTACGGTCACCTGACCGACTCTAATTTTTGCTAGTGACCCTATCAATTTTTACACAGAATTCGGATAACCATTTTTGTTGTTTATCAGCAGCAATGTTTTATTTATTCAACCGCTAGCTTTTGGTCGAAATTGAGAGCAAAGAAGGTAGAAAAACTGCGTAACTCCCATAAAACAGCTTCAAAACAAATGACGGCTTACCGGAAATTTCGAAAATGAAATACCGGAATCGGATTCAGGAACGACTATTTCCGGTTTGGCTGATAGCTATATAAAGAAAAAAAATTAAAAAAAATAAAAATTAATGGCGACCGATCAACCATAGATTTTTTTGACATGTGTCAGTAAACACACATTTTTTTTTTGGCCTAAGAGTGAAAGAAAGAATGCATGATGATATATATGAAGAAATGAACTGGAAACTACTATATTCCAAATATTTAGGGTGACATAGAAGACAAACATATTTGATTAATACAACAAACCAGTGGTTTTTTCTTTGCGTGTTAGACTACCAAAGCCACTAGAAGATTCACTATTGTCATCGAGGGGCCCAGCAGGATGTGGATCTTGGCAATCAGCAGCTGTTATGTCCGCTTGCAACGTACATGTATGTAGTTTTGTGGGGCTGTAAAAATAAAACAGGCTTTAAAAAAAGTCAGCACTTTAATTTAACTTTAAAAAAAAATTACTAGTAGATTAAAAAACAGAGACTCCTTCGAGCCTACACACTCAAGATAAGGATGTTTACCATTTAAATTACATCACTGATGCAGGACGTCAAAGCCTGTGTTTGTCAGGTACATTCTTTACGAGACTATTCAAGAACTATACAGGCTAATCTTGGTTTAAATTGACTGAATGGATTCAGAGAATTTTTTTTTCTTTCAATTTACGAAATAGACAAAATTTGCACATAATTTGCAAAAATTCACAAACTTTATCAAAAAAATAATAATATATATATGTTAAACTCCCCATAATATACAATGTAGCTTTAATTTTCTATTTTTAGAAATGATGACCATATTGGATATATTTCTTAAAGGGGACCACCAAAGTACAAGCAAAGTTAAGTTTCATCTAGGGAAAGATTTTAAAGTTTTTCTTCCTTTTTGACAAAAAAGGTATAATTAGCATAATAATTAAAAATCAACAAAAATGAGGAATAAAACGAAATACAACACATTGTAGCAACTATTAAAATTTTATCTCATTACATCATAATTTCTGGATTTATTTCCCCTTTAATGCTAAATTCAATGAAAATAACATTTACGTGTAACCCATTATCTGTTCCAAATTTTAATATTGTAAGAACTGGTGAATTTTCTATTTCCTATTAAATTAATATTATCCTCTGATATTTGACAAGGCTCATAATACTGCATTAGGTATTAATTAACAAGCTCACATACAATACAGTATTGAAGGTGGTCCATCAGGGATTCGAAGGTACGACTAAACTATGACATAAATTGTGTTGATTAATTTAGGATATTGGATTTATTACATTAGGGATAAATTAAATTCTTGAATGTTGTGTTGGTCCCTTGTACATTTTTTTTGTATACCAGTAATTTGTTCTGGAGTGTAATTCAGGAATTTTTTTTTCTCATATCCATTCTAAATTTATATTTATGCATTTTATATTTAATTTGTAGTCATTTCCATAACTCGAAAAATACTGCGCCCTCTATCGGCACTATCGCTGGACGAGGGCTTGAACGCACTTAATGGTAAAAATCCGTCAGCTGCTGTCTGGTTCAGACGACTAATCAAATGTCAGATATTAGCGTGTATGTGCATTAGTGACTTCCTTTACTTCCGTTTGTAAATATTGACAAAACAAACACGGAGAATGATTGTGCACGTGCCTTTGCATATTTAGAAAACAAATACACCTTTATTCTCATAATTATGATTTAAATTGCAATAGATTCACAAATCTTTAAAGATTTAAAAAAATAAAACACTGTGTAATCATTTTTTGAAGTTTTTATATTTTAACCTAAATTTGACTTTTTCTGATTATTGTTAGCATTATTGTATATCTTTATTCTCATACACCCAAATACAAAGGCACTCGTGGCATTGAATTACTGCCCCCTTTCTGAGTACTTATTTATTTTCAATAAAATTTCTTTATTATTTGATCTCTTTTTCCTGAATTTATTGTGGATAATAGGGTCGACACACGCAACTTGCCGTTAACATAAGATTGTATAAATATGGATATGCACAAGTTAAATTAAAGAAAATGGGATGAAATAATAAAGAAATTTTATTGAAAATAAATATGTAAACAGAAAGTTGATTATTTCATAAATTAAAATGATTTTTAATACAATTTATTAAGAAATACCCATCTCATCACAATAGGTAAATACTTATTAGACTGATTTTTTTTAAAACCATTTTTGTCTTTTTAATTGATAACTGATCCAAGTTAGCCTAAATAAATGAAATGTGACTTAATGTGGGGTCAGTGGGTCCATACATTTACCCAAGAATACCCCAGAATACTCTTTGAATGCCCAAGAATATCACAAAATACAAATAATATAAAGATCTTGAAAGATTTTTTTTTTTTTTTTTTTTATTCTGTTTACGGAGATATTTCACAGAAGGCAACGCTGATTGAATTATTATTTGTACTTCTTAACTATTGATCATTAGTTCTATTTTCATTTATATTTTTTATTATAATTTTTTTTATAGTATTTACTTTAATGTATTTTTTGTTATTAATTTTGGAGACTTTGTTAATATTGATTTCATACATGTAAATGTGGTGAATTCCACATGCTGATTATGGCTGATTAAACTTTATCAATAATTTTTGCATGAAAAAAAAGAATAACAAAGGCATGACTCCATTTCATTTCTCCTTGTTATATTTCATTCAACAAAATGTTTCCTCTTTTATTTGGTTTTATTGTTTCTCTCTCTCGATTTGTTGTACTGTTTGCATGTGTTTGGAAGAGGTCTTTTTCATCAAGCTATTTCTTCTAATTAGTTCTTTTGTTTGTTTTGTTTTTAATTTTCTTTTTCTTTTTTTTCTTTTGTTGTTTTGCTTTGTTTTCGTTTTTTTTCTTTTTCATTTTTGTTTCCTTTTGTATTTTTTTCATCTTATAGATTCTTTTGTGTTATCTACTTTTCAGTGTCCATCTGACAGTCACTTTTCCTTAAGTTCTGTATAAACGCCTTAATGTCAAATTAAATTCTTACTTGGTAAAGTTGTATTTGCTATAAAAACTTAAGATATAGTAAGTATTCATTGTTTCATATCGATCGAAATAAAGAAATACCGTGAACATCCCTATACCAAGCCATGCAATAATTATTTGTTGTTTTTGTGCGCAATTTTCTTTTTTGAACATGTAACAGCTATTATGTCAGGAAATTGTGCCATTAATTTTCATCGTTATCATTTTAATAAGATTTTGGTAGTTTTTCGTTGTTTCGGGGAAATAGAAAAATTCTATCTGTTTCTCGGTCTTTCAGGGATATTCACAGGTCCTCTGAGGGTATTCTTGGGTAAATGTATGGACCGCTTAATGTGTTAATTATATAAATCCTTGCCTTCTATAAATTGTAATTTCTTATCTAATTCTTATTCTTATTATGTAACAATATGGTCAGGTTGTTATTTTCATTGAATGGCATCTCAAAATAGATGGCTTCACAGTAAGAGCTCTTCCTGTATATTGGTTACATCCTGTATATTACAACTGACAGCTAATGCATGACAAACAATTTTAATCAGTATTATAAAATAATTTTTTTTAAATCTTTATTTTAAATGAAATTAAAAAAATTATTATAAGAGTGAATTCAATTCAAGCTTTTATTTACTTTCCAACTTTGAAATAAAAATCAATATGTTTTAATATTTAAAAAATAGTAATTATTCATTTAAGTTTTATTTCATGTTTGGTTGTATTTATCCTGATATATGTGTATTGCATACAGCATTACATCATCTGATCGCTCCATTGGACATTATTTACAAACACTTTAGCTCCTCCTATTTTATGTCGTAATATCCATAAGTCTTAGTGATTTACTATTTTCGGTTTGACGGATTTTTTCAATGAATACATCTAGGCGTTAATGTAGCGACCAGCGGGAGCGTAATACAACGACTGGATTATTCGGGTTATCCTTTCCATTGCTCTTGCTAGACCATATACCATTTTGCCTGTCATAAGGGAAATAACTCATATAAAAAAATATAATTTTAGAATCAAATCGGAAATTTGCAAAAGGTTAATTAAACATATTTTACTGCAAGAACATGCTAAAAACACCACAGGATTTTTTTTTTAGCCCTAATCAAATTTGCATGGCTAGAGGACCAATTTTATTGGATCAGTAGGGAAACAGCTAGCCAATATTTTTTTAAGGTTGGCCTTATTAGTAGTTTAATATGCGATATTTCTACGTACACTTTATAAATAGGATCTCCTGATACCAATGTCATATCAATTGCTATCTCTAATGTTGAATTGTCCTGCCGATGTTTAGTGTCATATCCGTTCAACAGAAGTTTACGAGACTGAATTCCTGAACCAGCAAATTCTGACAGATTAAGGTCAACATAGCCTAATTTAAGAGATGCCTTTCCTCCTTTTAATTCCTGAAATTAAAGAATAATAATTTCTAAATAGTCAAACAAGTAGCTAAAAATAACTGCCATCATACAGTTCAGTGTGTAGTCATTGGTCTACTGTCAATTTGTAAATGTTCAGCAAGAAATGGTTGACACATTTATTCAGTAAAAACGGCCCTCTCGATGAGTACCGGTCCTCAGGCCCAAGACCAGTAAAACTTGGTTCGGACCAGTAAATCTTTTAGTTTTTTTTAAAGAACTATATAAAAATAAATTCAAGGATTTGATTCGGACCAGTAAATTCAAATTTTCAATTCGAGGACTGTAAAACCTGTATAAACTATATATATATATATATATATATATCCATATCCTTTCTTACTAACTAAAGTATATTGGATTTTGTACTTATCAAAATGCACTCTGCACGATAAAAAAAAAACATATTGCACACCCATAACTGCTTACTGATGTGTGTTAGTAAACAGATACCATATTCACATTGACACTATTACAAGGAAAATAGATGTACTCCTTGATCCTGATATTGTTGCCAAAGAAAGGTCAAGGGTATCTATGACCACAGGGCAAGGTTACAACTGGCGGTCAAAATGTACTGAAAACAGATGACACCAGGCAATGTTACTTCTCATGTATACACATCATTTCAATGGCAGGGATCACGCTGTCGGTCGCCAATGTCGCCACTTGTGATTTTTTTTCTTGACTGGCAACTGAAATCGGCTTCTGGCGATTTTTTTTGGTGCCTAGATTTCCTTGTGTAAATTTATAGATAATCACTGTGTACCATGATGTACAACATACAAATTTTCGAATGTCATTAAAAATAAAAAATTGTACGTCAATGACATAAACAAATGTGCCATATTTTATTATATTGGCACTTATTTTTCACTTTATTAAATAAATAAACAACTGCCAGTACCGAATGGAATCTGTGTTGAAGAACGATCTGATTTTGATTACTTAGCGATCTTCTGCTTGTCGCACGTCAGCTGAGCTAAACAACGTTTCTGTGAAGGCATGTTTGAAACTGATGAAATATACTTTATTTTTATGGATATTTATAACAACGAGCGGCTGTGACACTAATCCTGAGTAGCTTGGGAATGAGTAGTGTACCAAGCTGAACACAACAAGCCGCTGACACTTCAATTATTTTATCAATTTCTTTCACCAAAATGAATGATCGCTAATTAAGGTTAATTGCCTTTGAATTTGATCACCTGTAATTAACTACTCAGACCATACAACAGGTGTCAAATTTTGTGATGTAATCTGTCGATTGACAGATCATACACATCAATCGATATTTTTAACAAGAGAAAGGCAGTTTTAGTATAAATTTTAAAAAAAATTACGAAAAAGGCACGAGGGCATTTTAGTGACAGTTCTGAATGTATGTCTGTATCATATATATTGTATGTTAACTGTTGTTATATGATGATGTCTATGTTGTTATTTATTGATTATTTATTGTAATAAATTATATAAATCTTTTTGTTTTTGATGATGAAATCGAAATGAAAAACAGAAGTACAATACAGACATTAACATTTGTACAAACAAATCTGGACCATTTATACATGAAACTGAACATGCAATCATCCACAGTTTCGGTTTGAAAAAATTGGCTCCTTGTAAAATTTTTAACTGGCTCCTAAACTGGCTCCTGACTTTCAAAACTGGCACCTGAAAATGGCACCTGGCGATTTTTCTGGCTCCTACTTTTTGGGAGCCAGATCAGCCCCTGAATTATGGCCAGTGACACTTATATATAATACAATATGTCTGTGTCAATCATAATATACATG
Organism: Bathymodiolus septemdierum; assembly: GCA_963383655.1. Classification (NCBI taxonomy): domain Eukaryota; kingdom Metazoa; phylum Mollusca; class Bivalvia; order Mytilida; family Modiolidae; genus Bathymodiolus; species Bathymodiolus septemdierum. The sequence goes on from OY726528.1 coordinate 8,974,130, forward strand.
TATAGTACTAGTGCAGAGTGAAGCTGTGTTATTTTTCTGGTTCATTCTTTAGAAGCCATTACCAGTACAACAATCCCCCCCTTATAAGAGGCCACCCCTCTTATGAGACCACATTTCAGATGCACTGAGATAGTAAAAACAGATATCATATTTATATAGACATTAGTATATCAGCACCATACTCTCAAACACATTGCTTACAAATAAGGAAATTAGATATACTCCCCGATCCTGAAATTGTTGCCAAAGAAAGGGTAACCATGACCACAGGGCAAGGTTAGTATTAGTAGTCAAAAGGTCAAAATGTACTGGAAACAGATAAAACCAAACAATGTTATTTCTCATGCATAATCTGAGGCCAAAGAAAGGGTATCTATGACCACAGGTCAAGGTTATTATTGGCAGTCAAAAGGTCAAAATGTACTGAAAACAGATGACACCAAACAATGTTATTTCTCATGTATACATATTTCAGTGGTCAATGACACTTGTATATAATGCAGTATGTCATAGTATATACATGTACAGCACTAGTGCAGAGTGAAGTTGTGTTATTTGTCTGGTTCATTCTTTAGAAGTCATTACATTTATCAGTACAGTAATCCCCCTCTTATAAGGTCAACTACCATGTGATCACTACCATGACGACCCCTCTCCCAATAGAAACACATGGTTTTGTCTATCCTGTTAAGGCCTTTGGTTTACTTGCTCCAGAAGTAAATTATTTGGTTTTCCAGTCTTTTGACCTTGACCTGGTGAAGGTTATTCTAGAAACACATGGTTCACACTAAATTATCTACATTTTTATTTGTTTATAAAGCAGTCATTACAACTGAAAACAGACATCATGGGGTTCTTGATTATTCCATACACAATATTTTATTTTGTTTGTTTTAAATTCATCCCATGATTTTATCAGGACTGTTTATCTTGTGTTTTATTACACAATTTTCATTTATTCCAGCGCTGGCATTGATCGCTGCATTAGTTACGAGGTTAATGCTGTGACAAATGCATTGTTGGCAATGCATGGCTGACCACACTCCTGATACTCTTCCTGCATGATCAGTCATGGGTTACCAATGATTCGACAAATATATGATGAATAATAAATTGAAAAAAGACTTTTACATTAATTGCATCAATTGTCAAAGGTAAAATATGAATGTTAAATCAAAACTAGAGGCTCCCAGGAGCCTGTAATCGCTCACCTGGTTTTCAATTTGACATCTAAAGTTGATAGAAAATGGGGGTGTTACACATAATTTTGAAAGTGGGCCACCCAAAGATCATTTCAACTCAAATTTCTGAGCAAAAGATCTTGATGTGATTTTTATCTCATAATATTCCTAAACGGAATAAACTGGCTGAAAAAATCTCACGGAAAAACCCAGATTAAATGTTAAACTACTCATTGCCATATAGCTGCAGTTAAAATTTGAGTTTATTTTGATTTGTAATAAAGCGGAAATTGACAACTAAATAAATTTCTATTTTTAATAACAGCAGCCATCTTGAATGGAGGGCGGGGCTGTCGGACACAATATTGAAAGGGGACCACCCAAGGACCATCCCAGCCAAATTTGCTTTAATTTGGTTCAGCGGTTTCAGAGAAGATTTAAATGTGATCTTTTATCAAAATATGTCTAATTTGTATAATCATTGTCATGTAGCTGCAGCTAAAATTTGAGCTCATTTTGATTTATAATAAAGCAGCAATGGACAATTGAAGAAATTTCTATTTTTAGTAACAGCAGCCATCTTGAATGGAGGTTGGAGCTGTCGGACACAATTTTGAAATGGGACTACCCAAGGACTATCCCTGCCAGGTTTGGATTAATTTGGTTCAGCGGTTTCAGAGGAGAAGATTTAAATGTGATCTTTTATCAAAATATGCCTAATTTGCATAATCAGTATATATCGGCTGATTATGCAAACTACTCCTTACCATGTAGCTGCAGTTAAAATTTGAGCTCATTTTGACTTATACTAAAGCAGCAATGAACAATTAAAATTTCATCCCCCCTTTTTTCTATTTTTAGCTTGGTGGCCATCTTGGTTGGAAGTCGGGATCACCGGACACAATTTTGGAAGGGGGCCATCCAAGGACCATTCCACCAAAGTTTGGTTCAAATTGGCCCAGTGGCTTCAGAGGAGTTGATTAAAATGTGAAAAGTTAACGGACGGACGGACAACGGACGCTCAGTGGTGACAATAGCTCACCTGACCCTTTGGGTCAGGTGAGCTAATAAACTAGTGTATGGGAAAAAAAATTCATGTTAAATACATTTTGTAGATGTGAAAAGAATTCTTGTATAATAAGGTGTACTTAAAACTTAACTGGGTAAAAATAAATAAAATCAAAGAATTCTTGCTATTAAACTTTTCCAAATATTCACATGTTTCTTCAAAATGTTGGTATTTATAAAAGTTGTTGGAAATGTTATTATTTTTCCTTTTTTCTCTTGTCATTTACAAGTCATGTACAGACAACCCTGTATTAAGAGGTCACATGTGGGACAAATAAAAATTGGTCTTTTAAAGGGATATTGTCTACCACAATCATAATTTTTTCATAACCAAAATTATTGTCGTTTTCCGTACTTACCTTCATAAAATGAAGATTAAACACCGAATTATTGGCGAATACGCTACGAAACGTTGTTTTTTCGATATAAAAAAGCTGACCATCGTTACTGGAAGCTAATTAATTATTCACTGACCTGAGCGAGGCCAAATCTATTTTTATCTATTTTTATGCCAGTAGCCCGGATGCTGCAGGATTTCCAGTCAAATCGGTCCCAAGTCAAATCGGCTCCAGTCAAATCGGCCCGAGTCAAATCGGCCCCAATTCAAATCGGCCTCAAGTCAAATCGGCCCCAAGTCAAATCGGCCTCAAAATGAAAGTCATATCGGCCCAAAAAAATAAAAATAAAAAAAGAATAAATAAATAAAAATTATATATTAATATAAATTAATATTTTTAATTAAAAGATGTAAAATTTAAATCTTATTGGTGAGCGGATTCTTTTGTAAGGATCAAAGAAATTAATTAATGATTAATTTATGGCATAATTAAGTGATTAGTAATTTACATAAAACGTGATTGGCGGCAATTATATAATGATTTTTATGTTGATTAGGAACATTCTTTGATGATTTTTTTCTATTGTCTATAAATTGGCCTTTTAATAAAAAGAGGGCATCTAAATAACCAAGCCAAGAAAAACAACTCGGATTGAGAAATTCTTTAGTTTATAAAAGAGAGTCAACTTCAATCGCGATCATTCTTTTTGAATACTTCATTATGTCTTTTCCTTGTGTAATATGTTATAATGATGTTAGACCAAGACAGCATGCCTTAGAATGTGACTCCTGTCAAAGCTGGCAAAATATTTCATATCGTTTTAATCTTATTTTTTAATGGTTTACCGTATACGCCACTCTCAACAATATTTCGGTTATACGGTAATAGAAAACCAACAACCAAGTAATTGACCAACTTTATATTTAGTTTATTTTCGTATCAATGGTAAACATTTACTGGTACAAAACACAACTGTACTTACTAGACAGTTTTAATTCTTCAATAATTAAAACGTATTGGATATATTTAAATATTTTGCTGAATAGTGTTCAAACTATTTAACTTTGCATGTTGACAATAGTAAACAACAAAAATGGGGCCGATTTGACTTGGGGCCGATTTGATTTGGGCCGATTTGACTAGGGCCGTTTTAACTTGGGGCCGATTTGACCTGCTTCCATGCTGCAGCATGGATGTTAAAATTCGTGTTTGTTTACCTCGCAAATACGGCCGTTTTATGCTATTCATTGACAATAATTTGCTGTTGCCAGGTGCAAGATTACATATATTGAATAATATCTACCGAAAATGATCATAGGCATCATCATAAATTCATAAAATATGAAAACCGATTGAGAAAAGAAGGAAAAAACATGTTCGGCTTACCTATCAAACAAAATATTTGCAAATTCAGTGTGAGTTTGGACACGTAGCACTTCCTTGAGTTCGTTCCAACGGTCCAACTGATCCCCTACATATCCTGCATTTGTTCCATTTGGAAGATACTTCACTTCTATTCATCTTTCTCTCTGAATCCGTAAAAGTCCGCTTTCTTCCACGCGTTGACAGTTTCTCTTTTCCCCAAGAACCACATGTTGTTTATTGTTTCTAAACAGTGCGCATGCTCAAGACGTGTTTACATAGAAGGCCATATGAATAGATTTGAATATTGTCATCCAGGACAATAATTCTGATAACGATAGTTTTGGGTCTTTTTTGTCAAAAAAAATCGTATCTTTTGCAGCATAACTCAGTGTTAACCCTGTGGTCGGTAAAAAGTGTAACCCGAACCGGAAATTGACGGAAATGTCCCGAACCGGAAATCTTTTATTGTTGATATCTTTTTTAATTTTACGATGTTTTACAAAAACTTTTTCATTTATTGTGTATTTTTATATACTTGAAACACATAGATTATAATAAGATGTCGAAATATATTCAAAAAGTTGAAAAATGCAGTTTTCTGATTTCAAGGTCGGTAAAATGTGTAACCCGAACCACAAAGGTAGATAACTCTGTTCTTCCCGAACCGGAAATCTTTTCTTTCATTACGAGATTTTTATTGGAAAACCGTGTATTTTTACACTTAAAACGTATAAATCATAATAATTTCTATTAATACATTTTGTTTTTACCTTACTGGAATTTAATCAATATATATTGTAATTCAATGCACTATTATGACAGTTAGAATATACAAGACATGAAGGTGCCCAAGTCAACAGGTCAATTAATCTTGACAGTTGAATGTATTCATCTTGTGTATTGATAGCATGATAAAAAGTTTCAAAAATGATAACTGACAAGCTATGTGTTTATTATTTCATTATTTCTTTCCTTTTCTTTTTTTTTTGTTGAAAAGGGGTGTATATTAATTTTTATTCCGAAATACAGAGGAAGATAACTCTGTTCTTCCCGAACCGGAAATTTTCATTTCATTAAATTAATAAGTTCACTGTGCAAATAAATTGTAATAAACAAGTAACAGTTCATTTCAAATATATTCATCTGCAGAATTTAAGTGTGTTAAAATCATACTTGTAGTTTATTAGAAAATTATAATAAATATTTAAAAAGACTTATTTTAATTTCGAAAAATTTTGAATTTATCCTTTTTTTTCCCAATTTACATCATGTATATCTTATTTTTATTTAAGATATTCATCTGCAGAATTACTTGTATTTTATTAGAAAATTATAATAAAATATTTAGTTTTATTTTGATTTCAGGAACATTTTTTTATTTATCTGTTTTGGTCAATTTACAAAACCGATAACTTACTTTTTATTAAAGATATTTATCTGGTGCACTTATTTATCTGTTGAATTTTATGGTGTTAGATTCATACTTGTTGTATTATAAGTAAATTGTAATAGAATTTTCAAATAATTTCAATTTAATATCAGGAAAATTGTTTATTCTGTTTGGTTTTTTTTCTCTCTTCTTTTTTTAAATTTACAAAATGTACATCTTATCTATGGGAAGGTCATCATATGCTCAGTAAAAATGTAGCTCCTTATTTAATTGAAATTCTGATCAAAATCTAAAGAAAATTATCAAGGCTGAACTAATTGTCTGACTTTAAATAAATAAAAATGAAATATTTTGACCATAAAAATCAGTTTGTAAAGTAGTTTTAAATTTTTAATATACTATATTTTATTATTTCAACTATATAGAATAAGAATAAGAATATTTATTATTCCAATCAATGGGCCCACAATAGGGGCAAACAAATTGCATATATTGATTATTGTCATTGGAGGCAATTATACATATATATATAAATACAATGTTTCTTGTCGGGTTCAGAGCCTTAAAAAAATTAATAATATAAACAGAAAGAGAAAAAATATTTCAGTATCATAAGCCCCGTTTCAGTTTTCGTGTCTCAAGGCACTCTATACAGTTTCCAAAAATATTGATTATTGAAAGATCTTCATTGGTAAATAAATAATAGAATTTTGATTTATCTGACATATTATTGAAATTAGAACATAATTCTGAAATTTGTTGATAACAAATCTTTCTACTATTATTATATATGGGGCAATCGATTAAAAAATGATATTCATCCTCAATTTTTTGTGTTATGCACAGTTTACATAATCGTTCTTCGGTTTCCAAGTTTTTATATCTACCAATTTCAATCATAAGAGGATGTGCACTAATTCTGATCTTACAAATTGCCTGTCTTACTTTGAAATCATTAAGAAATGTATATTTTTCTCTAATAAAATGTTCCTTGAATGTAAAATATGTACGGACTTTTCCCTTTTTGTCTTCATTTATACATTTTTTTAAATTATATCAATAACTAAGAAAACTATCACATAATTTTTTTTTCACATTGTTACATAGAGTGCCTACATAGACATTAACATTTGATATATTCATCTTATTTAATATTAGTAATATACTAGAATACCATGTATTTGTTTGACATGAATTCAATTCCTTATTGCATACATGAGCTTATGTTTTATACTAATGTCTATGCATGCATGTTTTTTTGTTTGTTCTTTTTTTGCTTTGTGATGTCATGCAATATGTGCTTGTAAAGTTATTTTATACTTGTATGTGTTTTTTATGTAATAGTCGATTCAAAAGCTCACTAGAGCTTATGTTATGTGCTATAGATATTTTGACTTTAAATAAAACTTATTTGATTTGACATTTGATATTTGATTACAAATAAAAGAATCATAAAGAATATATGAGTTATTTCACCATTTTCTATCCATTGCAAGTTCATTTAAATATTTATTAAATTCCAGTAAGGTAAAAACAAAATGTATTAATAGAAATTATTATGATTTATACGTTTTAAGTGTAAAAAATACACGGTTTTCCAATAAAAATCTCGTAATAAAAGAAAAGATTTCCGGTTCGGGAAGAACAGGGTTATCTACCTTTGTGGTTCGGGTTACACACTTTACCGACCTTGAAATCAGAAAACTGCACCTTTCAACTTTTTGAATATAATTCGACATCTTATTATAATCTATGTGTTTCAAGTATATAAAAACGCACAATAAATGAAAAAGTTTTTGCAAAACATCGTAAAATTAAAGAAGATATCAACAATAAAAGATTTCCGGTTCGGGTTACACATTTTACCGACCTTGAAATCAGAAAACTGCACCTTTCAACTTTTTAAATACATTTCGACATCTTATTATAATCTATGTGTTTCAAGTATATAAAAATACACAATAAATGAAAAAGTTTTTGAAAAACATCGTAAAATTAAAGAAGATATCAACAATAAAAGATTTCCGGTTCGGGACATTTCCGTCAATTTTCGGTTCGGGTTACACTTTTTACCGACCACCGTTAATCTTCATTTCATGAAGGTCAGTACGGAAAACGACAATAATTTTGGGTATGAAAAAATTTCGATTTTAATAGACAATATCCCTTTAAGACAGGTGACTTCTTAAAAGAGGTTCAATTGATACAAGTACGAAATTTTCTATGGCAGGACAAAAATATGTCACCTTTTAATATGTATGTGATTGGTTAATAGGTGACCACATGGGAATGTTTGACTGTACCTGTTAAAAGAAACTTGGAACATACCTCTGTATCTATCTACCTTTAATAACTTGTACTAGTCTAGACTACCTACATGTACTCACAACCCTCTTATCATATACATGTATAATTTTTATGGGCAATTAGTCAGCTTGTGATATATTTACTTTAGAAATAAATCATGGAAGCCAGAATGTGTTTGGAGTTTTAACATGGATTGGCGGATAAAATTTACTAATATCCGCCAACCCATGTTAAAACTCAAAACATATTCTGGCTTCCATGATTTATTTCGATTCTGATATGGCTAAGAGTACAAATACGGTAGTATACTTTGATTGGAAGACGGTAATTTATATTTACATTTGCGGAAAATGTCGCACACAATTTATGCTGCCAATGGAAAAGTCAGTCACATTCACCGGCGCATGTGCGAATGAGATTATACCATCGATAAATCGCTCGTTTGTCTACAAAGCGAAAGAAGGACGTCATGTTAGAATATCACATAATAATAAGCTTAGCAAGATGATGATATAATTTTGTTCTCAATAGACAGATTATGTATTGAAATTCCTGGTGGGGGTTAAGCTGAAAACAGACCAATTATTGTAAATTGCATGTTTTGTTTTGTTTCTTAAAAAGATGCAGGTAAAAATCAAAATGAGCTAGTAAGTGAAAGTTGTTTAACACCAATTCAGTAATTTTTCAGCTATATCATGGTGACAACAAGTTACATTCGATGAAATGGTGATGATGTTTACTTTGTTCTTGACACATTTTTCATGAATTTTCCCGGGGAACCAAAATACTAGGATTTTAAACTGGTGTTGCTTCTTAAATCTCTCTACATTGACAACTCAAGACTAACAAATGTTTAAAAGGTTGGCTTGCTGTTTTGAGAGGTGATTAACCAATTTAATTTGTTCTTCGAACATTCAAAAAGACACATTTTTTTTTTTGCATTAAAAAGATGCTTATACGAAATAGTAGAAAATTTTTAAAAAACACAAACTAATTTTATTGGGTGGGGCCGATTTTAGAGGAAGTCAGTCATGAAACAGCAAACCAACAATTTGTTAAGGTTGATCAAAGAAACAGAAAATAATGAGTCAGATGTATTTCACAGGTACACCCAAAACAAAAACAAAAACAAATCAGAAACAATAAATATTGCATATAAACGATACCTGCTTTGAACAAAGCTAATTATACCTAATCTAGCTACCAGATGCATATGATTCTCTAATTTGATAACAATTAACCCTCTGAGACTTGTTGTTAATTACATATAGATTCCATCATCTTCCTGATTGCCTCTGCATCAATAGTTTTTAATTATCAGATTACCATCTATTTTTAGACCTTTCATTTGCAACAGGCAATAGTAAATATTGTGTAATTGAATAAATTGGTTATAATTTATTCATGAATTGAGATCATTATTGATAGTGTGTATCCTCCATAGCAAACACGGAGATAATTGTTCCAATACCGAACTCCGTAAACATTTCCGTTTTGTATATTGATAGTGATATTAGTTAAACCTGTATTAAGAGGTCAACTTTGGGACAAAGAAAAAGTGATCTTCTAATAAACGTTCGAGAATAACGAAGGGGCAACCAAAAATGGACAATCTAGAGAAACTGGCAACATAAGATACGTGACCTCTTAAAATAGGTTCAATACATATGAAATGACAGGACAAGAAATAGGTCACCTTTTAATACAGGTGGCTGCTTAACAGAGGTGACTGCATGGACAGTCTTGACTGTACTTAATATACAAAGCAAAATGTACATGAATTGACACAAAAAATACTTATAACACCTTTTAAACTAAATTTCCGGAAAAGTGAATTTTTTTTTGATGGAGAGTATTTTTCAATATTTCAGCTAGAAAGAAAATATTAATTGGCTATATTGAAATAAACTACAGAAAATTTGATCAAGAGCCATGCACAGATAATTCCAGTAGAAAACTACCTGTTACAAATAATTTAATTTGATTTGAATACTGCAATCTGATTAATCTGCCTGGAGAAAATTTTGGTTATACTCGATAACCTGGGTTGGTATTGTGACGTCACCAACGTGTTAATTCGCCAACGACAAATTCAAATAGTCACATGAAATAATCGAAAATAAAATCGAGGAATCATTAAATTGTGTTGTAAAAATTAAATTATAAGGAATATTTGAAATTGTTGAACAGGTTATACTTGTATAACCTGGTTTGGGTCAGTTTACGCTTTTCATAAACCGCTTCGCCATTTATTAAGCATAAACTGACCCACACCAGGTTATATCGTATAACCTGTTCAACAATTTTAAATATTCCTTAAATGTACATTTGAAAATACTGCACATCGACGGTACAAAAAAGTTTACAGAAATTATCCTTCCCTAGGACTTTCTGTCAGACAACAATTTTACTCTGGTAACCTGTTACATCAGACAACAATTTTACTCTGGTAACCTGTTATGCCAGACAACAATTTTACTCTGGTAACTTGTTACATCAGACAACAATTTTACTCTGGCAACCTGTTACGTTAGACAACAATTTTACTCTGGTAACCTGTTACGTCAGACAACAATTTTACTCTGGTAACCTGTTACGTCAGACAACAATTTGACTCTGGTAACCCGTTACGTCAGACAACAATTTTACTCTGGTAACCTGTTACATCAGACAACAATTTGACTCTGGTAACCTGTTACGTCAGACAACAATTTTACTCTGGTAACCTGTTACATCATACAACAATTTTACTCTGGTAATCTGTTACGTCAGACAACAATTTTACTCTGGTAACTAACATTCAAATAAAGTTTGGTAGATAATTCAATTGGTAATAATTACATTACTTCCGTTTTTCATTGAAATTTTACAATATGATTAGCTATGAAGTGGTCACATGATTATAAAAGAGATATTTCACATCCCAATGAAACTCAAATCCGAACTTGCACGTGCCTCCATGACAACATCAGATGTAAACAATCAATGGCGTAGTAATTTCCAACAGCAAATAATCTAACACAAATAAAATTCACAACAAAAAATTCAACTATATTAAATTTTGGTGTGATTTAAATATAATTATAAGAATTGAATGCATTCTTTTGAAGTTTCATTGGGGTATGTCAACGCTTTCATACCCCAATGAAACTTCAAAAGAATGCATTCAATTCTTAAATGTTAATTAACATGATCATTAACTCAGTCATCTCCAAGTACATCATTTACAGTGGGAATCTACCACAACTAAAATATGACTGAACCAGAGGCTCCCAGGAGCCTGTAATCGCTCACCTGGATCAAAGCTGCTTTCAATAACAACGCAACTGCACTGTGGCAGCCATCTTGGTGGGAGAGCGCGACTGCCGGACACAATTTTGGAAGAGGACCATTCAATGACTATTCCATCAAAGCTTGGTTCTAATTGAGCTACTGGTTCCAGACAAGATGGTTTTTATGTGAATTTCCCATAGGGTCCTATGTTAAACTAAGTACAGCTGTGCAGCCATCTTGGTCAGAGGGCGGGATCACCAGACACAATTTTGGAAGAAGACCATCCAATGGCTATTTTATTAAAGTTTGGTTCCAATTGAGCAACTGGTTCCAGACGAAGATTTTTATGTGAATTTCCCATCGGGTCCTATGTTAAGCTAAGTTCGGCTGTGGGGGACATCTTGGTCGAAGGGCCGAACCGCCGGACACATTTTTGGAAGAGAACCATCCAATGACTATTTCATCAAAATTTTGTTCATATTGAGCAAATGGTTTCAGACAAGAAGATTTTTATGGGAATTTCCCATAGAGTCCTATGTTAAATTAAATTTGGCTGTGGTGGCCATCTTGGTCAGAGGTCTGAAATGCCAGACATAATTTTGGAAGGGGACCACCCAAGGATCATTTCAGCAAAGTTTGGTTGAGATTGGCTCAGTAGTTTCAGAGGAGAAGATTTTTTTAAATTTCATCCCCCTTTTTTCTATTTTTAGCTTGGTGGCCATCTTGGTTGGAAGTTTGGATCACCGGACACAATTTTGGAAGGGGGCCATCCAAGGACTATTCCACCAAAGTTTGGTTGCAAATGGCCCAGTGGTTTCTGAGGAGAAGATTTTATGTGAATTTCCCAAAGGGTCCCATGTTAAGCTAAGTTCGGCTGTGGGGGCCATCTTGGTCGAAGGGTTGAACCGCCAGACACATTTTTGGAAGAGAACCATCCAATGATTATTTCATCAAAATTTTGTTCTTATTGAGCAAATGGTCTCAGACAAGAAGATTTTTATGGGAATTTCCCATAGGGTCCTATGTTAAATTAAGTCGGCTGTGGCGGCCATCTTAGTCGGAGTTCTGAAATGCCGGACACAATTTTGGAAGAGAACCACCCAAGAATCATTTCAGCAAAGTTTGGTTGAGATTGGCTCAGTAGTTTCAGAGGAGAAGATTTTTTTTAAATTTCATACCCCCTTTTTTCTAATTTGCATAATTGGTCAAAATCGGCTAAAGTTCAAAGTTCAAATTTGGGCACATTCTGGCTTAAAATAGAGCAGTTTTGGCCATTTGAAGAAATTTCTATTTTTAGTAACGGCGACCATCTTGGATACAGGATGGCACTGACGGACACAATTTTGAAAGGGACCACCAAAGGATCATTCAGACAAAGCTTGGTTGAAATTGGCCAAGTGGTTTCTAACAAGAAGATTTTTAAATGATTTTTTTGCTTATTTATGCCTAATTTGCATAATCGGTCAAAATTGGCAAAAGTTCAAAGTTCATAAAAAATCCCATAACATATGTTAAAAAGCTCATCATTATGCTTATACAGTTCAAATTTGGGCACATTCTGGCTTAAAATAAAGCAGTTTTGGCCATTTGAAGAAATTTTTATTTTTAGTAATGGCGGCCATCTTGGATGGAGGGCGGGGCTGTCGGACACAATTTTGAAAGGGACCCACCCAGGGACCATCCCTGCCACGTTTCGTTTAATTTGGTTCAGCGGTTTCAGAGGAGAAGATTTAAATGTGATCTTTTATCAAAAAATTTCATAGAAAAAAATTGTCAAACTGGTATTAAGAGGACACCTTAAGCTTTGTGACAACGAAAAAGTGACCTTATAAGACAGCTGACCTCTTAAAAGAGGTTCAATTGATATGATATTTTCTATGACAGGACAAGAAAATTGTGACCTTTGAATATGGTGACTGCTTAAATAGAGGTGACTGCATGGGCAAGTTTGACTTGTTTCTGCTACATGTATCCCTACCAATGCCTATTTTTAATATACATTTGTATACCCTAAAGTTTTTATTGCTATATTAGGACAGGCACTATTAAAGTCAGATATTTGTCTTGTATAACCCAGACAAAAATATAAACAAATTAAGTTTTGCCTACCTACCATATTTTTCTCAAGACTGTCCGCAGAAACACATATTTTTTTTTGGCCTAATTAAAAAAATTTGAGTAGACAGATTTAACTGTAAATGTACATGTAATACAAACATCTTAAACCTTCTTGAAGTGTACATGTAGTTACATGTATGTACCTTAATAACCATGTACTTATAAACGTCATATTCAATAATAATTGCTCCCATTACACACTGGTACAATCTTATAATAATTGTTCCACACACCTTTTGATATCAATTAAACACAATAAGATCTCAAACTCTTTCGAATTTTTTTTATTCTTTATACAGTAATCCCCCTTTTGTTAGACCACCATTCTACAATGAAAAGTGACCTGATAAGATGAGTGCATGACCTGTCATGAGAGGGGGTGGGCAGTTTAATAGTATTTTACTGTCTCAGTGCATCTAAAATCTGACCTGATAAGAGAGGTGGCCTTTGGTTCCCAATGGTGGGAGGGGTCTCATAAGAGGGGGACTGGCTGTTTTATTCTTTATACAGTAATCCCCCTTCTGTTAGGCCATCTTTCTGCATTGTAAAGTGACCTGATAAGATGAGTGACCTATCATGAAAAGAGGGGGGTGCAATTTAATAGTATTTAACTATTTCAGTGCATCTGAATTCTGGCCTGTGTAAATATGAATATAGATCTGTGAATGGCTATAAAAGAGAAGTCTCATTCTACTCTTGGGCAACAAATTTCATTATAAGTACATTATGCTTATGAACTGTCAAAGATTTAAGAGGGTCTGCAATGATACATGTATACAAACTTGAAACAGTTCCCTAGTTTACAGTTGTGTTGTACACCTAAATTTACTTGTGATTAATAAATGCTTCATCTACAGTACAGTCAGAGACATACATGTATCGTTATAAATCATTTTTATACTAGAGGTATTACTCTTCTTAGTGATACTGACAAACATGTATCTTTTTATCATTTTCATACTTTCTTAATCTTATGCATTTTGGGTGATAGTAAAATAACATTTGACTCTAAATACAAAAAGAAATTTTGAAGATATAATTGAGGCTCACCACACTTGCAAAAAAATAAGGAGACTTGACTTCTCCCTCCAAGAACACGATCAATTACTTTTGCTTTGTCAATACATTTCACCAAAAAAACAAAGATTATTTGCAAGAAAGTAGTGACTTTCAAAAAGAAATAAGACAACTTTAATTTTGCTTTGGAGTTGAGGAAAGGCGACTTCAGCTACAACAAGGTGGAAATTTCGCCTTTTCAAATATTTTGGTGAGTCTTGCATAGTCAAAGCAACCAGTTTGAGCATAAGAATAGCTGATACTGTTCAAAGCTTCCTTACAAGATTCTTACATATACATTTGTACAAGGATCTAATTAAGCATCATGTTTTGAGCATTGATAGCTGTATTTATACACATACTCACCCTCCTGACAGATATCCTACACATACAAGGGTCTAGATACCCTGTCTGAGCATTAGCTGTTATTTTACACTGGAAATTAAATCTTGATTTCCACACAACACAATGGTTATTCACCTCTTCCCTAAAAACAGAAATAAATTTCAATTTGTAATTAATAGCAACAAAATTATGGGAAATTTATTGCATCCTTTGTAGTTCCTTTACTAAAGTTTAAACAAGTTTAATTGCTGAAGAAAGCTGTAATATCCTGCTATTAAACTAGAGGCTCAGTGGGCTGAGCCTGTGTCGCTCACCTTTCATTCTGCTTTGAGAAAACTTTATATTGAACTTTCCATAGATGCTTCCTACCAAATTTCGGTTCATTTGGCTATTCAGTTTCAGAGGAGAAATTTTTTTACACATAACCCGCAAAAAATTGACTATGGTGGCCATGTTTGTTAACAGATCGGGACGAAATGTGCAATCTTTATAGAGGACCTTCAATACATGCTTCCTACCAAGTTTCAGTTCATTTCGCTAAGTGGTTTTAGAGGAGAAGATTAAAATGTGAAAAGTTAACGGACGATGGATGACGGACGCCAAGTGATGGCAAAATCTTACATTGCCTTTGGCAAGGTGAACTAAAAAGAATATTAAAATGTGAATACCTACTTGTAATGTATAGAATAAACATGTTACACTACATCAGCATTAGTTAATTTCTAAGGGAGATAATGGCAAGAGTTATCTTTCTTTTAACAGAGGATAAGATTTTTTAGAAATCAACCAATCAGAAACAAGAATTGCCTGTGGCGGCCATGTTTGTTAACCGATCGGAACGAAATGGGCAATCTTTATAGAGAACCTTCCATATATCCTTCCTACCAAGTTTCGGTTCATTTGGTCAAGCGGTTTCAGAGGAAAAGATTTTAAACCAGAGGCTCCCAGGCACCTGTAATCGCTCACCTGGATCAAAGCTGCTTTCAATAACAACGCAACTGCACTGTGGTGGCCATCTTGGAGGGACAGCACAACTGCCGGACACCATTTTGCAAGAAGACCATCCAATGACCATTCCATCAAAGTTTGGTTTTAATTGAGCTACTGGTTCCAGACAAGATGTTTTTTATGTGAATTTCCCATAGGGTCCTATGTTAAACTAAGTACAGCTGTGCAGCCATCTTGGTCAGAGGGCGGGACCACCAGACACAAATTTGGTTCAGCGGTTTCAGAGGAGAAGATTTAAATGTGATCTTTTATCAAAATATGCCTAATTTGCATAATCGGTATATATCGGCTGAAAGAAAAATTTCACAGAAAAACCCAGAATATATGCTAAACTACTTCTTGCCATGTAGCTGCAGTTAAAATTTCAGCTCATTTTGACTTACACTAAAGCAGCAATGGACAATTAAAATTTCATCCCCCCTTTTTTCTATTTTGAGCTTGGTGGCCATCTTGGTTGGAAGTCGGGATCAACGGACACAATTTTGGAAGGGGGCCATCCAAGAATCATTTCAGCAAAATTTAGTTGATATTGGCTCAGTAGTTTCCGAGGAGAAGATTTTTTTTTAATTTCATCCCCCCTTTTTTCTAATTTGCATAATCGGCAAAAGTTCAAAGTTCATAAAAAATCCTGTAATATATGCTAAAAACCTCATCATTATGATTACGCAGTTCAAATTTGGGCACATTCTGGCTTAAAAAAGAGCAGTTTTGGCCATTTGAAGAAATTTCTATTTTTAGTAACAGCAGCCATCTTGAATGGAGGGCGGGGCTGTCGGACACAATTTTGAAAGGGACCCACCCAGGGACCATCCCTGCCAGGTTTGGTTTAATTTGGTTCAGCGGTTTCAGAGGAGAAGATTTAAATGTGATCTTTTATCAAAATATGCCTAATTTGCATAATCGGTATATATCGGCTGAAAGAAAAATTTCACAGAAAAACCCAGAATATATGTTAAACTACTCCTTGCCATGTAGCTGCAGTTAAAATTTGAGCTCATTTTGACTTACACTAAAGCAGCAATGGACAATTAAAATTTCATCCCCCCTTTTTTCTATTTTTAGCTTGGTGGCCATCTTGGTTGGAAGTCGGGATCACCGGACACAATTTTGAAAGGGGGTCATCCAAGGACCATTCCACCAAAGTTTGGTTGCAATTGGTCCAGTGGTTTCTAAAGGCCAGGTTTTATAAAAATATGCCAATCAGAAACAAGAATTGCCTGTGGTGGCCATGTTTGTTAATAGATCGAGACAAAATGAGCAATCTTTACAGAGGACCTTCCATAGATGCTTCCTACCAAGTTTCAGTTCATTTGGCTGCGAGGTTTCAGAGGAGAAGATTAAAATGTGAAAAGTTAACGGACGAAAGACGCCAAGTGATGGCAAAAGTTCACATTGCCTTTGGCAAGGTGAGCTAATAATGTTAGAAGAAACATGTAACGGTATATTTTTTTTCTTGTCCTAATTAACCAATCTGAACAACATACACGAACCACTCCTCTCACAAACCTCAAATTAAAAAAAAAAAAAAAACAACAGTAGAATGGCAATTGCTGATAACAGGCTAATTAATTCTCAATCAAATAGCCGAAAAAGTCCATTTACACCACATTTCCAGGTACAAGTGTATTGTATTCCACAAATATGATTGCTCTTGAGACAGTGATTTTTTGTAAAAAAAAATGTTTAATTCCCCCAAGGTATATTGTTGTATACTATATTGGAATTAGAATTGAAATCATGAATTGATTCATTAACATGGGACCTACTTTTTTCAATAACGTACGCTAGATAAAAACATGTATTTTTTTTCTGGTCTGAACTACATACACGAACCACTCCTCTCACCAACCTTAAATTCCAAAACAAAAAATAAACAGCTGAATGGGAATTGCTGATGACAGGCTAATTAATTATCAATCAAATAGGCGAAAACAGAAAAATAGCTCATTTACAGCACGATTTCAAGTACAAATGTACTGTATTTCCATCAAATAGATTGCTTTTGAGACCGTCACTTTTGGCATGATTTTTTTTGGTTTAATTCCCCCAAGGTACATTGTTGTATATTGCAATCAGAATTGAAATGATGAATTGGTTCATTAGTATTAGCAATAGTATAGAAGCATAACACTGTACACTAATTAAGTTCCTGGCAGGCCATGGACCCTGTCAGACTATATCTAAATTAAATTGTCTATTGCATCGTACAAGTACATTATGACTATTGCTATAGCAGGGATATTGCATGTCAGCCACAAAAAGAGGATCCCCAGTCCCCAGAGATGTTAAAATTAAATTGGTGACCTACGGTACATTTACAAAACATATACCTGTGTACAGTACAGTGAGAGACATACCATGATAAATCACTGTGATAGACATATCCCTCACCATGGTGATATATCTTTTGTATCTTTTGTTCTATTAAATATATTTCAAAATTTCTTTTACATTTAGAGACATAACAAAATAAATAAATACAAGAGATATATCAGTATCACAGTGATTTACATGTCTCCATCACTGATCACATGTTAATCATGTGACCCAAACCATTTGTTGATTACAACAGGAGACATGGCTACAATAATCTTCTGAATTCTGTTATCTTTTTTTTTTTACACATGTTCAAAAAGTTCACAAAGTGTGATGTAATTATACATTATATTTCAAACAAGCAAATTGGCTGTCAGAAAAAAGAACTACCTGTACATGTAGATGTTTACCTGAGCCTGTATATCACTCAAATGGTTATTAATGCACACAGTATTGGTTCAATCTTATTTTTTTATCTAGGTTTATAGAAATCTTGAAATACAACATTAATATAATCAATAAGGTACACACTTGTAGTCAAGGGGTCTGCAGCATACATATATACATGTATGATTCTCCAATATATTATTACGGACAACATAAATCATGACAAAATTTAATTATGAAAACATTGTTGTATTTTAAAAAGTTAGGAAGAATATTCAAGAAGTTTCTACAGATAAAACTGCCCATGCGGTGACCCCTATTAACCAGTCACCTGTATTAATTGATTGATTGATGGTGTTTAATGCTACTTTCAGCAATATTTCAGCTATAAAATATCATGGCGACCAGTTTTAGTGGTGGAAGAAGCCGGAGTACCCGAAGAGAACCACCGATCATGGGCAAGCAACTGGTAAACTTTATCACTTTCGGTTGCGAGTCGAGTACACCCTTTTTTGTAACTTACAAAAGCCGGGCGCGAACCCACGCCGTATTGGTGATAGGCTTATATGAGTTGTTAGGTAATCCAACTACCTAACTCATTGAGCCACACAGACCCTTAACAAAGATTTGATACTTGTTCACACCAGTATCTTATTTTATTATATTAAATAGTAATAATACAATTATATGTATGATTTCCAATGTAGAAAAGATTTTATACATTTTTACAAGGATAACATGTAAACTATTCTATTTTTCAAAAAAGTTTCCTTGATCTGATCAGTGTCAATATATTGCAATTGTATATTTTGAAAATATGGGGACGCAATCCTTTTGGCTAACATACATTGGGTTGGATTTGTTCTTATAAAAAAACGTATCAAAAGGGCGGTAAATTTTTTTTACAATGGGGCAGATTCAAATATTTGTAAAATCTAATCACCCACTGCTACATGCACATGTTAAAAAAAGTTTTGAAATTGATTTAGAAATAATTAAGACGCAAACAAATATGGGCAAAGAATGTATCATTGCCGAAGGCTTCACATTCCGAAAAGACAGTACTCTAAAATGTGGAGAAATTTCATGGAGATGTACATGAAACAGACAAAAGTGTAAGACAAAAATAAGAACTGACTTAGATGTATTGAAAGTATTGTCAGGGGATTTGACACACACCCATGAAGTAAATGTACGAAAGACTGAATGGAAGATACTAAGGGTCAATGTGAAAAGAAAGAATTATGAAGATTTGTCTGCAAGACCATCAAAAGTCCATAGATATAAGACAAAGAACTTCCGAAATTCCGCCCAATTTATACATTTTTAAACCCCCCCCCCCCCCCCCCGATACATTTTTTGTCGCCTTAATGAGTTGTGAATCCGCCCCAATGTAGATCTGCGATCCTTTTATAGTACCCCTGCTGGCTGCCTTATTTTAAACAACAATCAATCTCTCACTATTTTGAAAATCAAGGGAAGTAATTCCTTTTATACCCATGGATACTTGTAGCTATTTAATTTGACGAGTCCAGAAGACATTTTTGAAAATTTTGGTGAGTCGCATGCATCATTGTAAGAATATAAATTAAAATTTAAAATCTCTGGTGAGTCATAACTGAAAATGGTGAGTCCAGGACTCATCTAGGCAAGTTGTTAGTATCTCTGTATACTCATGTTGCTGTTTTAATTAAAGAACAATCACTCCATCACTTGTTTGCTAGGTTCAAATAATTATTAAAAATAAAAACATTTGTTTATGTGATTTCATTATGTAATTAGTACATGTATGATAGTACATGTATGAAAGGATAAGTAATATTTATACCAAAGTTTTAGGAGTAAAGCGTTTAAACAATTGATTTTATTGCACAGCTCTCTGAAAGTAATAAAACTACAGCCCATATTTAAAGTTAGTGTGCAATATCTCGTATAGAACTGCATGTATTATTTCATAGTTCTTATTAGCTGTTGCTTACATTTTGGTATATAAACCATAAAAAGATCAAAGGAAAAGAATGCATTTATGTTACAAGTATATTTTAGTGAATTATACATGAACACATATTTGTGCAGTTAGAAAACAATTATCTGATTTAGATTATTTACAATTGATTTCAAAAGCTATATTAATATTATTTAATCACTGAATATTTCCACAATGTTTGAAAATACTTGAAAGTACATGAAATCAGTATTTTGCAAATTTGAATATTGTATACATACATGTACTATATCCATATCTAGATATTGTTCAGGGGCGGATCCAGGGGGGGGCGCACCCGGCGCGCCCCCCCCCCCCCCCCTAAAATTGGAAAAAATATGATTTTTTTGGCGTAAAATCATGATTTTTCACACGAAATACCCCAAAAATGTTTGCACCTCCCTCTGCTCGGCACAATTTTTTTAAGTGCCCCCCCCCCCCCTAACTTGAAATCCTGGATCCACCTCTGTTGTTATTGTGAAAATGAACAATTCACAAAACATTATTTTCCATATCTGCATGAATTCCAAATATAAAAGAAGAAAAAAGGAAAAATATAAATGTTAGAAAAATGTTTACCAGCTATCTAAATTAAAAACAATGGGAGTTATTTCTCAAATTATGAAAAGATTATAATATGATATATATACCGTTATACAGTGCTTGTTATCAGGTATATGAAAGAAAGATAATATACAATTATGGCCTTCATGGGAAGTTAATATCCATAATTATTAAATTGAGAAAGGGTTATTTTCCCGAGGTCCGAGATTGAATAATTATGGATATTAACTTCTCATGAAGGACATAACTGTATTATTATACTGAACTAATATGAGGGAAATAGCTAGTTATTGGTTCGACGTGCAAAAGCGCACCAATTTCAAACAGTTATTTTGTGCTACGTGCAGATTCCCTCACAGTTATTTGACCTACGTGCAGTTTGCCGTGGGAATAATTAGTTATTTCTTGTTCCATGGAATAAAACTTTAAAATATCTTAATTATATCTTGCTTGGTTTCTATAGTAAAGTATAATAATCATTCTAATGAAGTAATTTTTCAATATGAAATAACATCAAAGAAGTTTCATCAGAGAGAAAGTTTTCATCAGGAAAGAAGTTTAAACACAGTTCCTATTGTTCATTGATTGCCCAACAATAGGAACTTTAAACTTTTTCTGACCAACACCAATGTGACTTCTAGCAGTTTAAATACCAGTTGGTCAATATTCATTGAGCAATTGGTAAATACATTCGTTAAATGGTACAGGAAATCTGGTATAAACAACAAGCAATCTCTCACTATTTTTAAAATCAAGGGAAGCAATTCCTTTTAAACCCATGGATACTTGTAGCTATTTAATTTGACGAGTCCAGAAGACATTTTTGAAAATTTTGATGAGTCGCATGCATCATTGTAAGAATCTAAATTAAAATTTAAAATCTCTGATGAGTCATAACTGAAAATGGTGAGTCCAGGACTCATCTAGGCAAGTTGTTAGTATTTCTGTATACTCATGTTGCTGTTTTAATTAAAGAACAATCACTCCATCACTTGTTTGCTAGGTTCAAATAATTGTTAAAAATAAAAACATTTGTTTATGTGATTTCATTATATAATTAGTACATGTATGATAGTACATGTGTGAAAGGATAAGTAATATTTATACCAAAGTTTTAGGAGTAAAGCGTTTAAACAATCGAACGCGAAGCATGAGATTGTTTAATAGTTTAACTCGGAAAACCGTTTGTAACATGAAGCCTTGCAATATCACATTTAGGTCGTTGATTATTGCACAGCTCTCTGAAAGTAATAAAACTACAGCCCATATTTAAAGTTAGTGTGCAATATCGCGCATAGAACTGCATGTATTATTTCATAGTTCTTATTAGCTGTTGCTTACATTCTGGTATATAAACCATAAAAAGATCAAAGGAAAAGAATGCATTCATGTTACAAGTATATTTTAGTGAATTATACATGAACACATATTTGTGCAGTTAGAAAACAATTATCTGATTTAGATTATTTACAATTGATTTCACAAACAAAATATGCATACCACACATAACATAAATAAACATACAAAACATTCATTACACGGTACATGTATCATCAAGTTCATGACCTGTAATTTTTTTTATATGTAATACATTACTTCCTGGCTACCAAATATTTTGTCAACTGCATGGTGTAAAAAATTTAGAGCCCAATCTCAGTGAATCTAGAGATCATCGAACTGGAATAATAACAAAAACAATAACAAGTCCTTAATCATGTCCATGAGAAAAGAATGTGTTTCACCCATCTCCTATTTCCACGTAAATATGCAAAACTGATTAAAGGGTTACACCTGGCACAGCATGATACGAGTGCAGCAAGTTTTAACATTTTCGTCTTTCCTCTATCACTGAAAATCTTTTACTGGACATGACTATGAGTAACACGACTATGAGTAACACGACTATGAGTAACACGGCTATGAGTAACACGACTATGAGTAACACGACTATGAGTAACACGACTATGAGTAACACGACTATGAGTAACACGACTATGAGTAACACGACTATGAGTAACACGACTATGAGTAACATGACTATGAGTAACATAACACGACTATGAGTAACATGATTATGAGTAACATGATTATGAGTAACACGACTATGAGTAACACAACTATGAGTAACACGACTGAGTAACACGACAATGAGTAACACGACTGAGTAACATGACTATGAGTAACATGACTATGAGTAACACGACTGAGTAACATGACTGAGTAACATGACTATGAGAAACACGACTATGAGTAACATGACTATCAGTAACATGACTATCAGTAACATGACTATCAGTAACATGACTGAGTAACACGACTGAGTAACATGACTATGAGTAACACAACTATGAGTAACACAACTATGAGTAACACGACTATGAGTAACATGACTGAGTAACACGACTATAAGTAACATGTCTGAGTAACATGACTGAGTAACATGACTGAGTAACACGACTATGAGTAACACGACTATAAGTAACATGACTATAAGTAACATGACTATGAGTAACATGACTATGAGTAACACGACTATGAGTAACACGACTATGAGTAACACGACTATGAGTAACATGACTATGAGTAACATGACTATGAGTAACACGACTATAAGTAACATGACTGAGTAACATGACTATGAGTAACATGACTATAAGTAACATGACTATGAGTAACATGACTATGAGTAACACGACTAAGTAACATGACTATGAGTAACATGACTGAGTAACACGACTATGAGTAACATGACTATGAGTAAGACGACAGGTGTCTTATAAGAAACAGGAACTGCTTGTACACCTCACAATCACAAGTTTTACCCCCAATTTTTTTGTGGGGTCCGCGTTGCTCATCTTTTTAATTTTCTGTATCCAAGGCCAATGTTGCCCGTGTCCCTTCAGTTTTCTAAATAATTCTCTAACATTTTTTCTTTATGTACATTATAATAATAATAAATTCTTTATCAAAATCAGTTAGAACTTGTCTAATAGAACTTCTACACATTCCTGATTTGATTCTAACATGTAATACCTGGTCTAGCAAGAGCAATGGAAAGAACAAAATATTTGACTATAATTTTCTCATAATTAAGTCTCCAAAACAAAGTTTGGGAGACTTATTGTTTTTGCTCCGTTTCTTATTATTATTATTATTATCATTCTTATTCTTATTTCTATTCTCCTTTCTTTCCGTGCACCATGAACTTGTCCACAGCAGATCTCAGGAACTACAGGACAGAATTTCATGAAACTTGGTGGAGTTATAGATATACGTTTCTAGTTGATCCTAAAGTTTTCAGATTTGTGGTAAAGGGGGTCAAAGCCATATTTTTGGGGGTTCAAAGGGGGTGGGGGTTACTATAGAATCCTATGGGAAACTTGAAATTTCGTACATTAATGTTGATAACTTCTAACTGGATAATGATAGAGACATAAAATTTGATATAGTGATAGGTCACCATTAGAGGAGCAATTCTGCATTTTCAAAATGTCTGCCATTTTCAAAATGGTTGCCAAAACACGACATAAAAATGAGGGATAAAAATTCAACATTGTCCGATATCATCAAAATTTGATATGTGGGTAGATAATGATGTCCCGAATTGATTCCCGACATTGAAAATTTCTACCGGCTGCCATTTTCAAAATGACCACCACAATACTGCACAAATTCAACATTGTCCGATTTCAACGACATTTCATATGTGGGTAGATTATGATGTCCTGAAATGTTTCCTGACATCGAAAAATTTCTACCGGTCACCATTTTCAAAATGGCCACCACAATACCGCACAAATTCAACATTGTTCAATTTCAACGACATTTCATATGCAGGGCTCACGTTGGAGGGCGATTCGGGCGAAGAAGTCGCCTTGTGGCTGCTTACTTCGCTTTGTACTAGTGCCGAAAGAGAAGTGGAAGTTGCCCTGTGATTTTACCAAGTCGCTTTACTAATTTTAACTGTTAAAAAACATTGGTATATTTTTACTACAAAATTTCCGTTTTTAAAACCGCCATTGTAAAGGGACGTAATCGAAACAGTTACGAATATAAAACCTGTACTACGGATCCGAACTTGGGAAAATAACGTCAGTATTGTTTCATTTCATTTATTTGGGGTTTGATGGCGGCTATCCAAAAGGATTGTTAACTTTGTGGATATGATTAGTTTCTTAATTAATATCAATCAGTGATTAAAGAGAAGCAATGTAAATAATATACACTCATTAAAATTTGATTAAATAATTGGCAATTTCACAGCTTGTGTTGTTTTTTTTGGCATATATTTATCTTATCTAATGTTTTGTCATTTTATCTATGTGTGACTTGTAGAAACAATGCTGATGTCAAAATAAATTTTATTATTCAATTTTATTTATTTATTATTTATTGGACAATAGTTGACTATCATATATGTGCCTTTATCATCTGTGCAAGACAAAACAAAGAATCTGAAAAGGGTTTACTTAATACAAACAAACAAAAAATAAATAAAAGGTCATATGCAAATCAGAGAGATGATATGCTAACAAAAACAAGGAATTAAACAACTACTGAATATACCTTAATGCATAACAAGTACATTATAACATACGAATGCCACGATAATGCCATGCGAATGTGAAAAGTGGTACAATTAATTATAGAAATATGTTGACTTCTCCCTGTACTCTCACCACTTCTCCCTGTTGTCTCTCACTTCTCTTTTGTCAGCACCTGAAAGAGAAGTCACTTCTCCCTCTGATTTCAAAGTAGTGGGAGCCCTGCATATGTGGGTAGATTATGATGTCCCGAAATGATTCCTGACATCAAAAAATTTATACCGGTCACCATTTTCAAAATGGCCACCACAATACTGCACAAATTCAACATTGTTCAATTTCAACGACATTTCATATGTGGGTAGATTATGATGTCCCGAAATGATTCCTGACATCGAAAAATTTCTACTGGTCGCCATTTTCAAAATGGCCACCACAATACCGCACAAATTCAACATTGTTCGATTTCAAAGGTAGCTTTTAATTTATTTTTTAAACCGGTTGTCTTGTGGCCGGTTTGGGAGACTTCATAATCGTTAGATTATAATCATATCTTGTTTGTAGCTACATTAATTTCGTATTGGAACCTTGTAAAAATTCAAGGATAATTTTTTTTTTCTTTTTTTTTTTTTCATACACACAATTGTTTGTTTGTATTTGTCACAGACATGTTTATATATGTTTAATGACAATAAAGTTATTATTATTATCATTAAAAATACAGTTCAACCTACGCCAACATTTTGAAATATCATTTTCAAGGTACCTTTTGTATGCCAACAAACATTATATTACATGTGTTTATATAACAATTAATGACAGTTACAGGTAAGTAAATTTGGAAATGCAGGTCTCAAAAGTGAAATTTATTATAAACAAACAAAAAAAAACTAAACAAAAAACAATCTAAAAATATAAGAATAAGTCTGTTAAAAATTAACAACTTGAAAAAAAACAAATAAACTTTTGTAAAAATTTATATATAAAATTAAATTAAACAAAAATCTGTAAATAAAAAAGATGAAAATATAAAATTTTAGAATAATTTAAATAAACAATCTTTCTAAAATGTATGAATTTAAAATATTATATGATACTCATGCATTTAAGCAATTTTCTTAAAATCTAAATTAAAAATGTATTTATAAATTTAGAATTATCATAATTTTGAAGAGTATTTTTTAATTGCTCACTCCAAGCTAATTAATCATAAGATAATTAAGTTCACTCCAAGCTAATTATTTATAAGATAATTAATTTCACTCCAAGCTAATTAATCATAAGATCAGTCATTTTCATATTGATGTGATTGGGGATAATATTTGATTACAGTAATTAATGAATAATATCTGTGCCTATAATATCTTTAATTTATTTTCATGAAGTATGATATAAAAATATATATGCTTATAATATCCTATTTTATTTTCGTAATGATGGATGTTAAAATATATGTGGTTATAATATCCTAATTATTTTTATAAAGTTTGATATGAAATATATGTGCTGATATACTGATTTTTTGTTTGTTATTTCCATCAAATATGATTTTAAATACTTAGTTTATTCACTCAATACTCACACAAAAATAAGACAACCTTACATTAAAAATTAATTGTGGACTTAGGAGTACATTGACATCTCCCCCGATTTTACACTAATTAAATGTATGACTAGTCATGTTTATATAACAATTAACCTATTCAACCTATGCCAACAATCTTTTTTTTACCTTTTTATATATATTTTTTAAAATACATTATAAAATTGATTATAAAAAAATAGGTTGAATGAACCATTCATACTATATATATTTTAGCACAGACAAATAATTAAAGAATAGATGGGAAAATGCATAATTGATGAAGGTAAATCTTAAGTGGTTATTTATTTATCAAATTGTCAGAGGATTAAGTGTCACTCAGGATGAAAGAAGGTGTGAGGGGAAGAGTTGATGTAAATTAAAGGTCACAAAAACATGTACATGTACATTGTATATATTGTGCATTATTGAGTAACTGAAAAAAATTGTATTAACAACTCTGATTAAATGTTGTATAAACAGATACACCTTAGACGTATGTTATTGCATGTAATGATCACATTAAAACTGAATTGTAATTCATATCTCTGAGTAAGAAATACATTAAAAAAAAGAAGAGATATTGGAAGATGCCTCATGAGACAAAATAACATAAAACACTAATATATTGGTTGTAATGACATTAAATGTAATCAGTAAAGTAATTGATTACATTTACAAAGTAATTGTAATTTAATCGATTACATTTGAAAATTGATGTAATCGTAATGTAATGTAATCATGATAATTACAAAGTAATTGTAATGTAATCGATTACATCTGAAAGTAATTGACCCCAAGTCTGCTTAGACCTGGAACTAATACCATATACTAAAGGTTATTGGTAACTTTGTGTTCATGAAATGTCATTTTGTATATAAATTCGTTAATTAATAAACTACATACATTGTACAGTATTTGTGAGAACTTATATTAGCATCTATATTACAGATTGATAGTGATGCCATATCAAGAAATGTGTCTGTGAAGAATATAGCTAGTTCCCCTTCAAAAGAATTGTGATAGCCAGGCCACAATGTACATTTGGCCTTGGTTATTTCTTATGGGAAAAAATATATATGTTATTCTAATAGATTTTGCACGAAAGAGGACCCTTTGTCCCCCTAAAAAGGGAAACAACTCATAAAATGTATACAGTAATTTAGAATCAAAGTCAAAAATGTACAAATGGTCTATTTTCCTTGCTTCATTGAATCTCAGTCTTCTCGTTTGAAGTCGACAGCCGGCTAAATTGCCTTCTACTTTGTTTGCTGAGCTGTTTATTTTTTCGTCACTTGCTGCCACTGTAACCCCTGCTAGGGGAGGACCCAGTGACCCCCTGCCTTCTACTTATTTAAATTGGCCTTCTACTTCAAAAGGCTGGAGTCTCTCTAAAGCAATCATCAATTACAATATACTGTGTATATGGTAATTAAAATTATACATTTTTTGTATACAGTAATGAGTATTGAAAATATTTAATATTTAAAGAGGCATTAGCTATGATTTTGACCCAAAAAATTATATGTTTTGGAAATTGGTAAATAGCTTTAAAATGATGAAATAAAGGTAAATATTTCACATTAAACAGCTTAACGTACCACTTTTCGCCTTTTGAGAATGAAAATTACCATCGAATTATTATTTCCTTGCAAGCAAATATTTTGACCTCGCTTTATCTGTATGCAACTGACCTTACTAGTGACAGGTAAAAACAAATAATTTGTATTTTGTCACTTATTAACTACAAACTTGCATGGTTCTTTGTCCGTAATTAATGCCGACTATAAGCAGATTCACAAAAAATAAGAAATAAGTGCATTGTTGTACTGATTTAATGACCATTCGGCAAACTCCGTAAATAATGCCGATAATTAATAAGATGGCGTCCATTTCTTGATCGATCTCAAAACACGAGCAGTTACACCTTTTTTCCCCCCCCCGATGCACGTACATTTCATAACATTTATAAGTTACAGAAACACGTTAAGGCATCAATCATATCTGATAGTTTTTATGGGTAACATAAATTTACGATTTTGGCAGATAATGCCCCTTTAAATATAGATGTATATTAGTATAAATAGAAATGATATTTCATCCAGTACAAATATAGCATTTGTATCATTAAATGACCATTAATTCACTTGTATTAATCTTGAAACCTTTTACATGTAATTTATTTACATGTAACAAAAGCCTCATTATTACAGTTACTCATTAATCAGGAATGCCACTCATGGTTTATGTAAATATATTTATCTTATTCTATAAACACATTTGTGATTTAAAACGTCAGATAAAGACTGAATTATAAATAAAAATAATAAACAATATGAATATCGGACACTGTAACCTTGAATGACTGTGCATTATCTTATTATTACATGTACAAATGTAAATAAATACAAGATTACAGCACTGTTTAACTTCCAGAACATACATTTTATACAAATTCGCACAATCTTCGAATTCCTTCATCACTGACTTTACTGACACTGTTGGGGATATCTGTATGACCGCTTGACCCAGTCCTCACGATGAGCATCGGTCATCCAACCCAAGATTAGTAAATTTAAAACTTTGCTTGGACCAGTAAATTTTTCAAGTTTTTATCTAGATATACTTATAAAAATAAATTCAAGAATTTGATTCAGACCAGTTAATTCAAATTTTCATTTTGAGGACTGTTGACCAGTGGTGTAATGCCGTAGCATGCTCGCCTGAAGTGTGATAGATATAAGGTTTCAAGCCAGAATCAATCAAACAAAAGGTTATTACAATTTGTTATTGGCTGCTTCTCCGCTAAGCATGTACATGTAGTATTAAATTAAGGATTAGGGTTATGGTGTTTAACACCACCTTCAACAATATTTCAGTTACATCGTGTCGGTCAGTTTTATTGGTGGAGGAAACTGTAGAAAACCATCGACCTGCCCCAAGTAACTGACATACTTCGCCCTGAGCAGGATTCGAACTCACAACATCAGTGGTGATAGGCACCGATTACATAGGTAGTTGTAAATCCAACCACCATACGATCACGACCATGACAGCCCCTCATCGAGGTTTCAAGCCAGAGTCAAAAATCAAACAAAAGACTATTACGTTGGTATTGGTTACTTCGTGGCTAAGAACACAGTATTAATTTAAGGGTTATGGTTTAATGCCACTTTCAACAATATTTCAATTATATCATGGCAGTCAGTTTTATTGGTGGAGGAAACCGGAGTAACCGGAGAAAACCATTGACCTGCAGCAAGTCACTGACAAACTTTATCACATAATGTTGTATAGAGAAAACCATTGACCTGCAGCGAGTCACTGACAAACTTGATCACATAATGTTGTATCTAGTTTAATCTTAGTAAGAGCAAAGACTGGTTGGCTTGTAATCAGAATAATGTGTCTGAGTGGAACAACATTTCTACCTGCAAATTATTGTTTTAGTCAGTGACTATAAAAATCAAACTTAGGGTGTTGGTCAAAGACAAGCCAACCATCATCATCTCATTGACATGTGGCTTGTTCTTGTTATGATATAGCTAAAATTTTGCTCATTTGGCATTAATGCTAAACCATAATCACTCGCTTGGGGATATTTTGACACAACAGAATTATTGTCATTTATTACCACAAATTTGAATCTAAATATCAGAATGTTGCAATTGCTTCATGACAAATACAATTGCATTTCCTTTCCTGGGTCTTAAAAAGTTTTTGAATTTTTCCAATTGCAGTCCTTGAACCATAAGGGCTTAGGAACAATAGCCCCTTGGGCCTAAATTTTGTGCAACTTTAATGTACACATGTACATTTGTACATGTAGTTGTTTAGAAAAATATCACAGATTAATTAATTAAATCATTTTTTTTTGTGGAAAAAAAAATTTCATATATATTTTGTTTTCTAACAATTAAAGATTAATTGTTTGCACATTGTCTTCTGCTTGAGGGTGAGGCACCTGTCTCTATCAAGGTATCTTAACTACATGTATATACATTGTTGATAGTCTGATAATACATGTAAGTACAGATATATGTTAATAATAAACAGGAGCCTGAGTGTTAGTTGCTAGATTAGACATTGTATATACAATTGTATCAGAGAGAGTCCTTACCAAAAAATCACCAGTTCCACCTATGCAATATTTGTTATTTTTTGTAAAAAGTGTCCTATATACATGTAGGCTAGACAAGTTGCAAGTATCTCTGTATACACATGTATCAGACATTTAAATAAATCAACGTTATTCATCTTTCCAAAAATCCTTTGGGCATTATCTATAATATAACTGTTTTTGTATACAATGTAAAATTGATTTTATGGACATTTTTTTAATTGGTTGAAGACAAAACTTAGTCTCGCGCTCTTACATTGTACATGTACTTGTAACATGAATGCAATCTTCTCCTTTGATCTTTTTATGGTTTATAATTATATACCAGGATGTAAGCAACAGCTCAGAACTATGAAATAATACATGGAGATACGAGATATTGCACACCTTAAATCTGGGCTGTAGTTTTATTACTCTCAGAGAGCCATGCAATAATCAATGACCTAGATGTGATATTGCATGGCTTCATGTTACAAATCTTTAATACTAAAAAAAAATTAACCATGTTTGCTGGGGGTAAATACACAGAATTCAGAATCCCTTTAATAAGATGTACAATGTACATGTGTATGAGCAATAAATCATTCATTCTATTTACTATTAATTAAATCTTGACATTGTTTTCACTGTAGGCAACTGTTCATTGAAGATCAAAATCAATTATCATGATATGAATCTTGACTAGTTCTTTAAATAATTTATTATTTAACAAAATTATTACTTGTTTTGTAAATTATTTTATTTGGACTTAAAGACTTTATATTCAAATTGAAATATTTTTAACAATTGTACAACATATTTTCAAATTAAAATTTCAGTCGAATAAATAAAGGACCAACGATAAGTCCATTGCAATTATTATATACAATGTGTTTAAATAGCATTATAATAAAGCTCTCTGTAATAGTGTGGTTTAAATGAAACAGGTTACAAAATGTTTTTGTGTTTTCCCTAGGCGCATGATGCAGCATCTGTCTTCACAATTAAAGTCTTTATGTTATTGTCCAATTTATAACATCATAACATTATTTTACCTTTAAAGTACAGTATACCAGCATTATTATTTATGCATGCAATATACTTGTAGTAAAATAACAGTATTGTGGAATTAATATAAATAGTTTTAAGATTGATATCTAAAAAAAATAACAAAAAGAGACCTTAGATCTGCATTTACAATGGAAGTTTCCCTATGAATTCATAAAATGATGCATAATTATATGCTCTAGATCTCCAAATTGTACATATACGGGTAATACCATGCCTAGCTGAATTCTTAGAAAAAACCATGTACATGTAGCATTGAAATAAAGCTCTCATACAATAGCTGACAATTTTTATTTATTTTCTATAAATGTGTCCAGGGTTTAAATGAAATATATATAATAATAGATCACAAAATATATGCATGTCATTTTTCAAGGAAAGATTGTAGATTTTATGACTGCACTCACTACTTCAGTTCTATGAAAAGTAGATTTAAATTTTTAAATAGCATATACAGACAGGTATGTACTATAACCTACAAATGTAGATACAATGTATTGCAAACAAAAAAAACAACACTTTTTATGCTACATACCAGTATTAAAACTGCGAAAAGCTTTGCAAAATTTTATTAATTAATAATAAATTTGATTAATCAAGTAATCAATCTTTCTATTAATGAAAATAGCATACAATCAAACATGACCTTGGTTAAGCAGTTACCTGTATTAAAAGGTCACCTTTTTCTTTTCCTGTCATTGAAAATTTCATATGACTTTAACATCTTTTAAGAAGTCACCTGTTATAAAAAGACCACATTTTCTTTGTCCCAAAGGTGACCTCTGTATACAGGTTTGACTGTAAATGTACATACATTTATACAAAGCAAAAAAAAATCCTGTTTTTCTGCTAAACCCTAGGCCTACAAATCTTAATTTTTCGTGTCCACCTTACAGTTTTTATTGTCATATTTGGACAGGCACTGTTAAAAACCAAAATCTTGTCCTGTATAAAGTTCAGTATTTTTTATTAAACCTAAAAATGTTAAGGACAATTGTCTTTAAAGCAGTATTTCTTAACAGTCATTCCCTATTTACTTAACTAAATATTTGTCCTAAAAGCCTTCAAAGTTTATGTTATTTTCAAAATCTTTAGGCCAATGGCCTAGAAAATGTTCTAAACTGAAACCCTGAAGTTGCATCAAGAACACCTCGCCATGAGTGGGATTTGAACTCACAACTTTAGGGTTAATAGGAACAAATTGCACAGGTATTTGTAAATCCAAATATCATATGATCACGACCACCATCTTGCATAAAGTATTTTTAATTTTTTGTATGAACATAATAAAAAATAATGGTTATATCAATTGTTTCAGAATGTTCAGTTGTTGTTATTTTTCTAAATATAGAATTGAAGACAATATGTGAGGACAGCACAATCATGGTCGAGTGACAATAGAAGCTAGATATCATTTCTAGTTTATATGTATAGCAGACCAGTATGAGAAAAGTGGCTTGCATAAAAGTATAATTGCCTGCAATCCAATATATCATGTAGTCCTAAGTCTAAAAACACAACAAATTAAAGCAAAACCCATTCACAAAAATATAAACCGATTTGTTTACATTTGGCATTGGGACTTTGGAAGCCTTTTCTTTTTAAACAAATGTACTACAACGTGTACATCCTTCTGGCTCAATATCTAAAATGAATTGATTGTACAAAGCACTGAGTAATGACAGTTTTATGAATGGATCGCATATATACCAAGTAATTGTTATATAACTGAAATATACATTACCTCTCCGATTGTGTTAGAAAGTTACCCCCATCAATGAGGCGTACTTTTGCATACAATATTCCACTAACAAAGGGAACAGAAGACAATTCTTGTAATTCAAAGTCTACTTGAAACTTAAATCTTTTCTTTTTAGTCATGAAGGACATCATTTTACCGCTTCAAATAACTTTAGTTGATAATCAATCAAAATTAGTCAGCCTCCCAGCAGCTGCTGGTGCGGCGACAGCTGACAATAGAAAATGTCCATTACTGTCTGGATATTAATCAATTTTAAGTCATGGTCCAATTTTGTGTGACAATATCGATGAAAGTTTCAGTAAAAATAATGTATTTTGGTCCTACAGAAGCAATATTGACACTAACACCAACGAGAACCTGTTTAACTTTTTGTGTATGTCAACACGCATGACATAAAATTAGTTTCCGCTTCCTGTGTCATTAAAAAAGGACGAAGCGTCTGCAACTTTAGTTATTTTAACATATACGAGGTTGAGATAATGATGTTCAACCAATCTTAACTCATAAACATGTTAACAAACTTTTACTTTTCTCATAGATGGATCAATGACACAATATAAACAAGCGAAAATTCTCTAAATAACAGGTGAAAGCAAATTTATATGTATAAATTTAATATCAAAGACGGTTTAAGACAATTTTTCCGGAAATTAGTTTTGGTATTGGGGGTGGGGGATAAAACAGTACGGAAGTGTGCTATGAATATAACGTGTTTGAATTTGGGGATGCATGTCAACATTTTTCATTGAGTTTCTAAACATTGTTAAAATGGAAAACAAAAAATACCACACTGCTCAGAATAGACAGATAAAATTAAAACACTCATCTCTCACAAAAATTTGTATATGTATCTCCTCCATTATTGAAAGGGAATTATTGAATTCTTTGCATTCTTGTTCTTATCACCATATGAAGAATTCCACATTGTATAATACAGCTATTTGATTAGACCATTTTTGAACTGAATGCTCTTTTTGACTTACAATAATGTAGAATGCAATGTATTCCATCAAAATTTGAATGGGGAGCTCAAGTAAAATATATGTTTTTCTGTCAAAAACAACCTTTAATTCGGGTTTGCTGTAGGTAGGATTAACTCTAGTTACAAAATATTGTTCACTTTAGATGTGATGGAAAGAAGGATAGTTCTTGACTACATTATTGTCCAATTATTAGTGATGGGAATCGGTAACGTTTTCAAGATCGATGATCGTTATATCAACATTGACCGATGATCGATCATCGGTGACAATTGCCTGCTAAATGTATTTACTGACTATAATTAATCAAGTAGTCTTTATTTCAAGAGTATGATTGACAAAAGTAAAGATATAAATAAAATAAAATTGTATCATAAATTTATAAACTATAATTTTTCCATTAGTAAACATTAACTTAGAACAAAACAAAAGATAGTATTCCATATGTGTAACACCTGATATAGATAGATAAATAATAGACTAGTCCAAATATGTGTTTGACAAAAATAAAGATTTGAATAAAATCAAATAATATATTTACAAACTACAATTTTTCCATTTGTAAACTTTAACTTAGAACAAAACAAAAGATCGTTTTCCATATGTGTAACACCTGATATAAAATGGACTATTCTGGGAAGTAGATAAATAATAGACTAGTCCAAATATGTGTATTGACTGAGTGTCAAAAATACACTTGGACAAAACTACCAGATGTTTGTCACTATGAGGGCAAAAAAACCCAGCTGGGATAAAACTGCAATATTTTTGTCAGTATGGAGACAAAAAAAATAAAAACAAAAACAACCAAAGAACAAAGTTAAGCATATATATTTTAGACACTATAGAATCGGAATCGACCACAAGGTTTAAGAATCGATCATCGGATCGTATGATGACGTCCGACTAATCAGTCGATGTTTCCGATGATCGGTACACCACTACCAATTATAAATAAATTTATTGCATCATTTATAATATAATTTACAGATATGAAGTTCTATGTTCACTGTGAAGATCCAGAGATGACCATGGTTATCAAATGGGAAAATTTAAATGGCAAAGTTTCTGAAATGGCAGAGGTAACTAACATTAACAACTTAGTATCAAGTCTGATCATAAAATAAAACAAATTCAACTTCCATGCAATGCATGTTTCAAAATATGACTACAAATAATATGTGCCACCTCCTTCTGGTGTATGATTGAAACAGTAAAGTCAATTTTATCTCAAGTTCAAGGTTACTTGAATGTAAATTTAGCTTGATTTAAACAAATTGATTTCATTGATTTGTTGTAATGCTCTCAACCAGTACAAAAAAAAAATTCCACTCACTCAAATCTCTAATTCTTGAAGTAGCTATAAAAGATTAATTTTCACCTGACTAGCACTTAAATCCATGATCTACCACACTTTTGCTACAAGCAACATTCAGTAAATTTTAACTATAAATTTCAGTCAATATTAGCTTCCTACAAAAATATTTTGTAAATTACATTTGTATATGTTACAGATTGTGAAGACCAACATGGAGAAGAAATTTCCAAACATGACTTCAAACAAAACAACTTATGTATTTAAAATTAGGTAAGATACATGCAGTACATACCGTATAACCGGTAATTTCTGCAGTATTCTGTGGTCAACTCCGGACAGCAGAAATTAAAATAGCAGAATATTATATGTTGGAGAAACAATTTGTTACACAAACAATTTTTTTTGGCAGCAAGATTTTCAAACTGCAGAAGAAGAAAAATCAGCAGAAAATAAGGGTCTTCTTCTTAGTCCAGAACCTCAGAAATTTACAGTTATACAGTATTTATAAGAATAATTATGGATGTAAATGAATATAAGAGAAATTCCCATTTTACTTGTAGAAATGTTTAAAAGTAAAGGAACAGTGTTTATATTGCTGTTCTCTATCTCAAAGTAACAGTAAGTTGTATTTATATGTAGAATCTTTCTTTGCGAGCCGTTGATTATCGTATTTCTACAGTCGAGATAGTTAAACTTTAAAAATACGATAATCAACTGCTCACAAAGATAGATTCTGTTTCTCTAATTCTTTAATACATCAATTATTTTGTCTAAAAAATATAGCACTTTAAATACCCCGTGGGGAACCCATCACATTCCATTTTATGATGTATTTTAGTGTTGATATGAATACGCTATTCATAACGATGTCGCTTGAAGAAAACAAAATATTGAAATGACATTGTTTTTCATTTGAAGTAAACAATAGTTAATAACAAATTACAATTGAAGAAAGTATTTGAAAGGCACTAAAATCTTTAAAAAGTCTGGGTCATGACTTTTCGAAGATTCAATCAGAAACCGAGAGCAAAAAAATCACACGTGATGGAACAATTTTTTTTCTCACCGGTAAAAAACACGAAGAACAGCCAAAGAATTAGAGAAGATACAATTCAAAATTTTATTAAATCTCTGGAAGTTGAATTTTATTTTTTTACAAGTTCTTTATGACAATATTAAAATTTAGTAAATTTTTAATAGATGTAGTTAAAAATGTTAACCCTGATGTAGAAGGTTTTCAGTAATCATAAGATTACATTCATTAAAGTCCATAGCGTTATTTCAAATACTGTCAAAACAAACTGGTATTGTAATAATTCATGTACACATTATATGAAAGTTACAAAAAATGTATGTTTCTAATAAAATTATTGGGAACAGAAGAAAAAAAACGGATGACTAATTTACTTAGATTTTATAAAGAAGGAAATTATATTTATAGTATAACTACTATGGTATATCGAAAATAAGAAACAAGTAACCAAACAACACTGTATTTCATGAATGCAAGATTTTTTTGTAATTTGGTTGCATGTCTTTGTTTTCAGAGGAAAAATATTAAATGTTGAGGACATAGTGATGAAAAAGATAAAGAATTTAGACGATGTCACTTTACATGTCTCAGTAACCATGGCAACACAAGAGTCAGGTAAGGTAGTTAGTAACCAAAGCTAATCTTTTTTTTGTATAATTTAACATTTGAAACTAGCATCATAAAAATTGAAAAAGCATATTTGTTATGCAAACCATTTTATATATTGTTTTTAAGTGTTTTCTTATTTTTGTTTTGTTTTATGTTTCCACTTTTGGTAGACACTTTTTAGGCATTTGAATATTTATTATACCCCCGCTCCCCGGAGGAGGAGGGGGTATACTGTTTTACCTCTGTCCGTCTGTCCATCCTTCCGTCCGTCCAAGATATTTTTCGTCACATTTTTCTCAGCAACTATCAATGGCAGAAATCTGATATTTGGTCCCAAGCTTCATATAGGTATGCCATATTGTGGGTAGCGTTTTTGGACCTGTCAGATTCCTACTTCCTGTTTGCCGACTTAGTTTGTTTTTATACACATTCAACATATATGCTCATTTTTCGTCGCATTTTTCTCAGCAACTATTGATGGCAGAAATCTGATATTTGATCACAAGCTTCATATAGGTACCCCATATCGTGGGAAGCGTTTTTTGACCCGTCAGATTCCTACTTCCTGTTTGCCGAAGAGCGGGGGTATCATACGTGAGCATTAGCTCACAGTTCATCTTGTTTTTGGTGTACAGTAATGAGTATCATATTTGTTTATCCAATACTTAGGTCAGATTGATTATTGTCTACTGTTAAACTCTATACATGTTAATGGTAAATTTATACCTTAACCAATGTTTTAATGACTACCTCTGGTTTTTGGAGGAAAAAAAATTATAACCATTGGTTTTCTGTATTATATTAATTTAATCTGTATTATGCAATCACCTGTCTTATGTGAAGAATTATTTTGTTGCATTTATTGGTTTCATTAGGCCAAAAAAAATATGTGTGTTTACGGTCACCCGACCGACCCTAATTTTTGCTAGCGACCCTATGAATTTTTACACAGAATTCGGATAACCATTTTTGTTGTTTAACCAGCAGCAATGTTTTATTTATTCAACTGCAAGCTTTTTGTCGAAATTGAGAGCAAAGAAGGTAGAAAAACTGCATAATTTCGTCATAAAACAGCTTCAATAAATGACGGTTTACCGGAAATTTCGAAAATGAAATATCGGATTCCGGAACCGGGAACGACTATTTCCGGTTTTGCCGATAATAAGAAAATAAAAATAAAAAATTAATCCCGACCGACCGACCCTAGATTTTTTTGACATGTGACAGTAAACACACATATTTTTTTTTTGGCCTTAGACAGATTGGACTCCAGATTGCAACACAGTTTTCATGGCTACTGTCATAATATTACATACTTTGGTTTGGGTTTTTAAATATTCTGTCGTGAGCATGGTAAATTTGACAAATTTATTTTAACTATACCTTTTTAAGTAACTCCAGTATTTAACCAAAATCTATGTATTAATTTTTGTTTTTAAGCAGAACAAGATCAAGACTCCCCTGTCAATAAGAATATTGAGGAGAATGTGAAAGAATATCTTTCATTAGCAGAAACTTTTGTAGAGAAGCATAGAACAAGGAGAGCCATATTACTGTACCAAGAAGTCATCCGATTGGATACTAAGAATGAGACTGCTTATCTTAGAATTGGTAAGGTTGCACATAAGATATGTAATATGTAAAGTGGAACCTATCTAAATTGAAATTTGAATAAACCAGAAGACTGCATGCATTTACTACACAGCTCCACCCTATCTCTACCCCATCCCTTTAAATTCAAATTCTTTTAAAATTCACCCTGTCTATTCTAATTTTCTCCAAGCAAAGTTTTAATTTAGTTAGTAGTTAAAGAATTGCCACCACTGCAGGACAGGTCTTCTTAACTGATTGTATGGTAGTTGGGTTTATCTTTACCCATCCAATCAGTGCCACAGATGTTGTGAGTTAATATCTGCTCATGTTGAGGTTAAGGGGATACAACTTTATGTTAATTTGATTTTTTTTGTCCTTCATTATACCATTGATGGTGTTGAATATTATTTTATTAAGGCCTTATTTAGAATATCTTCAGAAGAAAAAATGCTTTATTGTATATCCTTTTAGCTGATTGTTACCTGAAAGCGAAAAGACCACAGAAGGCGTTACTTTACATAAAGAAACTTCAGAAACTAAAGATTACACATTCTATAGAACAGACAGAGTACAGGTAAAGAGTATTTTCAGTCTTCGTGCTAACCCACTTGCTCGAAGCCCAGGACAAGTAAAACTGGATCCAGACAAGTGAAAATTATGAAAGAATTTGTTTGAATAAATAGAAAAATTTTCTAAATGGTTTTCGGGCAAGTAGGTGAAAAAAATGAAGGTAAAGACTGTATTTTAAGTTATTGCTTGTACAGTGAAGCCTGCATAAGTGATCTCCTTTTTTAAGCAATAACTTGTATTATGTGACTTTAATTTTGGTTTCCCTGCACAGGGAACTTTATATTAATTATACCTGTATTTAGTGATCACCTGTCTTATGTTACCCTATTCCAGTGTTCCCTTTGAAGAACACATAAGACAGGTTTGACGGTATATTTAGATTGTTAAGGCAAGGTCTAATGTAACGCTCAAACAACAATTCTTTCCACATTGAGAATTGCAGGGTATCAATTCCACGTTTTTATTTTTATTTTTTTTTTTTTAAGTAGTCCAGCAGGCCTGCACTTTAATTCCAGTTAATATTTAAAAAAATAAATAATGTAGACAATATTTTTTTTTAATTACATTGAAATAGAGATTACGGTATTCTATTTTAATATTTGCTGACATATATATATATATATATATTATTTCATGACTTTTGTCGAATTCGAAGGGAGAGATGATTTTATTTCAAAGTATTTGAGTATTTCAGTTACTATGAATTCATTTTTATTAATTAAATACCAATTTATTTTTGTGATTTTCGTTAGTATCGGCAAACAGCAAAATTTAGTGCCTCACGAAAGACATATGTAACAAGAGAAATTATGAGTAAGAATTCAAATATCAAAGAACATCTCAATATCGGTATAGCAACAAAAATTGAGTGAGTGAGTGATTGTCGCTTGATGCCAAATGAGCCATTTTTCAGCTATATCAATGGCAAGAACAAGTTGCATTTAATGAGATGATAATGATGTCTACTTTGTACTAGACCAACATGCTTAGTTCAATTTTTATAATGCTAACTCACTAAAACAACAGTCCGAGGTTAGACATGTCACTTCACTCGGACACATTATCCTGATTCCAAGCCTGTCAGTTTTTACTCTTATTCCTGAAAGCCATGTCTTTAGCGGGGAGAAGCACCATATATCTATTTTGTAGTCTTTAGTTTGACCATTATACCACTGTTGCAGTTTGTAAGAACGTTAGGTTAATTGAGAGCTAAGTATTATGAGATGACAAAATTTTACTTAAAGTTATCTCAGGAAATAACTAATCCAGGTTCAGAATAAGAAGACTCTGCTGTCTGTTTACTTGCTCTGCTGATGAATAGCCAGGAATTTAATCTGCTTACATTAAATAAAGAATTGATGTCAGCAAATATTAAAATACAAATATGTGTCTCCTAATTACAGTGGAATCTGTCTTGATGAAAAAAGTAGAGATTATGGAGGGTGACAATCCTAATACTATTGTCACCCTTCTGTTGAAAAAAAATAAAAAAGCATTTGTCAAGGTACACAATAAGGATATCTACCAGTCCAGGGGAATTTTTAAGGTCATCACTAAACACATTAATAAGTATGATAATTATCTTCGGTCATGTGACTTTAATTGAGCCAATAAAAACATTTATATACAGAGAGGTATAATGATACATAATATATGTTTTGTTTTGATTTTAGACTTGGTCAGTGTTATGTTGGCTTAGGGGAAGCAGATAAAGCTATAGAGGTTCTACAGAAACACTGTGTTGATTTGAGAAAATCTGGTGGTGGAACAACATCTCATAAACATCAAGTTCAGGTATATTCATGTGGGAAATTTGGGAATATATTTCTAATGTATCTATTTAATTTTATAGACAAAAATAATTGATTTTAGAGATGCAGAGAATTGATATTCTAGAGACCTATAGTTTTCATGGAGAAATTTTGGTAAAATTAAAAATAATATATTTTCTAGCTTGGAGGAAAATATAGCCTCCCCCATAAAGTTAAATGTTCTGTCCCCCTTAGTAAAGTTTCAACATTGGATCCTATGGAGAAAAAAAATGTTTTATCATTTTTATTCTCTAAAAGTACTGAACCATTTAAAAGAAAACTTGGCTGGAATCATCCTTGGATGGCCATTTACAAAATGTATATTTTTGGATAATCAGAAATTCAAGAAGGTCACCACAGGACAAAGTTTTTATAACTTAGGACTCTATATAAAAAAGAATATATAATATTTGTTAGAAAGTGGAAGCTTGATTGATCCCAAACAGAGCATGAATAATCAGGCAAACATCTAGTTATTTTTTGCAGACACGAATTTGAACCTGTGATTTTGTGAAAATGAAACTGACATTTCTGGGGGTCTAGTGTCTTGATTTCTCTGTGTATATCTTGACAACATATACGGTTATATGTCTACTGAATACCCAAGTTGAAAATATTAACATATAATCATCTTAGTGCTTGCTTTGAGTGTGGTGGATCGTGGGTGTAAGCCCTGCTGAGGTCATACCAAAGACAATAAGATTGATATTTGCTGCTTCTCCCCTATCCATGCAGTATTAGAGCAAAAACTGGTTGGCTTGGAATCAGGATAATGTGTGAGTGGAGCGACATATCTTCCTTCCAATGCACTGTTGTTTCAGTGAGCTAGCACTATAAAAATCCAACTAAGCGTGTTGGTCTTGAAAGAGGAAAGCAGACATGATTTCATTGAATATAACTTGTTCTTGCCATGATAGGGCTGATAAATTGCTCATTTGGCATTAAACAACAATCACTCACTCCCTGCCATAATTTTACTTTTAGTTGTTGTTAGCTAAAGCCTACATGTTAAAGGAGGAGAAGGACATGGCATTGGTAATACTACAGGTAATTATTTAGATTCTATGGGTCATAGTTCAACACCACTTTTAGTTGTTGTTAGCTAAAGCCTACATGTTAAAGGAGGAGAAGGACATGGCATTGGTAATACTACAGGTAATTATTTAGATTCTATGGGTCATAGTTCAACACCACTTTTAGTTGTTGTTAACTAAAGCCTACATGTTAAAGGAGGAGAAGGACATGGCATTGGTAATACTACAGGTAATTATTTAGATTCTATGGGTCATAGTTCAACACCACTTTTAGTTGTTGTTAACTAAAGCCTACATGTTAAAGGAGGAGAAGGACATGGCATTGGTAATACTACAGGTAATTATTTAGATTCTATGGGTCATAGTTCAACACCACTTTTAGTTGTTGTTAACTAAAGCCTACATGTTAAAGGAGGAGAAGGACATGGCATTGGTAATACTACAGGTAATTATTTAGATTCTATGGGTCATAGTTCAACACCACTTTTAGTTGTTGTTAACTAAAGCCTACATGTTAAAGGAGGAGAAGGACATGGCATTGGTAATACTACAGGTAATTATTTAGATTCTATGGGTCATAGTTCAACACCACTTTTAGTTGTTGTTAACTAAAGCCTACATGTTAAAGGAGGAGAAGGACATGACATTGGTAATACTACAGGTAATTATTTAGATTCTATGGGTCATAGTTCAACACCACTTTTAGTTGTTGTTAACTAAAGCCTACATGTTAAAGGAGGAGAAGGACATGGCATTGGTAATACTACAGGTAATTATTTAGATTCTATGGGTCATAGTTCAACACCACTTTTAGTTGTTGTTAGCTAAAGCCTACATGTTAAAGGAGGAGAAGGACATGGCATTGGTAATACTACAGGTAATTATTTAGATTCTATGGGTCATAGTTCAACACCACTTTTAGTTGTTGTTAACTAAAGCCTACATGTTAAAGGAGGAGAAGGACATGGCATTGGTAATACTACAGGTAATTATTTAGATTCTATGGGTCATAGTTCAACACCACTTTTAGTTGTTGTTAACTAAAGCCTACATGTTAAAGGAGGAGAAGGACATGGCATTGGTAATACTACAGGTAATTATTTAGATTCTATGGGTCATAGTTCAACACCACTTTTAGTTGTTGTTAACTAAAGCCTACATGTTAAAGGAGGAGAAGGACATGGCATTGGTAATACTACAGGTAATTATTTAGATTCTATGGGTCATAGTTCAACACCACTTTTAGTTGTTGTTAACTAAAGCCTACATGTTAAAGGAGGAGAAGGACATGGCATTGGTAATACTACAGGTAATTATTTAGATTCTATGGGTCATAGTTCAACACCACTTTTAGTTGTTGTTAGCTAAAGCCTACATGTTAAAGGAGAAGGACATGGCATTGGTAATACTACAGGTAATTATTTAGATTCTATGGGTCATAGTTCAACACCACTTTTAGTTGTTGTTAACTAAAGCCTACATGTTAAAGGAGGAGAAGGACATGGCATTGGTAATACTACAGGTAATTATTTAGATTCTATGGGTCATAGTTCAACACCACTTTTAGTTGTTGTTAACTAAAGCCTACATGTTAAAGGAGGAGAAGGACATGGCATTGGTAATACTACAGGTAATTATTTAGATTCTATGGGTCATAGTTCAACACCACTTTTAGTTGTTGTTAACTAAAGCCTACATGTTAAAGGAGGAGAAGGACATGGCATTGGTAATACTACAGGTAATTATTTAGATTCTATGGGTCATAGTTCAACACCA
This sequence comes from Bathymodiolus septemdierum, assembly GCA_963383655.1. NCBI lineage: Eukaryota > Metazoa > Mollusca > Bivalvia > Mytilida > Modiolidae > Bathymodiolus > Bathymodiolus septemdierum. The sequence goes on from OY726528.1 coordinate 9,018,609, forward strand.
CTTTTAGTTGTTGTTAACTAAAGCCTACATGTTAAAGGAGGAGAAGGACATGGCATTGGTAATACTACAGGTAATTATTTAGATTCTATGGGTCATAGTTCAACACCACTTTTAGTTGTTGTTAACTAAAGCCTACATGTTAAAGGAGGAGAAGGACATGGCATTGGTAATACTACAGGTAATTATTTAGATTCTATGGGTCATAGTTCAACACCACTTTTAGTTGTTGTTAACTAAAGCCTACATGTTAAAGGAGGAGAAGGACATGGCATTGGTAATACTACAGGTAATTATTTAGATTCTATGGGTCATAGTTCAACACCACTTTTAGTTGTTGTTAACTAAAGCCTACATGTTAAAGGAGGAGAAGGACATGGCATTGGTAATACTACAGGTAATTATTTAGATTCTATGGGTCATAGTTCAACACCACTTTTAGATGTTGTTAACTAAAGCCTACATGTTAAAGGAGGAGAAGGACATGGCATTGGTAATACTACAGGTAATTATTTAGATTCTATGGGTCATAGTTCAACACCACTTTTAGTTGTTGTTAGCTAAAGCCTACATGTTAAAGGAGGAGAAGGACATGGCATTGGTAATACTACAGGTAATTATTTAGATTCTATGGGTCATAGTTCAACACCACTTTTAGTTGTTGTTAACTAAAGCCTACATGTTAAAGGAGGAGAAGGACATGGCATTGGTAATACTACAGGTAATTATTTAGATTCTATGGGTCATAGTTCAACACCACTTTTAGTTGTTGTTAGCTAAAGCCTACATGTTAAAGGAGGAGAAGGACATGGCATTGGTAATACTACAGGTAATTATTTAGATTCTATGGGTCATAGTTCAACACCACTTTTAGTTGTTGTTAACTAAAGCCTACATGTTAAAGGAGGAGAAGGACATGGCATTGGTAATACTACAGGTAATTATTTAGATTCTATGGGCCATAGTTCAACACCACTTTTAGTTGTTGTTAGCTAAAGCCTACATGTTAAAGGAGGAGAAGGACATGGCATTGGTAATACTACAGGTAATTATTTAGATTCTATGGGTCATAGTTCAACACCACTTTTAGTTGTTGTTAACTAAAGCCTACATGTTAAAGGAGGAGAAGGACATGGCATTGGTAATACTACAGGTAATTATTTAGATTCTATGGGTCATAGTTCAACACCACTTTTAGTTGTTGTTAACTAAAGCCTACATGTTAAAGGAGGAGAAGGACATGGCATTGGTAATACTACAGGTAATTATTTAGATTCTATGGGTCATAGTTCAACACCACTTTTAGTTGTTGTTAACTAAAGCCTACATGTTAAAGGAGGAGAAGGACATGGCATTGGTAATACTACAGGTAATTATTTAGATTCTATGGGTCATAGTTCAACACCACTTTTAGTTGTTGTTAACTAAAGCCTACATGTTAAAGGAGGAGAAGGACATGGCATTGGTAATACTACAGGTAATTAATTAGATTCTATGGGTCATAGTTCAACACCACTTTTAGTTGTTGTTAACTAAAGCCTACATGTTAAAGGAGGAGAAGGACATGGCATTGGTAATACTACAGGTAATTATTTAGATTCTATGGGTCATAGTTCAACACCACTTTTAGTTGTTGTTAGCTAAAGCCTACATGTTAAAGGAGGAGAAGGACATGGCATTGGTAATACTACAGGTAATTATTTAGATTCTATGGGTCATAGTTCAACACCACTTTTAGTTGTTGTTAACTAAAGCCTACATGTTAAAGGAGGAGAAGGACATGGCATTGGTAATACTACAGGTAATTATTTAGATTCTATGGGTCATAGTTCAACACCACTTTTAGTTGTTGTTAGCTAAAGCCTACATGTTAAAGGAGGAGAAGGACATGGCATTGGTAATACTACAGGTAATTATTTAGATTCTATGGGTCATAGTTCAACACCACTTTTAGTTGTTGTTAACTAAAGCCTACATGTTAAAGGAGGAGAAGGACATGGCATTGGTAATACTACAGGTAATTATTTAGATTCTATGGGTCATAGTTCAACACCACTTTTAGTTGTTGTTAGCTAAAGCCTACATGTTAAAGGAGGAGAAGGACATGGCATTGGTAATACTACAGGTAATTATTTAGATTCTATGGGTCATAGTTCAACACCACTTTTAGTTGTTGTTAACTAAAGCCTACATGTTAAAGGAGGAGAAGGACATGGCATTGGTAATACTACAGGTAATTATTTAGATTCTATGGGTCATAGTTCAACACCACTTTTAGTTGTTGTTAACTAAAGCCTACATGTTAAAGGAGGAGAAGGACATGGCATTGGTAATACTACAGGTAATTATTTAGATTCTATGGGTCATAGTTCAACACCACTTTTAGTTGTTGTTAACTAAAGCCTACATGTTAAAGGAGGAGAAGGACATGGCATTGGTAATACTACAGGTAATTATTTAGATTCTATGGGTCATAGTTCAACACCACTTTTAGTTGTTGTTAACTAAAGCCTACATGTTAAAGGAGGAGAAGGACATGGCATTGGTAATACTACAGGTAATTATTTAGATTCTATGGGTCATAGTTCAACACCACTTTTAGTTGTTGTTAGCTAAAGCCTACATGTTAAAGGAGGAGAAGGACATGGCATTGGTAATACTACAGGTAATTATTTAGATTCTATGGGTCATAGTTCAACACCACTTTTAGTTGTTGTTAGCTAAAGCCTACATGTTAAAGGAGGAGAAGGACATGGCATTGGTAATACTACAGGTAATTATTTAGATTCTATGGGTCATAGTTCAACACCACTTTTAGTTGTTGTTAACTAAAGCCTACATGTTAAAGGAGGAGAAGGACATGGCATTGGTAATACTACAGGTAATTATTTAGATTCTATGGGTCATAGTTCAACACCACTTTTAGTTGTTGTTAACTAAAGCCTACATGTTAAAGGAGGAGAAGGACATGGCATTGGTAATACTACAGGTAATTATTTAGATTCTATGGGTCATAGTTCAACACCACTTTTAGTTGTTGTTAGCTAAAGCCTACATGTTAAAGGAGGAGAAGGACATGGCATTGGTAATACTACAGGTAATTATTTAGATTCTATGGGTCATAGTTCAACACCACTTTTAGTTGTTGTTAGCTAAGGCCTACATGTTAAAGGAGGAGAAGGACATGGCATTGGTAATACTACAGGTAATTATTTAGATTCTATGGGTCATAGTTCAACACCACTTTTAGTTGTTGTTAACTAAAGCCTACATGTTAAAGGAGGAGAAGGACATGGCATTGGTAATACTACAGGTAATTATTTAGATTCTATGGGTCATAGTTCAACACCACTTTTAGTTGTTGTTAACTAAAGCCTACATGTTAAAGGAGGAGAAGGACATGGCATTGGTAATACTACAGGTAATTATTTAGATTCTATGGGTCATAGTTCAACACCACTTTTAGTTGTTGTTAACTAAAGCCTACATGTTAAAGGAGGAGAAGGACATGGCATTGGTAATACTACAGGTAATTATTTAGATTCTATGGGTCATAGTTCAACACCACTTTTAGTTGTTGTTAACTAAAGCCTACATGTTAAAGGAGGAGAAGGACATGGCATTGGTAATACTACAGGTAATTATTTAGATTCTATGGGTCATAGTTCAACACCACTTTTAGTTGTTGTTAGCTAAAGCCTACATGTTAAAGGAGGAGAAGGACATGGCATTGGTAATACTACAGGTAATTATTTAGATTCTATGGGTCATAGTTCAACACCACTTTTAGTTGTTGTTAACTAAAGCCTATATGTTAAAGGAGGAGAAGGACATGGCATTGGTAATACTACAGGTAATTATTTAGATTCTATGGGTCATAGTTCAACACCACTTTCTATAATATTTATTTATCTTTATTCTGCAAATTTGCCATCCATTTGTAGAGATGCACATTTTATTTTCAGAGTACTGGCTTTATCATAGCACATTATTGACAATTTTCAAGGCCAGTTATAAAACAAAAATGTTAGAAAGTCAAAATGGCAACAAGAATATATTTTACTTCAACTTCCATAGAAAGCACAAACTTCAATTGTTATCATGGGTATAGTCTAGTGTTACTGTATGTTTTGCTAATGAAAGAATTTAATTCAATACTCCAGATATTTTTTCTGATGAAATAAAAACACTCATGTAAAATACTTTAAAAACAAATATATAATATAGTCTTCTAAGACAGGTGACCTCTTAAAAGAGGTTCAATTCATATGAAATTTTCTTTGACATGACAAGAAAATGGTAACATTTAATAGAGGTGATTGCATGGGCAGGTTTGAATGTTCATGTTGAGATATTTTTCTGGGTATTTTTCATATTATTTAAAATGTTAGGATATATTGGGATATTTTTGCAGGGTATTTAAAATGTTGGGATTTTTTTCAGGGTATTTAAAATGTTGGAGTATTTTTCATGATATTTAGAATGTTGGGGTATTTTTTCAGGGTATTTAAAATGTTGGAGTATTTTTCAGGGTATTTATAACATGTTGGGGTATTTTTCAGGGTATTTAAAATGTTGGAGTATTTTTCAGGGTATTAAGAATGTTGGGGTATTTTTTCAGAGTATTTAAAATGTTGGGATATTTTTCAGAGTTTATAAAATGTTGAGGTATTTTTCAGGGTATTTAAACTTTTTGGTTATTTTTTCAGGGTATATTGAGAGAAGACAAGACTTATGTTGAAGCCCTGACAGAATATGCTTCCCTTAGCTACCCTCTAGGTCCAGCACAGAGTGAAGAGGCCATGACAGTTCTCTTGACACTGGTGGCAAGCAATAGAAGTATTTAAGATTATTGATGATTTGAAAATTTTCCCTTTGATCTTTGCACATTATAATAAGCGTACCTGTTAACCCTCCCCCTTTTCGTGGGAGTCTCCCGCGTAAGAGCCTTATCTCCCGCATGGACTGGGTCTCATGCGCGGGAGACATTAATCTCCCGCACACTCCTTTTCCTCCCGCACGATATCCCCCCAACAAAAAAATCAAGTACAATAAAATCTTGATCTACATTTTGCGATCAATATTTCTGGAAATTCCCCATTTGGAACTCCCGCGCTGATGAAAAACACCGAGAGATACGAATGTAAATGATATCCGGTTATTGATCTGTTTGACACCTTTACAGGTAAATTGAGTCATGGTGATTAATTAAGGTGTTGATGATTATACAACAATTATCCACTGATTGACAGTTAATTGGGGATAAGGAAGTGGGTTTGTGGCACACCCTTAGATGATTAGAAGTGTGATAGCGGCAATTAAGAATAGTTATAAACCGTTGTGTAAACAGGAGTCGGACAACCTTTGATGCCGAGGAAAACTTCTTATTTCGATCAAACGTGCAATGAATTCATCTCGGATTGAGTTGTTATGGCTTGTTTGGGACCAAAGCCGATCAAAGTATTATTTAAGGACTAAGTTCCAGGATGGAATTGATAAACCACAAAAATGCCAAAACGTATGCTATCACCCAACGCACCAGCAGCAAAGTGACTTTTTAATTTTAGTGCTCTATGACTTTATTGTTCAGAGCATTCTGTCTTCATTTTTATTGCTTTGTTATAACCTTATGATTATGAATGATTATGAATAAATTATAAATACAGTTTTTATCCTTCATTCATCATATGAAACACTACTAATAAGACAGAAATGTAAACAATATATTTTGAAATGGGATGCCGTTGGTTCAATACTGAAACACAAACAAAAAGAAAAAATCAATTAACAATAAAAACATGCACCTGAAATACGTCGATAAAAAATCTCCAGTTATGAGACCAAATCTCCAGCCAAAAATTTACAAATCTCCAGTTGTAGCATAGCAACTCTATCACATGTATGCAACTACAAGGTACAATTTTGTGCGTTTAAAGGCGACGCACAAAATCTCCCCCTTAGAAGAGTTAGTAGGGGGGAGATCTCCCCCCTAGCAGTTCCCAGAGGTTAACAGGTATGAATAAGGTTATGGTGTTTAACGCCACTTTCAACAATAATTCAGTTATATCGTGGCAATCAGTTTTATTGGTGGAGGAAACAGGAGTACCTAGCGAAAACCACCGACCTGTCGTAAGTCACTGACAAACTTTATCACATAACGTTGTATCTACTACATCTCACCATGAGTGGGCTTCGAACTCACAACTTTAGTGGTGATAGACATTGATTGCACAGGTAGTTGTATATCCAACTACCATACGATCACGACAATGGCTGCCCCTCACACGATAATATCTATTATTTAAAATTTAGTATGTATTCTGTAAAGAAATGGCATTTTAGCCATTCTCATGAATATCATTTTTTTTTTTAGTTTTGGCAAAATTGATTTGATATAAAGATATTTAAATGCCTTGATGTCCAGGTTGTTTTGAATTAATTACATACTTTTGTAAGATTTTTACATTTCATTGGTTTTTTTTCATGGATTAATTGAAACATGCAAATTAATACCTTATGAATATTAATGACTTCATTGTATTTAGAACTTGTCAGCCTTCATGCTTCTGAGAGGGAGAATGAATTAATAAAAAAAAAATTAAAGTCCTTAAAACTGGAAGCAAATGAGTGCCTCATGTTAGAGATTTCCATGCTCCTTTCTCATAAAAGTATGAATTTTTTTTTTTACAGTCACAGTCTAAAATACTAATTACTGTGGTTTCATTTATTTTCATGATAAACTTGAATACTTAGCTTAATCCAATGAAATCATTGCTCACCTCAATTTCGACACGACGTCCAATAAATATAATATGATTCTAAGTATTAACAGGGGCATCAATTTTCGTGAATAAATGGATAGTGAGATGTTTGTTGTCATTAGAATTTGTTGTAATACCCCCCCCCCCCCCCCCCCCCAGTTTGGGGGGGTATATAGGAATCACCCTGTCCGTCCGTCCGTCCATGTACCTTGTAAGCACAACTCCTCCTAAACGGCTTATTGGATTTTTATTAAACTTTACACATTTGTAGTACACTATCTGCAGATGTGCATGAAGGAATATGGTTACTGTCCAAAATTTAAAAGGGGAGATAATTCAACTTATACTGTCACGAAAAGGGGGGACATGTACCTTGTAAGTGCAACTCCTACTAAACTGCTTATTGAATTTTTGTGAAACTTTACACAGTTGTTGTACACAACCTGCAGATGTGCATGAAGGAATACCGTTGTTGTCTAAAATTTAGAAGGGGAGATAATTCAACTTATACTTTACCAAAAAGGGGGGTCGTGTACCTTGTAAGCACAACTCCTCCTAAACGGCTTATTGGAGTTTTGTGAAACTTTACACAGTTGTAGTACACTACCTGCAGATGTGCATGAAGAAATATGGTTGCTGTCCATAATTTAAAAGGGGAGATAATTCAACTTATACTTTCACGAAAAGGGGGGGGGGGCATGTACCTTGTAAGCACAACTCCTACTAATCTGCTTATTGAATTTTTATGAAACTTTACACAGTTGTACTACACAATCTGCAGATCTGCATGAAGGAATACCGTTGCTGTCTAAAATTTAGAAGGGGAGATAATTCAACTTATACTTTCACGAAAAGGGGGTCGTGTACCTTGTAAGCGCAACTCCTCCTAAACGGCTTATTGGAGTTTTGTGAAACTTTACACAGTTGTAGTACACTACCTGCAGATGTGCATGAAGGAATATGGTTGCTGTCCAAAATTTAAAAGGCGAGATAAATCAACTTATACTTTCACGAAAAGGGGGGCTGTGTACCTTGTAAACGCAACTCCTCCTAAACGGCTTATTGGAGTTTTGTGAAACTTTACACAGTTGTAGTACACTACCTGCAGATGTGCATGAAGAAATATGGTTGCTGTCCATAATTTAAAAGGGGAGATAATTCAACTTATACTTTCACGAAAAGGGGGGGGGGGCATGTACCTTGTAAGCACAACTCCTACTAATCTGCTTATTGAATTTTTATGAAACTTTACACAGTTGTACTACACAATCTGCAGATCTGCATGAAGGAATACCGTTGCTGTCTAAAATTTAGAAGGGGAGATAATTCAACTTATACTTTCACGAAAAGGGGGTCGTGTACCTTGTAAGCGCAACTCCTCCTAAACGGCTTATTGGAGTTTTGTGAAACTTTACACAGTTGTAGTACACTACCTGCAGATGTGCATGAAGGAATATGGTTGCTGTCCAAAATTTAAAAGGCGAGATAAATCAACTTATACTTTCACGAAAAGGGGGGCTGTGTACCTTGTAAACGCAACTCCTCCTAAACGGCTTATTGGAGTTTTGTGAAACTTTACACAGTTGTAGTACACTACCTGCAGATGTGCATGAAGGAATATGGTTGCTGTCCATAATTTAAAGAGGGAGATAATTCAACTTATACTTTCATGAAAAGGGGGGGGGGGTCATGTACCTTGTAAGCGCAACTCCTACTAAACTGCTTATTGAATTGTTATGAAACTTTACACAGTTGTAGTGCACAACCTGCAGATGTGCATGAAGGAATACCGGGATGTTGTCTCCTTGACATAACTCCATATCCATTCATTTTTCATAGGTAACTTGCTAATATACCTGTATTCCAAAGTTTGAACATCATAGTATTGCAAGCGGGGGGTATCACTCAGTGAGGTGACTCACAGTTCTAGTTTTAATACTTATTCGTGATTTCTTTTGTTATATACATGCCTTTCATTTTAAATTTTGTCGTTTAATGATACCAATGAAAAACCACGAAAATTGGTATTCAATGAATAAAAATTAACAGTATTTTACTTCCAAATATCTGAGTATTTGAGTTATAAAGGAGAATTCAGCAGAAAACTAGTATGAACAGACACACATTTTTACTTCAAGGTATCCATGGTAACATATTATCAGAGTTTGAGGTTAAACTGTATTATTTTTACATTTTCAGATGATAGTTATATAAAGGAGAAATTTTCTTGGGCCTGTCAACAACCTCTTGGTTTAAAGATATTAAAAAGGTATATAGATCAATTATAAAAAAACTTTAAGACCCTATCAGATATTTCTACAACCTCACTGGAAATGTTGCAACATGTGATGATATGACAGTTGGATTTTTTTCAAATGGCCATGTGGGCTTTTGCCATTAGCTGGCATTCATCATTGTCAATAGTCATTAATTTTTCAATTTTTATCTTTTGCTCTGAAAACGACTTTGCCAAATCAAAGCAAACTTTGCTGGGATGATTTTTGGGTAATCCCCATTAACATATTTATCCGACATTCTCACCCTCCATTCTTGATGATTGCTGTTTCCTAAAAATTGATATTTCTTTAAATCGTCAAATTACTGTAACTACATGATCACGAGTTGTTTAATCAGTATTTTTTACAGTAAAGTTATCAGTTTTCTTTGTAGCGAGTCAGTTATTTTCTCCAAGTACTCTGTTTTCCTCCACTAATAGATACTCTCTTCCATGATATATATAAAATAATGGCAGTTATGAAGACTGAGACGGACATTATCGCTCGTATCACAGCACACAGCAAGTCCGTTAGGATGATGTGTAATACTAGTGGTAATGTATGTCGAGTCCTCAAAACGGACGGTATTGTTTTTATCAGTGACACCATAATGTGTTTGATGTCACACTGACTGATAATTATTGGTATCAGTCAGTCTGTTGATACTGAAAATATCCCTCAGTGAGATCAAATGACTGACCGATAATTAGTGGTATCAGTCAGTCTGTTGATACTGAAAATATCCCTCAGTGAGATCAAATGACTGACCGATAATTATTGGTATCAGTCAGTCTGTTGATACTGAAAATATCCCTCAGTGAGATCAAATGACTGACCGATAATTAGTGGTATCAGTCAGTCTGTTGATACTGAAAATATCCCTCAGTGAGATCAAATGACTGACCGATAATTAGTGGTATCAGTCAGTCTGTTGATACTGATAATATCCCTCAGTGAGATCAAATGACTGACTGATAATTATTGGTATCAGTCAGTCTGTTGATACTGAAAATATCCCTCAGTGAGATCAAATGACTGACCGATAATTATTGGTATCAGTCAGTCTGTTGATACTGAAAATATCCCTCAGTGAGATCAAATGACTGACCGATAATTATTGGTATCAGTCAGTCTGTTGATACTGAAAATATCCCTCAGTGAGATCAAATGACTGACTGATAATTATTGGTATCAGTCAGACTGTTGATACTGAAATATCCCTCAGTGAGATCAAATGACTGACCGATAATTATTGGTATCAGTCAGTCTGTTGATACTGATAATATCCCTCAGTGAGATCAAATGACTGACTGATAATTATTGGTATCAGTCAGTCTGTTGATACTGAAAATATCCTTCAGTGAGATCAAATGACTGACTGATAATTATTGGTATCAGTCAGTCTGTTGATACTGATAATATCCCTCAGTGAGATCAAATGACTGACCGATAATTATTGGTATCAGTCAGTCTGTTGATACTGAAAATATCCTTCAGTGAGATCAAATGACTGACTGATAATTAGTGGTATCAGTCAGTCTGTTGATACTGAAAATATCCCTCAGTGAGATCAAATGACTGACCGATAATTATTGGTATCAGTCAGTCTGTTGATACTGAAAATATCCCTCAGTGAGATCAAATGACTGACCGATAATTATTGGTATCAGTCAGTCTGTTGATACTGAAAATATCCCTCAGTGAGATCAAATGACTGACTGATAATTATTGGTATCAGTCAGTTTGTTGATACTGAAAATATCCCTCAGTGAGATCAAATGACTGACCGATAATTATTGGTATCAGTCAGTCTGTTGATACTGAAAATATCCTTCAGTGAGATCAAATGACTGACTGATAATTAGTGGTATCAGTCAGTTTGTTGATACTGAAAATATCCCTCAGTGAGATCAAATGACTGACCGATAATTATTGGTATCAGTCAGTCTGTTGATACTGAAAATATCCCTCAGTGAGATCAAATGACTGACCGATAATTATTGGTATCAGTCAGTTTGTTGATACTGAAAATATCCCTCAGTGAGATCAAATGACTGACCGATAATTATTGGTATCAGTCAGTCTGTTGATACTGAAAATATCCCTCAGTGAGATCAAATGACTGACTGATAATTATTGGTATCAGTCAGTTTGTTGATACTGAAAATATCCCTCAGTGAGATCAAATGAAAAGTGTATAAATTACTGATAAAACTGAAATAATATGTCAGAGAGGTCAAATTTGATGTTTAATATTTCAGTGTAGCTGGTAAAGCATGGTCAGACATTGCATCTTTAGTATTTATAGCTACTACTATAAGAGAATATGGAGGTCAGTATTTAGAACATCTTTCACAGTATATTTTAAGGGTAATTTGCATAATAGATTATTTTACTTATTCCATTATTAATTTATTAAGTCTTGCTGTCAGTTATTACACCATAATTTTATGCACCATATTTGGTTGTTCATTTTCTATGTTAATTTAAAGCCAAACTGGAGGTTAATGTCAAAATATTGCAGTGAAAAATACTGTCTAAACCAACCCACCTGAATAAACAGGTCTGTCGAAATCCAATATTTAGACCCAATATCTGATATCGTTTCAAATTTAACCTGTATAATCTAACCACCTGTCTACTTTGGTTTCACTATTTGAATAGATATATGTATATAATAGTCCTCCTCTTATAAGACCATCCCTTCTGCAATGAAAAAGTGACCTTGTTAGAGGTGTCACATTTCTTTGAGTGAAACAATTAGGTAGCATGTGACTATCTCAGTTCATCTGAAATCTGGTCTGATAAAAAATGGCAGACTTTGACCCTATAATACTGTACGAAAATTGTGCAAGTTCAATAGTATTACCTCTCTACACTTTTTAGATGTATTTAAGAAGAGAAGTGTTGACCATAGAGTAGAGCAACATGTCTAACCACTGACATGTTGTTTCAGTGAGCTAGCACTATAAAAATCCAATTAAGGGGGTACCATACACTACATGGAGATAACTCTTTAAAATCAGTTGAACGTTTTGATCATATGATGTTTGTATGCAGATTTCAAGCATCTCGGTGATCAAAACCACAGAGAGAAAAGCTGCTATGTGGCTAATGAATTTATAGCTCTGAGTTTGTTGGTTGGAATTTGTTAAAATTTTGATATTTATTACAGTGGATATATTCAAACACATTGCCAAAAAAATAAGAAAATTAAACGAGCAGATCAAATTTTACGTGAAGTGTATGGTACCACCTTAAGTGTGTTGGTCTAGTACAAAGCTGACATCATCTCTTCTCATGTAACTTGTTCTTGTCATGGTATAGCTGAGAAAGTGCTCCTTTGGCATTAAACAACAATCATTCACAATATATTTTGCAGCCATTGAAGAAGCTTTAGCTATAATGAAACATGCCTATGGATTGAAGAAGAATGAAGCACATACACTGTTAACATATGTACACATGTTAGAGGTATGTTGATATATTTGCTTAGTAAACATTGTTTGTCTTTTCGTCCGTCTTCTTTTGACCATTGTGTTGTCTGTCCTTCGAATTATGGCATCTGATTACTCCTTTGGGATCATCAAATTTTTCTTTATAGAAAATTTATTTTAGGCAAGAAAATAAATAAATTGTGTGTTTTGTTTGTACTTTAATTTGAATTTATTTTAAGTTCAATCTCCGATGCACTGATCAGGCATAGGTAACCTTAGGCTATTTTGACTATCCTATTCCTTAGGCTATTTTGACTATCCTATTCCTTAGGCTATTTTGACTATCCTATTCCTCAGGCTATTTTTACTATCCTATTCCTCAGGCTATTTTTACTATTCCTATTCCTTTGGCTATTTTTACTATTCCTATTCCTTAGGCTATTTTTACTATCCTATTCCTCAGGCTATTTTTACTATCCTATTCCTTAGGATATTTTTACTATCCTATTCCTCAGGCTATTTTTACTGTCCTATTCCTCAGGCTATTTTTACTATCCTATTCCTTAGGATATTTTTACTATCCTATTCCTTAGGCTATTTTGACTATCATATTAAGCCCTTAAGACTTTTGAATGATTTGACTTTCCAATCTTCTGACTGTCCAAACCTGATGAAACTTATTCATGTTACTGAATTAGATATCTACATTTATATTACATCATGAAAATTTGTGTTACTTCCATCATGACTATTTTTAGACACACATTTATCACAACATCTTTCTTCGCAATTATTATTCTGTATAATCGAACATTTTTGAACAACTAAATTTTGCTATACACATTATTGCTCAATTTCTGATTATTCAAAAAAACCTATTTGTAGTATATCTCTTGCCATTTGACAGTAAACAGAATAAAATCTGCCATTTTATTTTTAATTCGTTTTAATTGACAGCTAACAGAACAACAAGGTGATGCAGTGAGACTTGTTAAACAGTACATAGAAGATTTCCCTGACCATGGCATTGGAAACTTTAGATGTAGAGATTTACAACCAATTACAAAGTTTCTTACATCTGATTATTTTTTTTCTGGTATGTACAGCCAATTATAACATGCCTTACATCTGACAGATACATTTCTAGTATGTACTACCAATCATAACGTGCCTTACATCTGACAGATACATTTCTAGTATATACTACCAATCATAACATGCCTTACATTTGACAGATACATTTCTAGTATGTACTACCAATCATAACGTGCCTTACATCTGACAGATACATTTCTAGTATGTACTACCAATCATAACGTGCCTTACATCTGACAGATACATTTCTAGTATGTACTACCAATCATAACGTGCCTTACATCTGACAGATACATTTCTAGTATGTACTACCAATCATAACGTGCCTTACATCTGACAGATTCATTTCTAGTATGTACTACCAATCATAACGTGCCTTACATCTGACAGATACATTTCTAGTATGTACTACCAATCATAACGTGCCTTACATCTGACAGATTCATTTCTAGTATGTACTACCAATCATAACGTGCCTTACATCTGACAGATACATTTCTAGTATGTACTACCAATCATAACGTGCCTTACATCTGACAGCTTCATTTTTAGTATGTACAGCCAATCATAACGTGCCTTACATCTGACAGATACATTTCTAGTATGTACTACCAATCATAACGTGCCTTACATCTGACAGCTTCATTTCTAGTATGTACAGCCAATCATAATGTGCCTTACATCTGACAGATACATTTCTAGTATGTACTACCAATCATAACATGCCTTACATCTGACAGATACATTTCTAGTATGTACTACCAATCACAAGGTTTCTTAGACCACATACAGTATCTGTGTTTATGTATTTCCTTATGAGCTCTTGCAATTACTTCTGTTCAATATTTGTTTGTAGAATGTAGCGGAACAACTTAAATATAAGGGTACATTCTTAAATCAAATCCAAAGTTTATTCCAATTTAAATTGTAAACAATTACAACAAAGAAAATCAGCATGAAGTCTAAAATATTATTTATCAAATTCCCATGATCATGTTGATGGTGTTCTATAAATGTCAGAACTTCTAGTCCTCTTAAAAAATTTGACACAAAGACAACCTTAATATAATTCTAAGATAATACAGATATTGTTTAAATTATTGTGGGAGGTTCTGCCGGACCGTATTAATTTATTAGTACATGATGTTAACAGAGACCTATAAATCAAGAGATACTTCTCAAAATCTCGTGAAATCTTGGAGCCATTAATTTTAGAGCTAATTAAATAACCCAACTTTGACAGAAAATTACATTAAGATCATACATTATATTAAAATATTCCTTTTTATACTCTGCTCCTTTTTTATTCTTCTTTCCAAGTATATAATTAATGCTTTATGTATCTTTCAAAATAAAAAAGAAGTTCAGAAAGGCATCAAGTACCTCTGTACTTGCAAATTCATCAGAACATAGAATTTTGTTCATCTGTTTTTCACAAAATACAAATTTTAGCAGAAATAAACCAAAACATTTATGTTATACCCAAGGCACAAATGTAAAAGAAATAAAAATGAAACAAGCCTTACAAAAATTTGAACAATTGGTAACAATGTTGTTTAAAAAAAATCAATTGGTGGCTGGATGATATTTTTACATGTTAAATGATTCTTAAGGAGTTACTTCATACCTGTTAACCTCTGGGAACTGCTAGAGGGGAGATCTCCCCCCTACCAACTCTTCTAAGGGGGGAGATTTTGTGCGTCGCCTTTAAACGCACAAAATTGTACCTTGTAGTTGCATACATGTGATAGAGTTGCTATGCTACAACTGGAGATTTGTAAATTTTTGGCTAGAGATTTGGTCTCATAACTGGAGATTTTTTATCGACGTATTTGATGCATGTTTTTATTGTTAATTGATGTTTTCTTTTTGTTTGTTTCAGTATTGAACCAACTGCATCCCATTTCAAAATATATTGTTTACATTTCTGTCTTATTAGTAATGTTTCATATGATGAATGAAGGATAAAAACTGTATTTATAATTTATTCATAATCATTCATAATCATAAGGTTATAACAAAGCAATAACAATGAAGACAGAATGCTCTGAACAATAAAGTCATAGAGCACTAAAATTAAAGTCACTTTGTTGCTGGTGCGTTGGGTGATAGCATACGTTTTGGCATTTTTGTGGTGTATCAATTCCATCCTGGAACTTAGTCCTTAAATAATACTTTGATCGGCTTTGGTCCCATACAAGCCATAACAACTCAATCCGAGATGAATTCATTGCACGTTTGATCGAAATAAGAAGTTTTCCTCGGCATCAAAGGTTGTCCGACTCCTGTTTGCACAACGGTTTATAACTATTTTTAATTGCCGCTATCACACTTCTAATCATCTAAGCGTGTGCCACAAACCCACTTCCTTATCCCCAATTAACTGTCAATCAGTGGATAATTGTTGTATAATCATCAACACCTTAATTAATCTCCATGACCCAATTTACCTGTAAAGGTGTCAAACAGATCAATAACCGGATATCATTTAAACACCTTTACCATTCGTATCTCTCAGCGTTTTTCATCAGCGCGGGAGTTCCAAATGGGGAATTTCCAGAAATATTGATCGCAAAATGTAGGTCAAGATTTTATTGTACTTGATTTTTTTGTTGGGGGAAGATCGTGCGGAAGGAAAATGTGTGTGCGGGAGATTAATGTCTCCCGCGCATGAGACCCAGTCCATGCGGGAGATAAGGCTCTTACGCGGGATATTCCCGCGAAAAGGGGGAGGGTTAACAGGTATGGTTACTTGTCTATTCAATAATATATCTCCGATGTTTCAATTCTTTTTAAGTTGACACAGATTTATATTTTATGTATTTACTCTATCAAGTCATTTTTTTTATTAAACTATTTTAGAAATAGAAGAAGACTTACCTGAGCCAGGTGTGACAAAAGAGACTGCTAAAGAAGACTTACCTGAGCCAGGTGTGACAAAAGAGACTGCTAAAGAATACTTACCTGAGCCAGGTGTGACAAAAGAGACTGCTAAAGAAGACTTACCTGAGCCAGGTGTGACAGAAGAGACTGCTAAAGAAGACTTACCTGAGCCAGGTGTGACAAAAGAGACTGCTAAAGAAGACTTACCTGAGCCAGGTGTGACAAAAGAGACTGCTAAAGAAGACTATGAAGAAGACGAAAAATATCTTCTAGCATTACTTCATACCCTCGTCAAAATCCTGTACGTCAAGGGATGTCTAAAGATTGTATCTTATCTTACAAATGTCCTAGGTAAAGTTAAGCAAATTTAATAACTTAGTTTTAGAGCTGCTTTTCTGAAAAGAAATATTCGGATGGACAGCATTTTTTTCTGTTTTTATTGAAAAAAATGATGTAGGAGGTCATTTTGCATGATTTGCTTGGGATTTTTGTATACTAGTTTAAGAAACAACACCTGAATTAATTTTGAAAAAGTAAAACGTCAAGATCGAAAATGAACTTGATCATCTCTGCCCTATTTTTGTCATTTCAAACAATCTCTATAGCATAAATGGAACTGGTTTAACATTCAAATATGTCAGAGGTGAATAAATTTAAGCCAACTTATCATAGAAACACTGTATATCAAAGAGATATTTTCAGATTCTGTTTTTTTTTTTTTTTTTTTTGTAGATTTCCAAATAAAATTGGCACCATTTTTCTCCCAAGCATTATTTTTCTTTCACTGAGATCTACTTATTGCAAAATCAGATTCTAAGATTTACTGAAGTACAGAGATATCCGCATTGTCAATTTTTTTATTGACTTGCCAATAAAATCACCAATGCGCTTGCAAAGTAAATATGTGGATGTGGCCTGAAAACCAAGTCATTTATTTTTCTTAGTCTAATTAGCTATGGGATTGTACCAATGGTTTTCTGTTAACTACATAAGATCATGACATTATTTTGATAAACAGCTGAGTAAATAAGGTATGATTGTATCTATTGTAGATCATTTATCAGTAAACAGAGATCTACACCTGACTAACATTAGGAATGAAGCAGCTTATTTCACATGTATAAGTCAAGTAAGTATACCACATTTCTGTTCAAATTTATATGCATTATTTTGGATAACCTGTCTATTAATCCCTGTTTGTTTAGATTTTCCTTAGAGACTGCTTCAGCCTGTCTTCACGGAGGACCTGAGTTTACCCTTGTTTTTAGTAGGGATCGTTTTACTTAATCTTTATATCGAGCAACACAAACCTCACTGAACACCGGGATGAACTCAGGTGCTCCGGAAGGGTAAACAGTTCCGGTTCCACAATTGATTCAATAATTCCATGTTTGTCAGATGGTAATAACAGGAATGAGATGTTAAATGTTTAGATTTGAAAGCTTATATAATAGAAAAAAAACTTGTCTTAACTGTCTGATAAGTAACCAAGGACGTACATAGTGTCCTTAAAGTAACCCATCACCCGATTGGTCAGCTCTAACATTATCATTAAAGATCAGCAGAATGTGACTCTTTATAGAGTTTCATTAGATCTTATTTTGATTAGATTGTAGCAATATATGAACGTTTGTTTAAATAAAGAAATATCAAACCATACTATTATGTAATTGACAGGTTGTTAAAACAAGTGATCGTCTACATACTCCACAGAAAGATGACAAGCTATTATATTTTGTTGGAGATAGTCATTGTATAACACCAGCTTGGCAACAAATACAGTTCACGGTAGGATTATCTCCCATTATGTTTATAGTGACAAATGTCATGGATTACCTCCCTTATGTTATCATCCGGGATAGTCTATTTCATAATATATTGATCCCAAATCCAATTCATGCACTAGATCATGGGTTTGAGCCTTGGTCAGGTCAAACCAAAGGCTGCCAAATTGGTATTTGCTGCTTCTCCACTAAACACACAACAAAATGAGGATTTTTTTAACTATATCATGGCAAAAACAAGTCACATTTTGAAGATATCATGTTGATGTCCGCAGGGGTAAATCCAGGATTTAAAGTTAGGGGGGGGGGGGGGGGGGGGGGAGGGCATACTTAAAAGAATTGCGCCGAGCGGAGAGAGTGTGAAAATATTTTGGGTATTTCGTGTGAAAAATCACGATTTTACTCCAAAAAATCATATTTTTTCCAATTGCAGAGAGAGGCGCGAAAATTTTGGGGGTATTTTGTGTGAAAAATCATATTTTTTCCAATTTTAGGAGGGGAGGGCGCACCCTGGATCCGCCCCTGATCCCCTTTGTACAAGACCAACACACTGAGTTTGATTTTTATAGTACTAGCTCATTGAAACGACAGTCTGCAGGTAGACATGTCTCTCCCTCTAACACATTATCCTGATTCTGAGCCAACCAGTCTTTGGTCTTACTCCTAAATGCTGCATGTTTAGCAGAGACACGACAAATAACAATTCTATAGACTTTTGTTTTTCCTGACTTGGGCTAGAACCGACGATGTACCTCATTCATGGCAAGCATGCTAACCATTAAATTACCGATGCAGTTCTGTCAATAGATGTTTGAGTAGTATTTTTTTTTATAACAACTGTTTCTTTAAAGTCTGCTTTGGTAAAAAACAATATTAAAGATCAATTTATTTTAAGAAATCTCTTTAATTTTGATTAAAGCTCTGTTATATTTTTCTATTAATGCAATCAATATTTAATGATTTCATTGTAGTCTATTAAAATGAGGTCTACATTTCAAACTTATATGGGGTGGGGGGGGGGGGGGGGGTCATGGTCGTGTTATATTGGGGGAGGGGGGTCATGGTCATGATCGTAAGGTAGTTGGATTTACAATTATCTATGCAATCAGTGCCTATCTCCAATAACATGAGTTCAAATTCCACTCATGATGAGGTGTACTCGATACAACACTATAAAGTTTGTCAGTGACTTGCAGCAGGTCAGAGATTTTCTGTGGGTACTCCGATTTCCTCCACCAATAAAACTCACTGCTACGAGTTAACTGAAATATTGTTGAAATTGGCATTTAGCAACATAACCCCCTCAAAGTTATATCTAAATATATATACTTATCAACTTTCTTTTAAGGGAGAGCTATACACTATTCATCCAGTGTTATCAACAGGGACTAAGATTTGGCATTTAAGAGATGAGAGCAAGTTTTACCCCAAAATTAACTTCAACAATGCTATTAAAGTGATTCCATTAAGGGCTGTAGTGATATTATGTTTTGGTGAAATAGATTGTCGTGAAGCTTTCCTAATGTGTGTTGAGAAAGCCAAATATGAGGTGAGTATGATACTTGTAATAGATTGTCGTGAAGCTTTCCTAATGTGTGTTGAGAAAGCCAAATATGAGGTGAGTATGATACTTGTAATAGATTGTCGTGAAGCTTTCCTAATGTGTGTTGAGAAAGCCAAATATGAGGTGAGTATGATACTTGTAATAGATTGTCGTGAAGCTTTCCTAATGTGTGTTGAGAAAGCCAGATATGAGGTGAGTATGATACTTGTAATAGATTGTCGTGAAGCTTTCCTAATGTGTGTTGAGAAAGCCAAATATGAGGTGAGTATGATACTTGTAATAGATTGTCGTGAAGCTTTCCTAATGTGTGTTGAGAAAGCCAAATATGAGGTGAGTATGATACTTGTAATAGATTGTCGTGAAGCTTTCCTAATGTGTGTTGAGAAAGCCAAATATGAGGTGAGTATGATACTTGTAATAGATTGTCGTGAAGCTTTCCTATTGTGTGTTGAGAAAGCCAAATATGAGGTGAGTATGATACTTGTAATAGATTGTCGTGAAGCTTTCCTAATGTGTGTTGAGAAAGCCAAATATGAGGTGAGTATGATACTTGTAATAGATTGTCGTGAAGCTTTCCTAATGTGTGTTGAGAAAGCCAAATATGAGGTGAGTATGATACTTGTAATAGATTGTCGTGAAGCTTTCCTAATGTGTGTTGAGAAAGCCAAATATGAGGTGAGTATGATACTTGTAATAGATTGTCGTGAAGCTTTCCTAATGTGTGTTGAGAAAGCCAAATATGAGGTGAGTATGATACTTGTAATAGATTGTCGTGAAGCTTTCCTAATGTGTGTTGAGAAAGCCAAATATGAGGTGAGTATGATACTTGTAATAGATTGTCGTGAAGCTTTCCTAATGTGTGTTGAGAAAGCCAAATATGAGGTGAGTATGATACTTGTAATAGATTGTCGTGAAGCTTTCCTAATGTGTGTTGAGAAAGCCAAATATGAGGTGAGTATGATACTTGTAATAGATTGTCGTGAAGCTTTCCTAATGTGTGTTGAGAAAGCCAAATATGAGGTGAGTATGATACTTGTAATAGATTGTCGTGAAGCTTTCCTAATGTGTGTTGAGAAAGCCAAATATGAGGTGAGTATGATACTTGTAATAGATTGTCGTGAAGCTTTCCTAATGTGTGTTGAGAAAGCCAAATATGAGGTGAGTATGATACTTGTAATAGATTGTCGTGAAGCTTTCCTAATGTGTGTTGAGAAAGCCAGATATGAGGTGAGTATGATACTTGTAATAGATTGTCGTGAAGCTTTCCTAATGTGTGTTGAGAAAGCCAAATATGAGGTGAGTATGATACTTGTAATAGATTGTCGTGAAGCTTTCCTAATGTGTGTTGAGAAAGCCAAATATGAGGTGAGTATGATACTTGTAATAGATTGTCGTGAAGCTTTCCTAATGTGTGTTGAGAAAGCCAAATATGAGGTGAGTATGATACTTGTAATAGATTGTCGTGAAGCTTTCCTAATGTGTGTTGAGAAAGCCAAATATGAGGTGAGTATGATACTTGTAATAGATTGTCGTGAAGCTTTCCTAATGTGTGTTGAGAAAGCCAAATATGAGGTGAGTATGATACTTGTAATAGATTGTCGTGAAGCTTTCCTAATGTGTGTTGAGAAAGCCAAATATGAGGTGAGTATGATACTTGTAATAGATTGTCGTGAAGCTTTCCTAATGTGTGTTGAGAAAGCCAAATATGAGGTGAGTATGATACTTGTAATAGATTGTCGTGAAGCTTTCCTAATGTGTGTTGAGAAAGCCAAATATGAGGTGAGTATGATACTTGTAATAGATTGTCGTGAAGCTTTCCTAATGTGTGTTGAGAAAGCCAAATATGAGGTGAGTATGATACTTGTAATAGATTGTCGTGAAGCTTTCCTAATGTGTGTTGAGAAAGCCAAATATGAGGTGAGTATGATACTTGTAATAGATTGTCGTGAAGCTTTCCTAATGTGTGTTGAGAAAGCCAAATATGAGGTGAGTATGATACTTGTAATAGATTGTCGTGAAGCTTTCCTAATGTGTGTTGAGAAAGCCAAATATGAGGTGAGTATGATACTTGTAATAGATTGTCGTGAAGCTTTCCTAATGTGTGTTGAGAAAGCCAAATATGAGGTGAGTATGATACTTGTAATAGATTGTTGTGAAGCTTTCCTAATGTGTGTTGAGAAAGCCAAATATGAGGTGAGTATGATACTTGTAATAGATTGTCGTGAAGCTTTCCTAATGTGTGTTGAGAAAGCCAGATATGAGGTGAGTATGATACTTGTAATAGATTGTCGTGAAGCTTTCCTAATGTGTGTTGAGAAAGCCAAATATGAGGTGAGTATGATACTTGTAATAGATTGTCGTGAAGCTTTCCTAATGTGTGTTGAGAAAGCCAAATATGAGGTGAGTATGATACTTGTAATAGATTGTCGTGAAGCTTTCCTAATGTGTGTTGAGAAAGCCAAATATGAGGTGAGTATGATACTTGTAATAGATTGTCGTGAAGCTTTCCTAATGTGTGTTGAGAAAGCCAAATATGAGGTGAGTATGATACTTGTAATAGATTGTCGTGAAGCTTTCCTAATGTGTGTTGAGAAAGCCAAATATGAGGTGAGTATGATACTTGTAATAGATTGTCGTGAAGCTTTCCTAATGTGTGTTGAGAAAGCCAAATATGAGGTGAGTATGATACTTGTAATAGATTGTCGTGAAGCTTTCCTAATGTGTGTTGAGAAAGCCAAATATGAGGTGAGTATGATACTTGTAATAGATTGTCGTGAAGCTTTCCTAATGTGTGTTGAGAAAGCCAAATATGAGGTGAGTATGATACTTGTAGGGAGGTCAGACATTTTTCAATTTTATTTACACAATGGCAAATTCTGTAATTCTGTCTTACATTTGAAGACAGCTGCAGTGACAATGCACTAGAACACTATTATTTAAAGTGAATTATTTAAAAGGTGACATGTTGAAATAAATAAATAATGCACATGTTTGGAGAAAATTCTTCATATGTCACAATTTTTTTATATTTAAACTGGACAGAAGCAACCAAAATTGAATGGAAACTTTAAAAATGGCACCGCTATTTTGAATCTATTTCTTCCCTTAAACACATGTTGCTGACCAGTTAGACTGAAAGTAAAACTCTTCAGTAGTGGATAGTAGGCTAGGTTTTAATAATCTCATACAGTTTGATGAGAAAATTCAAAATTTTTATTTATACATTCAATTTTATGGGTAAAATTTATACAATTTTGGTGCCGTTTTCAATTTTCCCATTGAAATGCATGGTAAAAAATAATTTTAAAAATGTGTTTGGAAACACTTGTTGCTGATGAAACAAAGACTACAACTATGCAATTTCTTTTAGAACAATGTCTAAACTACATTTATCAAGTACAGTTTCATTAGATTTCATTATTGTTTTCAAATAATTTCTGATATTCTATTTCTTGGTAAAGACAGATAAAATTCAAAATGGCCACCATTATAAAATATAAGTGGTCATTTTCCGAACTTCAATTTGTCATAACTTTTGAACCACTTAACAGATTTAAAAAAACTAAACACCACTGTAAATATCTTCAGAAGATCTGATCAATGATGTGTACTTTAAGATATTTTAACACATTTTCAAAAAAAGTCTGACCCTCCTAATACTTGTAATAGATTGTCGTGAAGCTTTCCTAATGTGTGTTGAGAAAGCCAAATATGAGGTGAGTATGATACTTGTAAGATTGTCGTGAAGCTTTCCTAATGTGTGTTGAGAAAGCCAAATATGAGGTGAGTATGATACTTGTAATAGATTGTCGTGAAGCTTTCCTAATGTGTGTTGAGAAAGCCAAATATGAGGTGAGTATGATACTTGTAATAGATTGTCGTGAAGCTTTCCTAATGTGTGTTGAGAAAGCCAAATATGAGGTGAGTATGATACTTGTAATAGATTGTCGTGAAGCTTTCCTAATGTGTGTTGAGAAAGCCAAATATGAGGAGAGTATGATACTTGTAATAGATTGTCGTGAAGCTTTCCTAATGTGTGTTGAGAAAGCCAAATATGAGGTGAGTATGATACTTGTAATAGATTGTCGTGAAGCTTTCCTAATGTGTGTTGAGAAAGCCAAATATGAGGTGAGTATGATACTTGTAATAGATTGTCGTGAAGCTTTCCTAATGTGTGTTGAGAAAGCCAAATATGAGGTGAGTATGATACTTGTAATAGATTGTCGTGAAGCTTTCCTAATGTGTGTTGAGAAAGCCAAATAAGAGGTGAGTATGATACTTGTAATAGATTGTCGTGAAGCTTTCCTAATGTGTGTTGAGAAAGCCAAATATGAGGTGAGTATGATACTTGTAATAGATTGTCGTGAAGCTTTCCTAATGTGTGTTGAGAAAGCCAAATATGAGGTGAGTATGATACTTGTAATAGATTGTCGTGAAGCTTTCCTAATGTGTGTTGAGAAAGCCAAATAAGAGGTGAGTATGATACTTGTAATAGATTGTCGTGAAGCTTTCCTAATGTGTGTTGAGAAAGCCAAATATGAGGTGAGTATGATACTTGTAATAGATTGTTGTGAAGCTTTCCTAATGTGTGTTGAGAAAGCCAAATATGAGGTGAGTATGATACTTGTAATAGATTGTCGTGAAGCTTTCCTAATGTGTGTTGAGAAAGCCAGATATGAGGTGAGTATGATACTTGTAATAGATTGTCGTGAAGCTTTCCTAATGTGTGTTGAGAAAGCCAAATATGAGGTGAGTATGATACTTGTAATAGATTGTCGTGAAGCTTTCCTAATGTGTGTTGAGAAAGCCAAATATGAGGTGAGTATGATACTTGTAATAGATTGTCGTGAAGCTTTCCTAATGTGTGTTGAGAAAGCCAAATATGAGGTGAGTATGATACTTGTAATAGATTGTCGTGAAGCTTTCCTAATGTGTGTTGAGAAAGCCAAATATGAGGTGAGTATGATACTTGTAATAGATTGTCGTGAAGCTTTCCTAATGTGTGTTGAGAAAGCCAAATATGAGGTGAGTATGATACTTGTAATAGATTGTCGTGAAGCTTTCCTAATGTGTGTTGAGAAAGCCAAATATGAGGTGAGTATGATACTTGTAATAGATTGTCGTGAAGCTTTCCTAATGTGTGTTGAGAAAGCCAAATATGAGGTGAGTATGATACTTGTAATAGATTGTCGTGAAGCTTTCCTAATGTGTGTTGAGAAAGCCAAATATGAGGTGAGTATGATACTTGTAATAGATTGTTGTGAAGCTTTCCTAATGTGTGTTGAGAAAGCCAAATATGAGGTGAGTATGATACTTGTAATAGATTGTCGTGAAGCTTTCCTAATGTGTGTTGA
Organism: Bathymodiolus septemdierum; assembly: GCA_963383655.1. Taxonomy (NCBI): domain Eukaryota; kingdom Metazoa; phylum Mollusca; class Bivalvia; order Mytilida; family Modiolidae; genus Bathymodiolus; species Bathymodiolus septemdierum. The sequence continues at coordinate 9,043,760 of OY726528.1, forward strand.
GAAAGCCAGATATGAGGTGAGTATGATACTTGTAATAGATTGTCGTGAAGCTTTCCTAATGTGTGTTGAGAAAGCCAAATATGAGGTGAGTATGATACTTGTAATAGATTGTCGTGAAGCTTTCCTAATGTGTGTTGAGAAAGCCAAATATGAGGTGAGTATGATACTTGTAATAGATTGTCGTGAAGCTTTCCTAATGTGTGTTGAGAAAGCCAAATATGAGGTGAGTATGATACTTGTAATAGATTGTCGTGAAGCTTTCCTAATGTGTGTTGAGAAAGCCAAATATGAGGTGAGTATGATACTTGTAATAGATTGTCGTGAAGCTTTCCTAATGTGTGTTGAGAAAGCCAAATATGAGGTGAGTATGATACTTGTAATAGATTGTCGTGAAGCTTTCCTAATGTGTGTTGAGAAAGCCAAATATGAGGTGAGTATGATACTTGTAATAGATTGTCGTGAAGCTTTCCTAATGTGTGTTGAGAAAGCCAAATATGAGGTGAGTATGATACTTGTAATAGATTGTCGTGAAGCTTTCCTAATGTGTGTTGAGAAAGCCAAATATGAGGTGAGTATGATACTTGTAGGGAGGTCAGACATTTTTCAATTTTATTTACACAATGGCAAATTCTGTAATTCTGTCTTACATTTGAAGACAGCTGCAGTGACAATGCACTAGAACACTATTATTTAAAGTGAATTATTTAAAAGGTGACATGTTGAAATAAATAAATAATGCACATGTTTGGAGAAAATTCTTCATATGTCACAATTTTTTTATATTTAAACTGGACAGAAGCAACCAAAATTGAATGGAAACTTTAAAAATGGCACCGCTATTTTGAATCTATTTCTTCCCTTAAACACATGTTGCTGACCAGTTAGACTGAAAGTAAAACTCTTCAGTAGTGGATAGTAGGCTAGGTTTTAATAATCTCATACAGTTTGATGAGAAAATTCAAAATTTTTATTTATACATTCAATTTTATGGGTAAAATTTATACAATTTTGGTGCCGTTTTCAATTTTCCCATTGAAATGCATGGTAAAAAATAATTTTAAAAATGTGTTTGGAAACACTTGTTGCTGATGAAACAAAGACTACAACTATGCAATTTCTTTTAGAACAATGTCTAAACTACATTTATCAAGTACAGTTTCATTAGATTTCATTATTGTTTTCAAATAATTTCTGATATTCTATTTCTTGGTAAAGACAGATAAAATTCAAAATGGCCACCATTATAAAATATAAGTGGTCATTTTCCGAACTTCAATTTGTCATAACTTTTGAACCACTTAACAGATTTAAAAAAACTAAACACCACTGTAAATATCTTCAGAAGATCTGATCAATGATGTGTACTTTAAGATATTTTAACACATTTTCAAAAAAAGTCTGACCCTCCTAATACTTGTAATAGATTGTCGTGAAGCTTTCCTAATGTGTGTTGAGAAAGCCAAATATGAGGTGAGTATGATACTTGTAAGATTGTCGTGAAGCTTTCCTAATGTGTGTTGAGAAAGCCAAATATGAGGTGAGTATGATACTTGTAATAGATTGTCGTGAAGCTTTCCTAATGTGTGTTGAGAAAGCCAAATATGAGGTGAGTATGATACTTGTAATAGATTGTCGTGAAGCTTTCCTAATGTGTGTTGAGAAAGCCAAATATGAGGTGAGTATGATACTTGTAATAGATTGTCGTGAAGCTTTCCTAATGTGTGTTGAGAAAGCCAAATATGAGGAGAGTATGATACTTGTAATAGATTGTCGTGAAGCTTTCCTAATGTGTGTTGAGAAAGCCAAATATGAGGTGAGTATGATACTTGTAATAGATTGTCGTGAAGCTTTCCTAATGTGTGTTGAGAAAGCCAAATATGAGGTGAGTATGATACTTGTAATAGATTGTCGTGAAGCTTTCCTAATGTGTGTTGAGAAAGCCAAATATGAGGTGAGTATGATACTTGTAATAGATTGTCGTGAAGCTTTCCTAATGTGTGTTGAGAAAGCCAAATATGAGGAGAGTATGATACTTGTAATAGATTGTCGTGAAGCTTTCCTAATGTGTGTTGAGAAAGCCAAATATGAGGTGAGTATGATACTTGTAATAGATTGTCGTGAAGCTTTCCTAATGTGTGTTGAGAAAGCCAAATATGAGGTGAGTATGATACTTGTAATAGATTGTCGTGAAGCTTTCCTAATGTGTGTTGAGAAAGCCAAATATGAGGTGAGTATGATACTTGTAATAGATTGTCGTGAAGCTTTCCTAATGTGTGTTGAGAAAGCCAAATAAGAGGTGAGTATGATACTTGTAATAGATTGTCGTGAAGCTTTCCTAATGTGTGTTGAGAAAGCCAAATATGAGGTGAGTATGATACTTGTAATAGATTGTCGTGAAGCTTTCCTAATGTGTGTTGAGAAAGCCAAATATGAGGTGAGTATGATACTTGTAATAGACCTGAAGTGCCTTCTCAATGGTAGAATCTTCGAACGTCTTTGTAATTTTTTAAGTTGAATGTGTATCTTTGAATCGTATATTTATAGATGATTTAAGGTGTCTTTGAAGAGTAATAAGAAGTATTTAAAATGGTGGACAACGAAAAATGTGATAAACTATATATTTGAACTTATTTCGTTATTAACACATAATTTGCATTTGCCACAATCGGCTTTGACAAAATCGATGTTACAGGCACAGAAATGTGGTGGTGTTAAATCGGTCAATAGGATTAGCTGCCTTGGATATCTTTAAGTAAAGATATGATCCATACTATTAGCTTAATATATCCTCAAAACTTAAATTCTTGTTATTTTAAAATAAAATCATGGGTCGATTTTGATACAACAAGGTTCTACTAAATATTTTCATACGACTGCAAAAATGTTATGATAGTAAAATGTTATGGGTCTTTTGACAGAATTGTTTCTGTACAATAACTTTTGTTCTAATTGACTTTTCATTCTGAAATTTTAACACAATGATCCTTGTCACAGAATAAAGGCTGGCGTTGATATCAGGGATCTTACCCATACTTGTTTCAAAACGAGAGGCCCCAAGATGCCAAAAATTGTGTTATCTGTTTTTTAAATGAATTTTATAGGAAAATCCCATTTAGAAATAGGTATAGTTTCTTCATGTAACTATTACCGGTTTTTGACATTAAAGCGAATTTCAAGAATTTGGATTTTTTTTTTTTTTTTTTTTTTTTTTTAAATATGTTTTTTTTACCAAATGTTTGTCTTAATTGGTTATTGTTTGGTTCTACAGGTATTCTGTTTAGACAGGTTTTACTGTACAAATAACATAAATTATTTTGTATTATTTACAGAGTTTAGATGAAGTCATAGATAAAGTGATAGATATCTATATCAATGTAATTAAAAACATGTATGGCAGATACGAATGGGACATCTATGTACATCCTGTTATGCCAGTACTAGATATTACAAGGTCTGTATTACATCAACAGATGTTCGGGACCGTCATGGTCGTGATCGTATGGTAGTTGGATTTACAACTACCTGTGCAATCAGTGCCTATCACCACTGAAGTTGTGAGTTCGAACCCCGTTCATGGCTTGATACAACATTATGTGATAAAATTTTGTCAGTAACTTGCAACAGGTCAGTGGTTATCTCCGGGTATTCTTGTTTCCTCCACCATTAAAACTGACCGCAACGATATAGCTGAAATATTGTTGAAAGTGGGGTTAAGTACCATAAATCATCAACAGAGGTTTAGATAAGCTGTGTACCTGCATAATTTTTTACTTTGCTTTTGAAGTTATTGCAAATTTGTGTCTTCACAGAAATGGTAAAGTTGTTTGAATACAAATATTTTAGAATCATTTCACTTAATTGTTATCACTTGAATACATGCTTTCTTTTATCCAACTACCTACTTACTGGATCAACTTGTGTAGGATATGTTTTACCCTATTTAGTACTGGTGACATCATGAATATTGTGACATTACTCGCCAAATACAAAAACTAAATCACAAGATTGAAAAAACGTTAAAAATTATTTAGATGTAGGTGTCTCCCTTCACTTTGTGAAAATACACCTAAAGTTTCACCTGATCTATGAAATTTAGTCTGCAAGCACATAAAACTTTGTGAGTATGTCACAATACTTTGTTATTATGTCACAGATAGAACAAGAAGCCCCACTAAAATTAAATTTCTGATTTCATGCCAGAGATAAAATCATTACCTGCATGTCTATCTGTGGGCATTAAGATTGTTTTAAACTTTCTTTCATAGAATATTTTGTTAGGTATAATGTACACCCACCAGATTATTACACAGAAAGTGGTAATATGGTAGATACAGACACATATTAAGTGTGACAAGTTATTTGGATAAAAAACATGATTTTTTAGCAAATTTTAAGATTTACATGTATAACAATTTAGAGGTTTTAGGTCATTTCCTAATAAATGTCTGTATCTAGCATAAACACAATTGTACACCAATCTGACCAAAAAAAGAAATAAAAACAATTTCATACCATTATGACATTAAACGTTTTGAAATAATTATCTCCCTTCACTCCAATAAATGTGGTATACTTTGGTTTGATGGAGTCTAAAGCCACTTTCAACAATATTTCAGTTATAACGTGGCAGTCAGTTTTATTGGTGGAGGAAACCAGAGGACCCAGGGAAAACCACCGACCTGTCGCAAGTCATTGACAAACTTAATCACATATTGTTGTACACCTCGCCCTGATCGATATTCAAACTCACAACATCAGTGATTGAAATCCAACTACGATGTGATCACGGCCACGACAGCCCTGGAATACTGGGCTTCAAGCATTAGTCAGGTCAAATCAAAGACCATAAAGTTGTATGTGTTGCTTCTCCTCTTGTAGTAATAAGGAGTAAAAACAATGGCTGGTTGGCTCAGAATCAGGATAATGTGTCAGAGTGGAGCAACATTTCTTCCGTAAATGGTCGTTTTCGGGTTGAGACGACCGAGTAAAGACGAGTGCACGTGCACTCGTCTTTACTCATTGTGACATCCAATCAGAATGCCTCTAACAAGAAAAAAATCGTTTAAATATATATCTTAAGCCGGGAATGTCACATTATATACCCTGTCTGATAACTGAATAACAGATATATTACGGATTTAACACTTGGTTTTTTTTTTCAAATACAGACTCCAACTGTATTAAATATATTTGTGTCTTTTATTTTCATTTTTTCGTATTTCTAGATGTCCTTTTCCGTACCTTTGACATCATTCTTCAATGACTTCAAAATATGTGTCACGTCATATTTCATGTATGGCGTTTCTCATGAAGGAAAATACTGTACTTTCAATAAAATATTAGTGAGAAAAACTCAAATATCAGTAGAAAGCTACTTAGTTTATCAATCGGTGTCACAAAAGTCAATTTTATGTGATGTGTATTTCATAACGTTCAATTTTATGATATTGATCTGATAATTTATGCAAATTAGTTACTGATCAATGGCGGGGGACTCTAGGAGTTCGCGATAGTGAAAGTTGTTGGTTTACAGAAGAAATAGGTACTTACATGCGTTGTTGGGAAAGCCCGGGTGATCTTCCACTCGTGATAGACATTTTTGTTTCTTTTCGCTCGTTTCGCTGCACTCCACTCGCGAAAAGACATAAAATTTCTATCACTCGTGGAAGATCACCCGGTCTTTCCCAAGAACGTATGTAAGAACCTATTAGTCTAAACACAGATTATTGTTTCAGTGAGCTAGCACTTAATTCTCCAACTAAGTGTTAATCTAGTGCAATCACTCACTCCAGTAACGTGGTAAATCTTATATAACAGATCTATAGTAATGCAGTTTAATTCCTGTCTAAAGTGTAGAATACAAAAGGAGAGGAGGATGAGATGGCTAGACTTTGTTGACGATTTAATATACAAAGATGACGACGATGAAGTAGTCATCTCCCTTTAATACAATAAAAGTACATTTGTCTTATATTTCAGGTCTATTGTCATGCTGTTTAATTCCTGTCTAAAGTGTAGAATACAAAAGGAGAAGAGGATAAGATGGCTAGACTTTGTGGACGATTTAATATACAAAGATGATGATGGAAACTTCCATGTAAAAAACAAATATAGTGAGTTATATCTGCTATTCCACCCCCTCCCTCCCCCACAATTTTAGAACTTAAATTCGAACACATTTGAGTATAATTTTTGTACTTGTACTCGAACTGTTTAAGGTTCGCATATTTTTTAAGGAATTATTAATATGAAAGTTTGCTCGTCTCCAGGGGTGTTGATCTCAAGGTCAAACCCTGGTTTGTCTCCAGGGGTGTTGATCTCAAGTTCAAACCCTGGTTCGATCAAACCAAATGCTATGAAATTGGTATTTGCTGTTTCTCCGCTAAGCACACAGCATTAAGATGTAAGAAGAAAGACTGTTTGGGGCGGAATCAGGATAATGTGTCTGAGTAGAGCCAAATTGTTTACCTGCAGACTGTTGTTTCAGTGAGCTACCACTATAAAAAAAACAACTAAGCATGTTGGTCTAGTACAAAACTGACATCAACATCGTCTCTTCAAAATGCAACTTGTTCTCACCTTGATATAGCTGAATAATTACTCACTTGGCTTTAAAGAATAATCACTCATTCACTCACAATAAAAGGAACAATCACATTTCACATAGGGGCCATCGTGGTCATGATCATAAGGTAGTTGGATTTACAACTACTTATGCAATCAGTACCTATCACCTCTAAGGTAGTGGGTTCGAATCTTGCTCAGACGAGGTGTATTCGATACAAGATTATGTGATCAAGTTTGTCAGTGACTTGCGGAAGGTCTGTAGTTTTCTCTGCCAATAAAACTGACCACCACGATATAACTGAAATATTGTTGAAAGTAGAGTTAAACACCCTAACCCTAACCCTAATCCACATCTCACCTTCACTCACTGAACACCAACAAAAAGACCTCAACATATAATGTTGGATATCATATGCCTTATTTTGAAACTACTTAATTTTTTTATTGTTCTCTGTGCAGGATTTGATGGAACACATATTCATCCAAGTTACACAGCCCTTCTACAGAAAGCATTGACTGTTGACTGTTGAAACCAAGACTAGAATGTTTAAAGAATTACAGAAGGTTTTCACCTCTATTAAGCAGTCACCTGTATTAAAAGGTCACCTTTTCCTTGACAGTTGAAACAAAGTCTAGAATGTTCAAAAACACAAAAGTGTAATGAATTACATAAGGTTATAGGTTTACATTCAAACCAAACGCTCATCTCTATTAAGCAGTCACCTGTTGTAAAGGTCGCCTTTTTCTTCTCCTGTCATAGAAAATTTCATCTGAATTGAACCTCATTTAAAAGGTCACCTGTCTTAAAAGACCTTTTCTTTCTTTTACTTCAAAGGTGACCTCTTAATACAGGTTTTACTGTATTATTGCACATACCACAGAGTGAAGATGAGGCTAATCTGGAGGAGAGAGTGTGTGCACATATTTTATTAAGACTTTGTTTGCAGTTCAGCCACAGTTATAGTATAAAAATAGTAATCACTATGTCAGGATTTAAACAGAATATTTGTCAGACATTTGAACATTATGACTACATTTATCTGTAATAAAAAATAATACAAAGTTTGAATGGACTTGACTGTAGATATGAGTAACACGGCAGGTGTCTTATGAGAAGCAGGAACCGCTGACCCTTCACGAGCACCTCTGGTTTTTTGGTGAGATTCGTGTTGCTCATCTTTTTAGTGTTTTGTGTTGTCCTATTATGTACCTTTACATTCTTAGTTCTTTAGTTCTGTGTTGTCATGTCTGTTACGATTTGCATATAGTGATGTCCAACATTTTGTACTTGCCACAAGTGTGATAGATAGTGGATTCGTGTCCCGGTCGGTTCAAACCAAAGATTATAAAATTTGTATTTGCTGCTTTTCCGCTAAGTACACAGCATTAAGAAGTAAGAGGAAAGACTGGTTGTCTCTGAATCAAGACAATGTGTCCCCAGAGGAATGACATGTCTATCTATTGACTGTTGTTTCAGTGAACTAGTACAAAGTAGATATCATCATTATCTCATTGAAAAGTAACTTGTTATCATGGATGATATAGCTGAAAAATAGCTCAGTTGGCATTAAACAACAATCATTCATTTTCTATGAAAAGTCACAGATAAGTCGAAATACCTAAATTTGAGTGTGTCTTGAATTTGATTCAAGATGCATAATTGGATTCTGGAAATGGGCAGTAAAGAACAACAGACAGAATATGAAACCCAACTGCTAGCAAGCCATGGATGACTATATTCAATTAGACGATCTGACATTTTTTTAAATACATGTACATGTATTTCACTACTCTTTAAAAAATGCAGATAGATTATTTAGTGGTGATAGGCACTGATTGCACAAGTAGTTGTAAATCCAACTACCATACGATCAGGACCACAACATCCCCTGGAGAAAATGAAACTGCCCATAATAAGACTGTGATTTGCTATATACAGGTTCCCTTTATGGCAGGTTTGAGTGAATTTTATATAAAAGCTGAAGAAAAAAAAAAACAAAATGGAAAAATAAAATCCCACAATTTTCCACAAAAGAAGACTAGTATCTATAAATATATTTTATTTGTATTTTTTGTTTTTACAAATACAGAGATAAAACTTGGTGTCAAAAAATGTATAATGTTCTATAAATATTATGTTACCAATACTCTCTGAATGTGATATATCAACAATGAGACATACGATAATCCTAGATTATCAAGACATAATCCTAGATTATCAATACATATCTTTAATTATCAATACATAATCTTAGATTATCAATTCATAATCCTAGATTATCCATAAATTATCCTAGATTATCAATACATAATCCTAGATTATCAAGATATAATCCTAGATTATCAATACATAATCTTAGATAATCAAAAATATCAAAGAATTATACAATTGTTAGACAGGGGCAATTACTTTCCACTAATACAGACAGTTAATGTACATGTGGAGTGTCTCAATTGGGTCTAATCATGAGATATGATGGATCATGGACAAATTTTTACATGTGATGCACGATCATGACAATAAATAAGCACAAACACACGAAGACGATTTCAAAGAAAAAATGTAGATTTGATATATTAATTGTAACTCAGACAAAAAAAAAGTATTTTGATGCTGATGTTAAACTTGACGATTTTTTATATAATTGTAACGCAGACTGTGATGCTGATGTTAAACGTGACAAATTTGGAGGTACCAAGAATTGCATGAAGAACAAACTTCTAAGGTGAAGTAACACAGTATATCTAATCCTCGGTGTTATTTATTTTTCCTGGGCTAAAATTATGAATTTAATGTACGCCTAAATTTAATATTAAATGGACACCAACGTTTGATTTTAAACTGACAGGTTTTATATATTTCTAATTTCTAAATGCAAAAATATATTTTTTTATATATATATATATATATAAAGCATTTTTCTTGATAAAGGCATATTATATCAAAATATAATTTTCTGGTTATTTATAAGTTGTATCTAAAGACTTATTTTGATCTACTGGTTAATTATTTTGTTATAACATTCTCTTAAATAAGTATTATATTTGCTTCAAAATAAATAAAAACAAGAATTTACTGTGTTCAAAGAATACTATGTGTTCACAAAGTATAATTATATTGAAAATGCATGAAAATGTTCAAGTCCCATAACTCCTACATTCAAAATGGCAGGATAATATGATCAAATACATATCATGGCCAATCATCCTACCAAATATGAAAGCTTATCGGACGAACGACCTCAGAGGAGTTGCATTCACAAAGTAAAGCGGGATGAATGAACAAAAGACAAACTGAAAAACTATATGACCCCATACTATCGTATGCAGGGGCCATAAAAAATGTAAAATATGACAGAATTTCCACTTTAATGAAATTTATCTTTCGGCTAAAAAAAAAATATGACAAATTAAAACTTATTTCATGTGTTACCGAAACAAAATATGAATGTTTTCAATAAAAAAAAAAAAAAAGGCTGAGAAAAAATATTTAATTAAGAAAAAATATGACAATTTAAAATTTATTTTGTGTGTTATGGTAACAAAAATAGTAATGTTTTCAATGAAAAAAACACAAAAAATGAGAAGTTGTACTGTACAAAACAATGTACTGATTCAACACACACACGAAATGGACTTTGTTTTGAAACACAGACATTCAATATTTATAAATGCATTCTGTTTATGTTATTTATGATTTTTACAACTGATTTAATGTGAATTGACACGTATAAATAAAATGGGCGTGGTCATAAATTATACATGTGGTACAATATAATAAGGGAAACAACTAAAAACAATGGGAATGTTACAATTCTGAGTATCTGTTAGCAATTTTGGTTAATTAAAGCCAATTTTTTTATAGAATGATTGAAGTCTTCATTATCATTGTGATGCCAAACAAGAGGCTCATCTGAACATGGTATCGCTCACCTGATTAATCATGCATGTTTGTTTTCAAGCAAGTTTGAGGTTTTTGAAAGAAAAAATATGTGTATTCCCATCTTTAAACAATGTCCTGTGAGGTCAGCCAACCTAGATTTCCAGTCCACACAAAAAATGAAATGGACAACAAATGACTATTTCAGTATCGTTCAATTCAATCTATTTTTAGCTTCTAAGTATTCATGTACAGTTTGGGTTCAATTAAATTTTTGATTTTTGAGAAAAATTATCGGTAATTTGTCATTTTCCCATTGAAAAAACAGGACAAGAAAAAGGTGACTCCTTAATAGAGGTAAACGCATGGGCGGGATTGACTACTTTTATAAACACTTATTTGACATACATGTAAAATCAATTTTAGGTGATAAATATAAACTGTTACGTGCAAAAGTAAAAATCACTCAATTAATAAACTCCCCAATTACCCACAGTTCCCCGTAAACCTTGACTTCACACCAAATGGCCAATTAAGTTATGGTAAATGTATATACAATGATTTTAACATTGGTCCGTTACGGTAAATGTATATACAACAATTTTAACACAAATCCATTACGGTAAATGTATACACAGCGATTTTAACATAGTTCTGTAACAGTAAATGTATACAATGATTCTAACACAGGTCCATTTTAAAAAGATTAATTTAAAGCATTTGTCCATAAAAATATATATACATTTGAATTTAAATAGTGTATAGTAAATTTGTCTTCTGTTATTTGATTGGTCAATATATTAAATATCAAACATTTATAAGTTGTTACTTTACAGTAATCCCCCTCTTAAAAGGCCATCCCTCCCTGCTATGTAAATGTGGCCTTATTAGAGAGATGGCCTCTCTCGAGGGACACAATTTTAGCGGTAACTTATTATCTCACTGCATTTGAAATCTGGTCTGATAAGAGGGGGGTAGTCTTTGGTGAGAGGGGCAATATAAGAAGGGAGCTACTGTTTCTTAAAAAAAAAAAAAAAAAAAACATTGATGAAAAAATACTGACAATTCTGGACGGAATAAATGCAATTTTACACATTTCTTTTTTTTAAATAATTAAAATAAAATAAAAGTTACATTTTAAAGAACAATAAATAAATAAAACGAAAATCACAGCTATGTATAAATTGGATGGAATGAAATAAGTATACAAAATATTGATATAAATACAAAAAAATGTATAGTATTAAAATAAAAATGACAATAATCATGGGCTTGAAAATAGTTTGTCACATGTAAAATATCTCCATCGACTTTGTAAGTAAAGAAGAAAAAACAAATATTACACCTGCTGAAGAGTTTAAAACTAAAATTTGCTCAGAATATTTTTGTTTTAGGTGTTGGGCCATAATAAGTAAATTGTTTGTTTGCCCCAACTTGATCTACCACAAAAAAAGCTACCTACTACATTCTTTTAACTTAACAAAAACTAATGTATTTTGAAAAATATTTTTGGGACATTTCCAAGTATTATAGTGATAAGGTATCATATTTCAAATTTAACTCATTAAAAAATTCCCTACCAACCCATGGGTCAGGTTTGGGCAAACTAACATTTTTTAAGAGTGGCCTCATATAATAATGGCAAGTAACAATATCACAGTACATGTATAAATCTGTTGTAAAATATTAAACATTCTTAAATAATGTATGAATTCAAGAACTCGAAAATCAATGCAGTTTTCCAGAAACAACGAAAATTTGTGATTACGAAGAATTGTACTTTCACAGTATATATAAATAAAAACAAATTTCGACCAAAACTTAAAAAATTTCAAAATGGTACAAAAATATAGTTGAAACAGCATGCGACACCATGACAACTGTGACTTCATGAGGTGGGGGAAATTTGGATATCCTTGAGTTTTTTTTTAAATAGCAATGATAATTTCCAAAAAAATGTTGATTAAAGAAATGTCATATATTGCTGGGTTACATGTACATGTATATAGATATGACTGATCGAGGTCATCATTATTTAATATAAATAATGTCATTTTGCTTCACAAATAACTATTAAAAAAAAATATATAACAATTAAAAAATATTTTTAAAACCAATAAATAAATATCACAGACATACTGTAAAACATTAAATATAAAAAAAAAAATATGACAATCGTAAATGAAACATCTACACAAACTATAAAAATTCATGCAAATGTCTGATACAACTAAAATATACACGATTAATTTCAAGTTGATGAAATAATAAGTTCTCAGGGTAACACTGTAAATCACTGTCAGCACTTTTATTTAATTGTTGAGTTATTTGAGTTAAATCTCAGACAATCATGTTTTTCTATGTGATAGAGTTATCTCCCTTTTGTTCTGTTTTTTTTTGACATATCTCAACTAATAATAACCCGTTACTTAGTTTAGTACTTGTGAATATCACAGATAAAATTAAGGCTTTAAGGTACAATCAAATATTTCATAAAGCACACTACTAAAAACATCTTTGTATCAGATGCTCCCGAAAAATGTCCTGAATGTTGTTACCACACGGAAGAACCAAACTCTTTCTTCCGTCTGGCTCTCCTCAGTTCACCGTCGACTGTATCCATCATTTTCCTTGTTAAATCATCTATTTCTTCTGTTAAGTTCAATGAATGATTCAAATCATCATCATAATCTGATCGAGCCTGAAAAAGAAAAAAAAAATATGTAAGATATTGACTCAACCATACGAACAGTATATTTATATTATTGAAATATATCCAATATTTTTGTATGTGATTCTGCTACCAGTGGATTACCATATTTTTCCACTTGAGATAGTAAAATTTTTTAATTCAAAAACTTTTGCTTAAAATTTCACTATCTGGACTGAAGAAATATCACAATCCACTGGTAGCAGGAGATTCTGTTTCTTATATAACCAAAACGTCAAAAATATCATTAAGTTGTTAATTTCCGTCCTTAATGACCGTTAAAAGAAAGGAAATTTCGGGAATTCTCATGCAGAAATTTAACCAACTAAGAATAGAAGAAATAAACTATACAATATGTATTTAAGTAGTATACATATGTATGTACCTTCCTATTTAATTAAATTCTAATTTCAATTATTGATTTTAGTATGCACTTATATAACTAAATACAGGTTAATTTTTATATGTAATACAAACAAAGAAGATCATTTTATAGTCTTTGGGTCAGTTCCTTGCGACAGGTAAGTGGTTTTCTCCGTGTACTCTTGACTTGTTTCCTCCACCAATAAAACTGACTGCCCCGATATAACTGAAATATTGTTGAAAGTGGCATTAAACACCATAGACCAAACCTGTAGTCTTTAGTTTGACCAGACTGAGGCTCAAACCCACAATCTACAGCAATCGAGGCGAGAATACTACCCATTACACCAACGATGCGGTTATTACATGTACAAAATATATAATTTACATATAAAAAGTGAGTGCATTGATCAACATAAAAAAATATGATAATCAAAGATTATACATTATCATGATTATCATATTCATAGTGATATATTTGTTTGTTCCTTTAATTCACTAAGGAGATAAGCCTTAAATTTTCCTTAAAAAAATACATGGATATATTGTGTATTGAAATTGACAATTTGGTCCAATATTTACTCATCATGGTTGGTCAAAAAAATGTTATCGGTAAAAAGGTGAGGATTATATATAGAACATTACGATAATTAAAAAATATTGAAATAGTTTCTTTGTTGAACAAATTTTAAATGAATAAATATTAAATACACATAAAAAACTGTTAATTACAAAATTGACATCAATAACTTTTATTTCTTAGAAATTAAATAATACTGAAATATTTTTGGTTAGAAAGTGATTAAAAAAAACATTCTTTGCAGTTGAAAATCAGGAAAAACACTCATATAAGGCATCAATAACACTGTTATAATGTGGATGATTGATTGATTGATTTATTTATAGTGAATGATTGATTGATTGATTGATTGATTGTTGTAAATGACTGATACAATTGAAAATCAGGAAAAACACTCATATCAGATGTTAATAATACTGCTATATTGTGGATGATTGATTAATATTGATTGTAGTGAATGATTGATTGATCATAATAAATGATCGATTGATTCATTGATTGAAGAATTTCAGGTTACATTACAAGTACAGTTAAACTTGATAACTAAATTACTTTTTATTCATGGGGAACAAATTTGTGTTGTTCTAGTGGCCCGACCACAAATTTAAGGACAGAGTTCACGAAATGTGTCAGACGTGATCAGCAAAATTTGGGAAGATTTTGCTAAGGACTGACACATGATTGGTATTTTGCAATAGAAAATTAATGAGGACTGTCATTTTTTTCACTAGGACCACCAAACCCATATGCAATTTCATGAATCCTATAAGGATCCAATGAAGTATATTAAATGTTATCTTTCCATTTAAGGGAACAGGAATAATATATAACATAATTTCTTTATTATCATTTAATATTATTAATCCACATATTTAAGAACATATGAATAAGTCTTTTTTTGACAACATTTAAATTTTGTTTTGTTTGTGATCAAATGCAATGACTGATGAAATAAAAAATAATGAAGTGCTCTGTATTAATAGGACGATCATGATTAATGAAACTGCAACCATTATCATGATCATGATTAATGAAACTGCAAACATAAACATGATCAATGAAATTTCAAACTTTATCATGATCATGATTGATGAAACTTCAAACATTATCATGATTATGATTAATACATTACCCTGATACGATTGCCTGTTACTGAGTGTGCCTACCAATGAAAATATGATTAATATGAAATGGATTCCTTCACATTTCTGATTAGAATCCTAATAAATATGCTATGCTTCAATAAACATCTGACACAACTTGATTTAACCTTATGAACATGCTGCACAGTCATTAAAGTTTTGTGTACGATTTTTGTATTTTTATTTAAAAATCGTCCAATCAGAACACTGTATTTGCTGGATACAGCTTTCTGATTGCTTGTCCTTTTAAATACAAGTAGGAAACTTGTACTCAAAAGTTTTATCACTGCAAGGCCAGGCTTCACAGTCAAAAAACGTTTTGAGTAAGAATTTTAGTACTCAAACTGATATGACATCCAATCAGAATGTCATATCCAATAAATACAGCACTCTGATTGGTTGATCTTGGAGTAAGAGTATAAAATTTGTACTCAAAGGTTTTATGACTGTGTGGCCATGTGAACTTGTTGGTAATAATAATTCGTTGTTTCTAGAATGTGAGATGGAAGAATTCTACACAAAGGTTCACATTTTCCAGTAGAGAAAATAGGCTTGTCAAGTTTCTGATGAAAGGAAATGTGAAACCGATGGCAGAATTTTCTCATCTCACATGTTAATGGAACATATTGTATATGATACATGATTTGGTAATCAGCTTGGTTCCTTCACTTCAAACTTTTCTAAAAATAGATTATAATGAATTTTTAAGTTTGTTAATGTAAGCATATACATGTACATTGTATACACAAAGCTCACACAATAACAAAAAAATCTCTAGGATACAAAAATTGTCATATGAAGCATCTAGTTTTATACATTCATTGTATATATGAAGACCACACATTAAATAATCTTATAATGAATTTTTGTTAATTTTCTCAGGTCCATGTTATGCAGATGAATTTCGTTCCCTTAGCATATATTAGCATATGAAGTTTATTTGTTATATCATATAAAGATTACTTACTATCTATTCTTTTAGAAAAAGGACTGTTATGTTAAAATCATATCTATCATAAATAACTGATTAATTGTGTTTCCTTGAAAACTATTTCATCTGCCCTCCCCCTGTGTGAATCAATTTCTATAGCAATGTCTGTGTTAATGAAGACATGATATTGCTGTAACAAATGGAACAGTAAAACCTGTCTAAACCAAACAACCTTTTCACCCAATGTTTTGTTCGTAATTGACAGGTTAAATCTGCAAAAAATTCAGATTGTCAAAGTTCAGTTTACACAGGATTCTGGTCTATTTCCAGTTCGGTTTAAACATATTTCACTTAATATGGGGATGGGGTGTTCATGAGTTTGAATCCCAATCATGGCGAGGTGTATACAACACAATGTTTGTCTGTGACTTCCAACAGATCAGTGGTTTCCTCCTACAATAAAACTGACCGCCATGATATAACTGAAATATTGTTGAAAGTGGCGTTAAACTTCATAACCCTAACCCACTTAATGTGGAGACAATTTAAACTCGATCAATTTAAATTGTTGAAATAGTTTTAATCGAAAAAGTTCTCATTTAGTTTCTTCACAAAATGGTGAAAAAAGGGTCATAATTTAAACCTAAAATGTTTTTTTTATATATTACAATCGAGGATTTATATAGTAGGAAGGATTCGAATCTCGTATTTTCTCGCTTTACCGACGCGTGGCGAGGTTTTATGTTACAATAAAGCAAAAATTAATTCATTCATTTTGAAATGCCTTGAGAATTCGTAGGAAAATCAACCAATTACACCAAAGTTTGTTTTATACATCGTCTATATACTACACTACACAAAACAATCCTTGGATTTGCCGATATAGGTTCAATGGAAAAGTTTTTTTGATTTTTTTCTGTATCACCCCTCATACACGTAAAATAAAATAAAAAGTACAGTAGTTTCATACATCTAAAAACATATTAAAAATAATAAAACAAAGAAACCAATCACGCTAATTTTGTTCTATATATCGAATACACATTTATACACTTTGGTATGTCGATTTCATGTAAACAAGGAAGTTTATTGATTTCTAAATAGGCCACCCCCATTTCCGCCCAGAACGGTGCCATTTTGACAAATGATGATAAACAATCCTTAATAAATACAAATCGGGAGCACTGTTTTCAATAAACTCCTTCTATATATTGAAAAATATTTATATTATCACAAAAATGATGGCTCCGCTTCAATATTCGGTATGATGAGAGAAGAGAAGAGTTTGAAATTTAAATTCGGGTCTTGACCGCCCATAATAGGCGGCATTTTGAAGGTCAAAAGGGAAAATCGATTCGATTAATGTCAATTATTGATGAAATATGGGCGATACATTTACAAAAAGTCAATACTTTATTAATGATTGGTATATAGGACAGATATTTTCACTTTATACCTGTAATTATGGTTTTATATACTTGCAAATACTGGTTTAAAATGTTGAAGCCATGAAAATTTCCACCATTAAACAAGGCACGTGCATCGTCAACGAATTGCACTATGTGTAATCTCGCCACGCAACATACTTACATACAATCTATGTTAAATCTCCTGAGATTCATATCCTTCCTACTATATAAATCCTTGTTACAATCAAGCAAACTATACATCATTACATGTATTAGGAAGCTATTCTATTTAAACTATAAGGAGGTTTGATTATAATGTTAATTCTAATTTGGACAAAACACACATTTTAATAAACAGTCATCTATATATGTTAGCCATGCATTGAATTTAATATTTTTTTTCAAAACATAAAAATATTTTAATCTTTTGATTATTTTGAATCTAAAACTGAACCTGAAATAAACCAGAATCATGTATAAACCAAAAATTAAATAAAGTCCAGATGAAGGAAATATCTGTTGATTTGACCTGTATAAAGAAAACACCTGTCTATTCTAACCATATAACCTTGTCCCTATGAGGTTCAGATTAGACAGGTTTCACTGTTGGATCTTTAGAGAGGCCACTTTTTCATTGCCTTATAAATGTCAAACTAATGTACTCAAAATGGGACAAAAATTTCAAATCAGTTTATCCAACAAAATAACTTATTCAAGGTAGGATGATGTTGTTGAACTATATAGAGTTTTAATTTCTACAGAAAAGATAAGCCACCAAGCAGAGCTCCAGATAATTTTCAAGTCCAAAGGGTAATTACCCTCTACTTTTGAAAATGATGGGTATTTGCATATTTCCTTTGAACTGTTGTATTCTCTACTTCAGAAAAGATTGCTTACATGTACACTTTTAAAATTATGTTTGACACAAGTGTTATTCAATAAACGCAGGATGCAAGTGCAATGTATATCTCTGTTTAATTTGACACGATTGGGTCATGTTTATTAATAAAATGTTGTAAATATTTTGTTTTTTGCTCGTCGACTTCGGCAGTTTTCACAGCCATGTACTGTTGATAATGTCATCAATGATTCCTTTAACTATGCTGTCACTAGACACAGATGAAACTGTCAGGAACTTAAGTATATAATTTTCCGTAGCGCTCTTGCGCTTAATAGCACACTTATTCATGTTCTTGCTCATTTTCAACGAACAACGTGTTCCCAAATTTTTCTTATCTTATCTTAAATTTACTTTCGTTTTAGTTCTTACTTATTACGTAAACCGCATTTATTTGTAATATTGACCGTGATTGGATGATTTATCATAAGCATCCAATCAGATCTCTTTTGACATCGATGCTCAGAAAGGCAAGCATTCGGTACCCCTCGGATGTATACGCTCTCTCCTTCGAAAAGTATAAAGGGAAGTAATTACGGGGAATTTCTCAAAGACAAAAATGTATTGTTATGTACACGACTGTACAAGTACGCTCCGAATTTGGAAAGTTTGCTTACACAGCAATATGCATGTGTAATGTGTACACTCTGATCTGATAATACATGCGTTTTTACTTGTTTTCATAGTGTAAAAAACACAAATGCGCAGCTTATCTGGAGCTCTGCCACCAAGTACACACGACTTTATCATGCTAGTCAAGTGTTCTACACTAAATGCCACACTGCCACATAAAAATATTCAGAAGATCTCATTAACATCCATAAAGTATAATATAGTTGTACTTCAAAATCAAGAGAATTGTAGTAAACAAGAGGCTTCATGGTGCCAGTAATCCATCGTTTATTTAAAACTGTTAGTTGCTTTCAATTTTCTCAATTGGAGAAATTCTCAGAATTAATATAAAAGTAATCTAGATTAAATAAAAAAAAATCTTTCTTACATTTATATACCGATAAAAATTAGTTTAAGAAGCACTGTTAATTCTGTTATCAAAGCCATGTTTGGTTTAATACGGTTTCTGAGCAGAAGAATAAAATATATTAAAAAGCTGATGATAGACAGAAGCTGGAATATGGAAAAACTCACCCCTGACCTTTGACTTTACTCAATGTTCAAATATTTTATAAATTAGTTATAACAAATTTTACTTTTTTACCATTTGAAAACTTGAAGCAATAACGAAGCATAGGATACACACAATAAAACAAAAGCATAAAACTGAACATCCAATGAGATCTCCCGAAATAAGCAACTAGAATGAGCCATGGGATGCACTGCATGACAACATACCCCTTCTGATTCTGAAGCAGAATGAGTGTTATCTGTTACCATAGTAACAGGAGTGCTGGCACGTTGTGAGAGAAAGACATTGTTATCTTGTTGGAAAGTGTTGTGAGTAGCAGACGACAAAGAAGCAGTGGTGTTACGACTACTGGTGCTGGAGTTAGCAGGTGTCAAATAAGAAATGTTGCCATGACTACCACCATTGGCAGCACTGGTAGTAGCAGATGGCATAGTAACAGTGTTGTCATGACTACCAGTGTTGTAGGTATTAGTTTGGCCTTCACCAGCAGCATTGGCCTTGAACCTTAGTTTTACCTTTCTATATTTTCTTCCACCCCTTCTTCTCCTCCTGTTTCGTCCTCTGTTAAAAAAAAACATTTAATAAATTGATACACAATAAGTATAATCACAGTACTACCAAGGTGTTTTTGTTAAAAAAAAAACACTCTGGTCCTACATCAGTGAATAATTGTGTTACCACTGTGATTGCTGGTGGGTTTTTTCTTTAGATACGACATCTAAATTTCTGAACTTGTCAGTGTATTTTTATCCAATATATTTGCTGGCATTTCACACACAGTTACAGTGGTACACTGACAATAATGTGAAAAATCATCAGCCAGTCCTGGAGATTTTCGACATAAACACCTTATTAGTACTGTATTTTTTAGTCTCAACTAAGATCATAGTTTGACCAGAAATGTAATGATCACTAGCACATAAATTCATGGCCGTAATAATTTATTCGTTTCTTCTGATATTTATTTTGTATTTCATCAGGTACTGCTAGAAATTTATGGAAATACTTGGGAAAAATTTGTATATCATTACAAGACATACTGTATAAGTGGGTTTTTTCGCAGGGGCCAAATTTCACGATTTTCTTTCAAATTGGAGGATTTTTTTTAGCGGTATTTAATTTTCACGATCCTGAGATTTAACCTAAATCAAATTTTATCGAATTGACCGCTTTATTAGAATAACATTATCTGAATTGTTTAACCAAAAATTCAAAATAGGAAATGTTTTTAAATAAATTGAGTAAGAGCTTTTTGTGTGCGATCGGCGGTATTTTAGAATTGTACACATTTTCATTAATTGAAAATTGTGTAAGTATGCATGTATTATTACAAAACATTAACAAAAATTAAAAACAGACTTCAAAGAAAAATGTGATCAATTAATTAACACCAAAAAATGTCAACTTACAGGTAATTAAAAATCTTTGAATGGAAATGCTAGTATTAATTAAGAAAGGTGTGTTATATTCAGGATAATTAGTGTTTTAAAGATAAAAGGACAATTAATTACATGTAAAATAATTTACGTTGTTTTCGGGAAGGATGTTTCCCCCCCTTTTTTTATAGATATTTTAAAAGTGTCATTTCAAACTTTAAGAATGGCAGTGACCATACAATTGTTAAATATTCAGTCATATTAGGGGGAGATAAATCTTGAAAAATTATGTAAGAAAATCAAGATATTTATGTAGTAAAGGGTGGACATTTACGCAGGTTCTTATTTTCGCTGATCGATTACTATCGCGAATAAAGTGAAAATTAGGTATCTGCAAAAAAAACCACTTATACAGCATCATCATAATCTTTTTTTCTGTCAAGTTTTGAGAAGGGTCTTCTGAGGCAATGATTGTATGGTAGTTAGATTTACATCTACCTTTACAATCAGAACCTATCACCACTTGATACAATCTGATGTGTTCATATTACTCCTTCAATTCATACTGTTTCACTCAAACTATAAGTGAGTGAGTGTGAGCAGGGGTCGTCGTGGACATGATCATTTGACCAGGGTATACATCCACATTTTCCTCATTCCGTGTCAATCAAACTTTGCTCGTATTCCTTAATGCTGCATGCTTAGTGAAGAAGCAACAAATACAAATTTTAATCTTTGGTTTGACAGGACCAAGGCTCTGACTTAAGATCTACAACACTCAAGGCAATCACACTATGTTTGAAAGAGGTGCACATTTAAAGTTGGAAGCAAATTTGTAGGAAAAATTTGACGGATGTAAACGCACCTTAACAATTCTTAAATTTTTTGAAAATGCAAAACTTTCCCAAAAAATATTTAGTTTCCAAGTGTGTTTTACCTTCTGATAAGAATGTCATCATCGGACTCTGCACTAGAACTTTCTGTATAATACTCTTTGACAATATACTTTGACCTTCTTCTACCATCAGGTGAATAATGTCGTACCCTGGAAGCTGACTTGGACCTTCTTCTAGGCCTTGGTGGTCTACTTCTGTGAATGGAATAGTTATGAAAATCTGTGTTATTTTGTAATTTCATAGTGATACATGAGTTATGCTTGTACAAACATTCTGATGAATCAGACTGTGTTAATGTACATACATATAGAATGTTTGTACCACTTTATTGTCCTTAGATATCAACAATTAAAGCATTCTACATCTACATCTACAGGATACTTCTAAACTTCAATGTGTTGAAGACTTTTTAGAAGGCATGCTAAAATTTGAATAACATATATACATTTATGAATAAAAAAAAAAAAATTCTCTCATTTTTTTTTTATACGATAAAAACAACATAATATATTAACAATAGATTCGTGCTTAGTACAAATAATAAAACTGATATCTAGAGGCAACATAATATATACAAAATGATACTTATTTTTTATCTATTCTAAATTCCTTCATGTCAATGAAACAAGTGAAAATGTAATAAAAAGTCACATTTCAGTTATCAGAGAAGCAACATTTCATTGTAAAAATGTCTTCAATTTACACATCTGTTGAAAATTACAGTCAAACCTGCCAATGCGGTCTACTCTATTAAGCAACCACCTGTATAAAAAGGTCACTTTTTCTTGTCCTGTCATATGAATTGAACCTCTTTTAAGAGGTCACCTGTCTTATAAGGTCACCTTTTCTTTGTCCTAAAGGTGACCTCTTTAATACAGGTTTGACTGTACATCATTGTGAAGTATATTTATACCTTTCATCACTAAAAACAAGAAATGGACTGCTATTGTGTGCTAAAAACAAGAAATGGAGGACTGCTATTGTGTGATTTTTTTCAGATAATGTAATCCAAACAGACTACTGTGGATTCATTATTATTCGTGGGATACCAATTTTCGTGGATTTCGTGGGAACAGACAAACCACGAATTTAAGTATCAAACGTACTGCAATTTCAGTTGACTTGTTACTAAAGAAATGGCGCAACCACGAAATTAAATATCCTCGAAACCTCATACTTTTCTACATCCATGAAAATTGGTACCCACAAAAATAAATGAATCCACAGTATATTAGTGACTTGTCTTTTATCAGATTTGTAAATAAAATCTTCTCTATAGACACAGTAGTCAAGAGACAAAATTGAGAGAAAGTTAACTAGTTACTATGACTACCCTACAAATTTTTACTTTTAGATGTCAACTAATTTCTTAATTAACACAGACATAGACATTCAAGTCTTGGTGTCCTGTGGGACTTTCTGTATACTTTCAACAATTTACATAATGTTAAATGTTAAATATTCTCTACTGATACCACATATATCAAATATTAACGTCCCCAATACCTAGCAGCAGGATCATAAAAATTATTTAATTTTCCAAAGAGATTTTCTGAAAACCTGATTTCACCGTATATTCTCCAATAAAATAATACAAAGACCAGCAATCTATATTAATCAGAATTGAAAAGTATATGTAATAATAGTACATCCACACTTACCTAGGAGAGCCTTGTAAAACATAGGCTGTTGGTTGATTCTCTACTGGCACTTCATAAACGTAATCACCGTGTGTGTGATAGGACGATCCCCCACACATAGGACACGTGTCTGTCCTGACAGAAAACTGTGGTGGGGCAGCAGGTCTTGGTACCTGTCCTACCTGAGGCTGAGGTTCAACCAACACATATCCTGCTGGTTGACCTTGATTCTGAACTCCACCATCAATGTCATCGAATGTATAAAGTCTCTGATAAGGTGAGGTAGGAATGCGTGCAGGTCGTTGTGTTCGTCTTTGTGTCCGATATCCAGCTGATATGGGCATGGCATAAGAACTGATTGGCACTTTTTGATTTGATATGGGTGGGGCAGGAGGTGGAGGAGGGGTGGTTGTAAATGCAAGATTTGGCTGAGACGAGTATCTCTGCATGGTTGGAGCCCGTTGTTGACTTGACTGGGTCCCTGCTGTGTAATATCTAGGTACATAGTATTCAAATAATTGATCTTCAGTAACAGTTGATGCTGTGGCTCTCGTTGGTGATTGGTCAGAGTCATAACCATTCATTGTTTGAGTTTCTGTGGTAACGCCAGGTCTCTGTCGTCTTCTGACACGTGTTCTCTGACGAGATCTTGGAGGCTCTGGTAGCACTTCAGGAGGGGGCCTTTGGGCAGCATACGAGTCAGCTGCAGCATAACCGAGGGGAATATCGACATCTGCATTATGCTGTAATGGGTAACGGAACCAATCATCCCAATCCCGAGCAGGAGCACCAGAAAATGAGTTTGCTCTCCTACGAGGCCCTCTCATAAAGGCATATGGATCCTCTGTCGGGTCGAAATATTGATCTTGATTTTGATTGGTCGGTTGAGGAATCGGTTGTGGCTGTTGTTGAAGTTGTTGTTGTAAGGCTTGTCTTTGTTGGTGTGTTGCCTTTTGAAACTCTTCTCTTAATCTGCCAATTTCATCCTGAAGGATTTTTAATCTGTCGCTACAAAATAATTTTTTTTATTTTTTTTAGATATATTTTACAAAGTTTATCTGTTACAAGTAATGATGTCATACAACTGACAAGATCTGATTAATGTAAATCAAACTCTGAATAAACCGGAATTCTGTATAAACCAAACTTCAAATAAAGTCACATTGTAGGAAATCTTTGTTCATTTAACCTGTATAAGTTGAACATCAATCTATTCTGAACACAAAAGTTGGATCAAAGGATGTTTGGTTTAGACATGTTTTTACTGTACATTATGACATCTTTAGGGAACGACCATTTAACTTGAAGGGGGGGGTTATGGTTTTTTTCTAAAAAAATATTCTGATTCCCAATGTTGCTGAAAAAAATATTCTGATTTTGGTGGAGGAAAAAAAATTTATCTGATTCAGAGTTTTTGTCATATAACCTAATGTTAAATTATGGAAAAAAAATTCGCACTTCGCGCGACAAAAAAAATAAATTCTAACTATTGTGTTGTCTGAAAAAAAAATTCTGAACGAAACAAAAAACCATAAACCCCCCCCCCCTTCAAGTTAAATGGTCGGTCCCTTATACCTACATTTATCTAACATTATGTATGTTTTCCTTTGAAATTAATGAAAGTCGCCTGTCTGATACAAGATGTTGTGTGATAAAAGAATGGTGCGACGTTGCACGAGACGTTCTCTGCCGAACTACTTTGACATGAGGTCATACCATTGGAATGAATGACACAATACAGTAACCTGACATTAGTGAATGAACGGAAAAATAACGTGACGTCATGCACAGAATGTAGTCTCCCTCAGAGTATTGTACAAATTTTAATTCAACTCTTGTTTTTGTTTAAAATTCGTTTTTATTGAAATGTTAGATAAACTTATTACATACATAGTGTGTTGGTACAAGACTTTGTATCAGGTCTTGCCTGTTGCGTGAACTAACCTTATCACAACTCGTCGCTTTCGTTACTCATAGTGATACTGGTTCACACAACAGACTCGACCTGATACAAAGTCTTGTACCACCACACTATGTATGTAATGGGTAAATATATATGTACAGTTATCTTCCAATGTTTTATCTCACCATCATATGGTTGAAAAATTGCTCATGTGACATTAAACAACAATCACTCTAATGTTTTATGAGACGTTTCATTGCTTGTGAGTAATAAGCCTCATAATATACTCAATAATATTTCATGCCATGATTCCACAAAGCCATGTGTATGCAAGAATGTACTTAAATGGAGGAAAATGATGTCATTTTTTTAAGCAATTGTTTTACTGAAATTCTAAGTGAGTGATTGTTGTTTAACACTCAGTGAGCAATTTTTCAGCATATCATAGCTAGAATAAGTTGCATTTCAATGAAAATCGTCAAAAATGAAAGGGATCCTCCTCTCTTCACCAGTAAACAGCTAATGAAATTTTAAAAGATTCTAAGAAACACAACTCAAGTTATCGTACGACATAGGATTTGTCTATAGACGGACGGACAGACGGACGGACATGGTGAAACCAGTATACCCCCCCTCCTACAACTTCGTTGCGGGGGATATAATGAGAGGATGATGAGGTCTGCTTTGTACAAGAACAACACACTTAGTTAGATTTTTCTAGTGTTAGCTCACTAAAACAATAGTCTGCAGGAAGACAGGTCGCTCCACTCCGACATAATATCCTGATTTCAAGTCAACCAATCAGTCTTTGCTCTTATTCATTAATGCTGTATTCTTAGTGGAGAAGCAGTAAAGATCAATTTTATAGTAAGAAATTATGATATTGCCACATTAAAAAGGAAATATCCTATAAATAATAACGGCTTTGAAATACGATTTCATAATTCAAATATTGAAATACCCGGTAAATGCTTTTTATGATCCCTGACCTTGTGTATAACTTTCAAATGATTTGCCTTTAAATGAACTTAAGTTATTGAGCAAGTTACAGACAAAGGTACAGACTAAATCGATAAAACTTAATGACCTCCCAATTAACAGCTGGGCATAAAAAAGTACCGCGGCATGTTATCTTTACCGGTACATTTTAGAGATTTTGAGTTTTTAAGAGAGAAATTTAAATAGGAATGCTAACGTAAATCTTTTAATACCTTCCTGTTGATCCTCTAGTGGCTGTTGTCTCGGCAACAGAATCATCTGCTGTTGCCTCACTATCTGACCCCACAGCCATGTCCTTGACTTGTGGTTTGAACTCAGCTGACCTTGGCCTTACAATTTCTGTTTTCTGAATATCTTGCTTCTTAACAGGAGTTTCAGCTCTTACTGATCTAGGAGTAGGAGTTCTTGACCCTTTTGACCTTGGTGTCGATGGTCCTTCAACTTTTGACTTTGAATCAATTGGGAAAGCTTTCATTGGCTTATTGTTCTGTAAGGACCTGTTTACTGTTGGTCGAGGAGTTTCTTCTTCTGAAGAATATAGTTCACTAGTCCTGTTTAAACTTTGATTGAAACTATTGGAGAAACTTTGATTTGGTGTTGCTCTAGGTGTCAAATCATCGTCAGATACTTTAGCTGATTTTGATGCCTGAGGTTTTGACTTTGATTTTGACTTCTGAGGAGATCCACCATTTTTGGATCTGTGGCTAGACGTAGAGTGTTGACTA
Organism: Bathymodiolus septemdierum; assembly: GCA_963383655.1. Lineage (NCBI taxonomy): Eukaryota > Metazoa > Mollusca > Bivalvia > Mytilida > Modiolidae > Bathymodiolus > Bathymodiolus septemdierum. The sequence continues at coordinate 9,070,923 of OY726528.1, forward strand.
AGTTTTGACCGTGGCCTTTCTGCAAAATATATACACAGAAAATTTAAATACATGTAGACACATACTAATTCCAACTTCAATTAATAATTTTGTCCCACAGGGGTAATGAGTATTGCTCGACTGCAGGCTAGGGGCCATTTCATGATAATTGTAGAATGTATGTTGTGCTCATTGTAGAAGACGCTGCTGTGACTGTGAAATGTAGAAACAGCAATAAAAGAAAAGAGCTGTTCCTTTACTCTAAAAGAGCTGTTCCTTTACTCTAAAAGAGCTGTTCCTTTACTCTAAAAGAGCTGTTCCTTTACTCTAAAAGAGCTGTTTCTTTACTCTAATTGGTTTCTGGGTTTGGTGTTGGATAGTCTGTAATGTTCATTTCCATATCCTTTCGTACTAATGTATGTAGTGCATTTACAATGGAATTATAAATTTGTTACTTTAGAATATTTTTTTATTATTATTGCTAATGTCAATATCTTATAAATCGCAACAGTGGTGTTATGATTAGCCTGCTCATCTTAAGTGTGGTAGAACGAGGGTTTGAGCACTGGTCGGGTCAAACTAAAGACTATAAAATTGGTTCTCTGCTAAGCATACAGCATTAAGGAGAAAGAGAAAAGACTGGTTGGTTCGAAATCAGAATAAGGTGCCCAAGGAGTGACATGTCTACCTGCGGACTGTTGTTTCAGTCATCTAACACTATTAAAATTCAACTAAGCATGTTGGTCTAGTAAAAAGCGAAAATCATCATCATCTCATCAAATGTAATTTATTCTCGCCATGATATAGATGAAAAATTGCTCATTTGTCATGATAAAAGTACCCCATGTATACTATATATCTCGAGTTTCTGAGGCAGTCATGGTCGTGATCATATGGTAGTTGGATTTACAACTATCTATGCAATCAGTGCTTATCACCACTAACATTGTAAGTTTGATTCCGCTCATTGCGAGGTGTACTTGATACAACATTATGTGATAAATTTGTCAGTGACTTACGACAGGTTGGTGGTTTTCTAGGGTTACTCCGGCTTCCTCCACCAATAAAACTGACCGCCACAATATAACTGAAATATTGTTGAAAATGGCATTAAACTTCCTTAAACCTAGAGTTTAATCAGGGTCTGTCACGGAGGAGATCATATGATATTTGGATTACATCTACTTAGTATGCCGTAATCAGTGCCGATCTCCACATAAGTTGTGCGTTTGATTCATATAAATGGTGAATTGTACTCTATACTACAGGGTGAGGTGTACTCGATACAACACTATGTGATACAGTTTGTTAAATCAGTGCTTTCTCCGGATACTCCAGTTTCCTTCACCAATAAAACTTAATTAACACATATTTGGTTCATGTAATACTTCCGAAAAAAAAATACTGCAATTTAGTAGATAATCTCATATAAAATCCCAATAATACAGAATTTTCAAGTTAGGAGCTTCGCTTGAAAAGTTTTGTGATGCACACCATTTACTTGTTAGTTCCAAACAATAAAACTTAATTAACATAATAACTTTTTACAATTTAGTAGATAATCTCATATAAAATCCTAATAATACAGAATTTTCAAGTTAAGTGCTTCCCTTGAAAAGTTTTGTGATGCACACCATTTACTTGTTAGTTCCAAACAATAAAACTTAATTAACATAATAACTTTTTACAATTTAGTAGATAATCTCATATAAAATCCTAATAATACAGAATTTTCAAGCTAGGTGCTTCGCTTGAAAAATTCTATGATTCACATCAGTTGCTAGTTGGTTCAGCCTCAGTCATGGCTGTCAACATTTTTAAGAAATTTGGACCCAGATTCTAAAGTTTCTCTCTCAGAATTTCCACCCTTTGCTCTCTATTGCATATGGAACCAGTAAATGTGTATTCCACCCTTTGCTCTCTATTGTATTATGGAACCAGTTTACTTATCCATCTGGTAAATGTCAACTTGTAAAACCAGATTCCCCGATTGGGTCCTCCTTCAAAGGTTTGTTGTCACCTTATACAGCATCATGCCAAAAATGAGTCAAGTTTTCAAATTGGCAATATACTTCACATAAATCACACACATTAAAAAAAAATCTCCTGATTATGTTTCTTGTTGAATTTTCAAAAAACTTGTAATTTTCTACAGTTTCTAATAATAATCTTACAATAATTTATGTTATTCTAGAAATAAGATATCAAAAGTTTTATTCTTTTTTTTTATATTTGTGTTTTTTGTTTAAAACTTGTATCACTTTTGGCACCCATAATATATCAACATAATCCAAAAAGCTCCCAAAAAATGTAAAACATAATTATTAGTGTCCAAAGAGCTATGATGTTTAAAACAATCATAACTAGAGGATTTTCACAAGTTAGGTGTAAAGGGAACAAAATGGATAAAAGTGATTTCTACAACAAAATAAAACGTGATAACATGTGAGGATCAATCACCTGAGCCTGTATCACTCGCCTGCTTATAATTATCTTGTCAATATCCAATAATCATTTATGGTATGATTACATCATTTCACTAAGAGTGGAGGTTTGAGCCCATAAAACTATTTTAACCCAACACAAGCCAGGAAAGTGAGAGGTCATGTATATGATTGTGTATTAGAGTATCAATATGTTACTTTGATTTTGTGATTGTGATTTTGGAACTGTTCGTAGTCGTACAGTGTGGCACTTGTTGTTTTTTTTATTTCATGTACAATATGGGTTCCAGGGGCGGATCCAGGATTTCAAGTTAGGGGGGGGGGGGGGGCACACTTAAAAAAATTGCACCGAGCGGAGGGAGGCACGAAAATTGTTGTGGTATTTCGTGTGAAAAATCACGATTTTATGCCAAAAAATCTTATTTTTTCAAATTTATGGGGGGGGGGGGGTGCACGCCAGGTGTGCCTCCCCCCTGGATCCGCCCCTGGGTTCCATAATTGTTTGTAGTATCTTGGAAGAAAACATTTTTACATTCTATCACTGGGTCTGGTAATTTTTTTCCCCTGAAGTGGTGGCAATCATTGATTTTTGATCAATTGCATCAGTGGTGTAATGGTTTACATGCTTTCTTAAAGACTGGTAGATAGTAGATTCGAGCCATGATTGGGTTAAATCAAAGACTCTGCGATATGATATAGCTGAAAATTTGTTCATTTAATTTCTGATCACATAATAACAAAGAATAATTTTTTAAGATGGCAGACCAAGTTTGCTTTCAAATAGTTCAGTAGCTCCAGAGATGATGCATAAAACATTTCAACAAATTTCTCTTAAAATGGGTCAGTGTTTAGCTACATCCTGTGGTGGTGGCCATCTTGAATATATAGAAAAGTCTTTAAAAAAAATAATCCCATGATAGTTTACAGAAAACAGATAACAGATGACGAACAAAAAGTGATGGCAATATATTATGTAGCCCTTTCTTTAGCCAGGCAGGTTAAAAATATTTCAGTGCAGAAAATCTAACACAGTGCCATATTCTAACCCTTTTTATTTGCTGGTTGACCCATATTCAAATAGGGAATATGTGAATCTCGGCTTTCGTCTAATGTAGTAAAGGTCACAGACGATCCTGTATTGAGAATAAATAATAGATGTAATTGACATACTTTGACATGCTTTACTTATGTTTTCAACCCAAAATGATATTTTTTTTTCCCCATAAAATGCATCTTATCAAATTATTATCGAATACAGTAGTTCCCCTTTTATAAGACTACCCCCTTCTCAATGAAAAAGGGCGTAATAAGAAGAGTGGCCTCTCTTGACGAGGACAATTTAGTAGTATTTTATTATCTCCATTTACCTGAAATCTGGCCTGGTAAGAGTGGGGGGTCTACTGTAGATGCATTTCAACATGCAAATGAACATAACCCATGCATATCACATGAAAGAAAAAACAGATGCAATCAAACCTGTATATAAAGGACACTGGAGGAACCTGAAATGTCCTCTTTATGAGCTGTTGTTCATTATATACACGTTCTAATTATGTACATTATTCATTTATTGGAGGAACTGAAACTGCCCTTTATAGGCAGTGATTTGTTATAAACACAAAATTTAAAATGTCAGTCTAAATCTAAAGAAAAAAAATATGAAAGCAAAATTAAACTAATGCAGCTATCTGAAAGACTATTCCAGAGAAAAAAAAATGTACTGTTAAATAAAAATATTTTCTTATATTATTTTTTCACTCACCAAAAAAAATAATTCTACTAAGAAATTTTCATAAATGTTGATAACTAAAAATAAATCATTTCTTGGAATAATCTTAAATGAAAGAAACTTGACAGCAGTGATAATATGTGCTATCTTATTGAAAAAAAATCACAGAGATGAAAAATTTCCTGGGACAAATGTTCACATAAAAATGGTCGTAACGAAAAAATTGGCAAAAAAACTAAAAAGCTGCAAAAATTACTACTCTTATAATACCTTCTTCCTCCTCCTCTATCGTGTTCTCTAAACTACCTCCACGTCTTTTACCACCTCTACCACCGGCAGGAATTTCAAAACTCATTTCACTCTCGGTTGTTAGAGTGTAACTATCGTCAGTATAATCATTTGTCTGTCCTGACTTATCTCGTTTATTTCTGGATCTGTTTGATTCCCTTGAAGGGGGACGATCGTTAGGTCGTGCACGAGCACTTGCCATAGAACTTTCGGAGTCCCTTTGTCTGGAGCTGGGTCTATAAAAAAAATCATAAAAATATTAATAAAATTTAGAAGGAAAGTTTGAAGATACCAACTTGAACTTGTGTGAGAACTTACTCATGTTTTATCCTAGGGCTCATTTGGGAGAAAAGCAACATTTCTCACACAAGTGGAATATACCCCTGAACTCCTATATGCACTCGTATAAGAAAATTTAACATATCTCAATACCATAGCAATTAAGAGGCGACTGGTTTTCTTCATCAACTCAAACTGTACGTTGCCAGCACTTTAAATTTTGATAGTAAAACCTGCCCATGCGGAAGAGGTGACCTGTCTTAAAAGACCACTTTTTCTTTGACCTAAAGGTGATCTCTAAATACAGGTTTGACTGTTGTGCAGTAAAATATTTAAAATATGTATTTTTTTCAGTTACCTAGGAGATGCTGTTGGTCCTCTCAACCTCAGTGTAGGTTGTTGTTGTTGTTGTTGTTGTCTAGCCGACATCTGACTGACCTCTGACCCCACTATTGACCCAATGAACCCACTGTCAGCATCATGAGCATTTCTCTGTTTAGTCATCTCTTTAAACTTCCCAGGCCCAGGTAGATTAGATAATGGTCCACCTCCACTGGCCCCATTATTTTCCTGGTCTGATATTCCGCTATCACCTAAACTTTGAAGACTGGCAGACATATTGTGCTATAAAATAAAATATACTTAGAAATTTAATCAAACATACCTAAAATCATTATATAATATCTTTTACTCAGACAAATTAAAAGACGAACAACTTTTTTTTTAATTTTTACCGAAATCTTGTACAAGATGTTCCAAATTTTATTTCATCTGAGTTTACTTATATTAGCTGAACCTATTTGTGTCAAAATGGAAAGGACCAATAATTTCATTGGATATAGCCAAGAATTCCAGTTACGCAGGATAAATTAAACTAAAAACTAATACAAATTGACTAAATATTTTCATTGAGGTATCCATGGCAACAACATATCAGAGTTTGACATAACAAGGTTCTACAGAACTAAAATAATGAAATCTTTATCAGATTGTATGTAGAGATTAAATATTATTTCCTTTTGCAATGCAAATGTGGCTGTACAAGAGAGTGGACTCTCTTGAGGGGGACAAATTAGTTAGTATTTTACTATCTCTGCATCTGAAATCTGGCCTTAAGTGGGAGTGACCTTATAAGACAGGGTCTACTGTATTAGAACAACTTTAATAATCCTCTTTCAAACAAATTTTATAAATTTTATCAAATAATTAACAAATTATTTTTACAATAATATGTACAAGTAATTTTTTTTTCCCCATTAAATCTCTTACCTTTTTCCTCTCCAGACGTCTAGGATCTCTAAGATCATGTCTTCTTGGTCTAGGTAAATGAGGAGAGTCTCGGTCTAAAGACTGGTCAAAATCTCTAGGTGATCTCCCTCTACTGTCTCTAGAGGATAAGCTGCTCCGACTTCCACTAATGCTAAACGACCCTGGTAATCCACTTTCTCCTGTTAAATCTATAATAAAAATGCAGTCAGTAAAATCTGTATTAAGAGATCACCTATGGGACAAAGAAAAAGTGATCTTCTTACACAGGTGACCTCTTAAAAGAGGTTCAATTCACATGAAATTTTCTATGTCTTCCCATGGACTGTTCTTTCCGTGAGCTAGCACTATAAAAGTCCACCTAAGAGTATGTGTTTACTACAAAGAAGACATCATTATAATCTTACTGAAAGTAACTTGTTCTCACCATAATAGAGCTGAAAAATATAGTATATATCTCATGTTGGAAAAACCCAAATCCAGCTGATTATGATGTTCGATTACATTGTTTTGAGATACAGCAAAGAAATTACATATAAAACATAACGTTTGATGTTTTGTCTGCATGAAGACGAAGCTCTCCTTCCTGAGAATTTGACATGATCTTCTTAACTGACAGATAGAAAAAATTTAGTGTATCTTAAACTTTGTATGTATTTTGCAACGACAATTACAACTGTAGTCTATCCAGGTTCACGTTACATGTATATACTTACCATCATTCATATCATGTGACCTTGACCTATCAAAGGCATTTTCCATTGAAGCATTTGGATTGTCAGCTTCACCCTGGAATAGAAATAAATAACCACTAAAATCAGCTGTTGTTAATTATAAAAGGATGAGTTCTCTACAACTGTATCTGTATGTGAAATCATGATGTAAAATCAGCTGTTGTTAATTATAAAAGGATGAGTTCTCTACAACTGTATCTGTATGTGAAATCATGATGTAAAATCAGCTGTTGTTAATTATAAAAGGATGAGTTCTCTACAACTGTATCTGTATTTGAAATCATGATGTAAAATCAGCTGTTGTTAATTATAAAAGGATGAGTTCTCTACAACTGTATCTGTATGTGAAATCATGATGTAAAATCAGCTGTTGTTAATTATAAAAGGATGAGTTCTCTACAACTGTATCTGTATGTGAAATCATGATGTAAAATCAGCTGTTGTTAATTATAAAAGGATGAGTTCTCTACAACTGTATCTGTATGTGAAATCATGATGTAAAATCAGCTGTTGTTAATTATAAAAGGATGAGTTCTCTACAACTGTATCTGTATGTGAAATCATGATGTAAAATCAGCTGTTGTTAATTATAAAAGGATGAGTTCTCTACAACTGTATCTGTATGTGAAATCATGATGTAAAATCAGCTGTTGTTAATTATAAAAGGATGAGTTCTCTACAACTGTATCTGTATGTGAAATCATGATGTAAAATCAGCTGTTGTTAATTATAAAAGGATGAGTTCTCTACAACTGTATCTGTATGTGAAATCATGATGTAAAATCAGCTGTTGTTAATTATAAAAGGATGAGTTCTCTACAACTGTATCTGTATGTGAAATCATGATGTAAAATCAGCTGTTGTTAATTATAAAAAAATGAGTTCTCTACAATTGTATCTGTATGTGAAATCATGATGTAAAATCAGCTGTTGTTAATTATAAAAGGATGAGTTCTCTACAACTGTATCTGTATGTGAAATCATGATGTAAAATCAGCTGTTGTTAATTATAAAAGGATGAGTTCTCTACAACTGTATCTGTATGTGAAATCATGATGTAAAATCAGCTGTTGTTAATTATAAAAGGATGAGTTCTCTACAACTGTATCTGTATGTGAAATCATGATGTAAAATCAGCTGTTGTTAATTATAAAAGGATGAGTTCTCTACAACTGTATCTGTATGTGAAATCATGATGTAAAATCAGCTGTTGTTAATTATAAAAGGATGAGTTCTCTACAACTGTATCTGTATGTGAAATCATGATGTAAAATCAGCTGTTGTTAATTATAAAAGGATGAGTTCTCTACAACTGTATCTGTATGTGAAATCATGATGTAAAATCAGCTGTTGTTAATTATAAAAGGATGAGTTCTCTACAACTGTATCTGTATGTGAAATCATGATGTAAAATCAGCTGTTGTTAATTATAAAAGGATGAGTTCTCTACAACTGTATCTGTATGTGAAATCATGATGTAAAATCAGCTGTTGTTAATTATAAAAGGATGAGTTCTCTACAACTGTATCTGTATGTGAAATCATGATGTAAAATCAGCTGTTGTTAATTATAAAAGGATGAGTTCTCTACAACTGTATCTGTATGTGAAATCATGATGTAAAATCAGCTGTTGTTAATTATAAAAGGATGAGTTCTCTACAACTGTATCTGTATGTGAAATCATGATGTAAAATCAGCTGTTGTTAATTATAAAAGGATGAGTTCTCTACAACTGTATCTGTATGTGAAATCATGATGTAAAATCAGCTGTTGTTAATTATAAAAGGATGAGTTCTCTACAACTGTATCTGTATGTGAAATCATGATGTAAAATCAGCTGTTGTTAATTATAAAAGGATGAGTTCTCTACAACTGTATCTGTATGTGAAATCGTGATGTAAAATCAGCTGTTGTTAATTATAAAAGGATGAGTTCTCTACAACTGTATCTGTATGTGAAATCGTGATGTAAAATCAGCTGTTGTTAATTATAAAAGGATGAGTTCTCTACAACTGTATCTGTATGTGAAATCATGATGGCATTTGGAATTAAGTTCACAGATGTTGATTTAAACATATTTTTTATTAATGAATTACATATTACATTTTTTTTCACAATACAATAAAACATAGGATTCAGAAACAAGCGTAACGCTTATATTAATCTGTTTCCTAAAAAAAACACATGAAAAATTGGAAATAGTCATTAAAACATACTCAATTCATTTAACATTGTTAAAATAACTGGAAATTAAAGGAAGAAGAAAAAAAAAGGAAATTGTAAGCTGCATTCTAGATACAGATGTTGCAATATATAGAATTGAACAACATTGAAAGTACAGTACACGAAACTAACATTTCCTATTATTAATAATGATTATCTTAGTTTAATATACAGTTAAACCTGCCTATAAAGGACACCTCTATATAACAGATCACTGCCTATAAAGGGCAATCTCAATTTCCCCATTAAAAAATAGTGCATACCAGTATAATTTTAACCTGTATATAAAGGGTAACTGCTCACAAAGACCATATTTTCAGGTTTTTATGTACCGGTACATGTTTGATTGAATTTTCATTTATTTTTTTTTTGCTGTACCCTGGTTTTTTATAAGATTATGCTGATGACTTCTTTATACTAGAACAACACGTTGAGCTGGATTTTGATAGTGCTATCCGACTGAAATGACCATTGGCAGGTCAAATTAGTACACATAAAATGCATCAATATTTAATTTCAATTAGGCCTCTGGATCATTTTATAGTTAAACCTGTATTAAAAGGTCACATTTTGGAAAAAGAAAAACTGGCCTTAAAAGACAGGTGATCTTTTGAAAGAGATTCAATTCATAATGAATTTTTCTACGACAGACAAATTAAAAGGTGACCTTTTAATACTGGTGACTGCTTAATAGAGGTGACTTAGGAGCAGGTTTGCCTGTACTTTATAATGTTTAAGTCTAAAAAGATAATTGATAGTTTTAGGATATTGAAGCCATAATCTTTCCCACTCACTTCTAATTCTCACAAGAGAGAGAGAGATTTAGATACAAACCCGAATAAAACTTTGATTTTCAACACTTGCATAAGGTTCTTTTCTTCTAACTCCATTCTGTACAGGTCCATTTTCTGTAATGGCCTCTGATGGGCGTCGCCTCCCTAAAAGTCTTGCTTCTTCATCTCTGTCATGTAATTGCTCCCATCTGTAACAAAAGAAAAATAATTATAGCTTTTTTATTTCTTCAACATTTCACAATTTTAATGACAGAGAAATGGTTCTCCAGTTTACAGTGAGCTTAAATTTTAATTCTGAGAAAATAACCATAATTACTGTAATTGAACTAAAAGTAATCACTACTTCTTGTGAAGTTTTAATCTACCAACGGCATAAAACTACGCACAATTTAAAAATAAGGAAAAAAAGCACTGATCATGAAGATGTACAAATTAATAACTGCTAATAAAATATTTTCATTTTTTCCTTATCATTATGTAATTTACTGAGAGAAAAAATACCATTTGTAAAAAAAATATATAAAAATCTGTTTGATTTCTTGTGTAAAACACTAGCAAAAACAATTTATCAGAGCAAAACAGCTGAGAACTATATAAATCAGAGTACAGGATTTATAAATGAGTTAGTGAGTGATTGTTGTTTAACACCAAATGAACATTTTTATCATGTTGAGAACAAGTTATATTTTGACAAGATGAAGATGATGTCTGCATTGTTCTATACAAACACACTGAGTTGCATTTTTAAAGTGCTAGCTCACTAAAGCAACAGTCCACGGGCAGACATGTGCTAGCTCACTAAAGCAACAGTCCATGTGTAGACATGTGCTAGCTCACTAAAGCAACAGTCCACGGGTAGACATGTGCTAGCTCACTAAAGCAACAGTCCATGGGTAGACATGTGCTAGCTCACTAAAGCAACAGTCCATGTGTAGACATGTGCTAGTTCACTAAAGCAACAGTCCACAGGTAGACATGTGCTAGCTCACTAAAGCAACAGTCCATGTGTAGACATGTGCTAGCTCACTAAAGCAACAGTCCATGGGTAGACATGTGCTAGCTCACTAAAGCAACAGTCCATGTGTAGACATGTGCTAGTTCACTAAAGCAACAGTCCACAGGTAGACATGTGCTAGCTCACTAAAGCAACAGTCCACAGGTAGACATGTGCTAGCTCACTAAAGCAACAGTCCACAGGTAGACATGTGCTAGCTCACTAAAGCAACAGTCCACAGGTAGACATGTGCTAGTTCACTAAAGCAACAGTCCATGTGTAGACATGTGCTAGCTCACTAAAGCAACAGTCCACAGGTAGACATGTGCTAGCTCACTAAAGCAACAGTCCACAGGTAGACATGTGCTAGCTCACTAAAGCAACAGTCCACGGGTAGACATGTGCTAGCTCACTAAAGCAACAGTCCACATGTAGACATGTGCTAGCTCACTAAAGCAACAGTCCACAGGTAGACATGTGCTAGCTCACTAAAGCAACAGTCCACGGGTAGACATGTGCTAGCTCACTAAAGCAACAGTCCACAGGTAGACATGTGCTAGCTCACTAAAGCAACAGTCCACGGGTAGACATGTGCTAGCTCACTAAAGCAACAGTCCACATGTAGACATGTGCTAGCTCACTAAAGCAACAGTCCACAGGTAGACATGTGCTAGCTCACTAAAGCAACAGTCCACGGGTAGACATGTGCTAGCTCACTAAAGCAAGTCCACGGGTAGACATGTGCTAGCTCACTAAAGCAACAGTCCACAGGTAGACATGTGCTAGCTCACTAAAGCAACAGTCCACCGGTAGACATGTGCTAGCTCACTAAAGCAACAGTCCACAGGTAGACATGTGCTAGCTCACTAAAGCAAGTCCACAGGTAGACATGTGCTAGTTCACTAAAGCAACAGTCCACCGGTAGACATGTGCTAGCTCACTAAAGCAACAGTCCACCGGTAGACATGTGCTAGCTCACTAAAGCAACAGTCCACAGGTAGACATGTGCTAGCTCACTAAAGCAACAGTCCACCGGTAGACATGTGCTAGCTCACTAAAGCAACAGTCCACAGGTAGACATGTGCTAGCTCACTAAAGCAAGTCCACAGGTAGACATGTGCTAGTTCACTAAAGCAACAGTCCACCGGTAGACATGTGCTAGCTCACTAAAGCAACAGTCCATGGGTAGACATGTGCTAGCTCACTAAAGCAACAGTCCACAGGTAGACATGTGCTAGCTCACTAAAGCAACAGTCCACAGGTAGACATGTGCTAGCTCACTAAAGCAACAGTCCACAGGTAGACATGTCTTTCCACTTGGGACACATTATTCTGAGTACTAAAGATCTACATAAAATATAATTGAAGACACTGATATCCTCTGGGAAACAAAATATTTCAGTGTATGTATTTTGAATATTTCCCAGGGACATAACTCTACACAGATATGAAGTTTTCTTTTGATGTTGGTGGTGGTTTATGGTGTTAAATGCCACTTTCAACAATATTTCAGTTATTTATATCGTGGCAGTCAGTTTTATTGGTGGAGAAAATCAGAGTACCCGGAGAAAACCACAGACCTGCCGAAAATCACTGACAAACTTTATTTTGAAAAGTGCTATATCAATAAATGTAGTAATATTTGTGAAAATATTAATATGATACATTGTGACTAGAGTGAACATAAACAAAAATAATATTTAAAAGATAAAAATTTGGAAAATAAATGATTTTTATATGTTGTGTATTAATTATTGTGTATCTAGTTTGTATGACTGTAATATTTTGGTATTCCTTGTATTCTGAACAAGAAACTATAAATCTTTTTTAAGCTTCACAGCAAATCGAACATCTAATTTTTTACAAGTCTCATGTATTTCTCAAACTAGGATAAGTCAAGGTAATGCTATGTTTCACTTGTCAAGTAATTAACAAGGCCACAAATAAAAATAGCTGTGTTTCCATACATTCTGTAATATTCTTGAAAAAAAAATAGGGTAGGTATGCAGACAAAACCTCTTGTTTTATTTATACCTAGGTTATACAAGTATCTGACCTTAACAGTGCTTGTTCAAAAATGGAAATAAAAACTTTCTGGTGGGTACTAACAATTGGAAACGGTAGGGTTAGCGGAAGCACATTTTGGGGTCTAAAGGTCTTTTTTTAAATCTCAGGAACTCAAATACATAGCTATATCAGAGTAACATTGTTCATCCCTTAAACAAACAGAGGTTCAATTGTTAAAAAAAAGAAAGAAGTAAAATGTATTTTCAAACTTTCATATGTTAAAAACCATACTTAAATAATAATGAGAAAAAAAAAGGACACAGATCTATGTCTCGCCTGCAATCACTTAAACTTGCCACAGGTAACACCTTTACGGCATACAGAAAAGCAACACTAATGTGTTGGCTTCAGCTATGAAAATGCAGAAGAAACAAAAATTCAACAAGGGGAATGCAAAGCATGGCATATCCCCTCGCCTAAAAATTCGATCGTGACCTTGACCTTTGACCTTGAAAATCAATAGGGTTCCAGATTCTCTTAAGGTCTAAGTATGTACCAAGTTTGGTCAAAATCCATTGAAGGATGTTGATTCTAGTGTTCACAAGGATGTTACGCAGTAAAAATTTGACCCGGTGACATTGACCTTTGACCTATGACCTTGAAAATCAATAGGGTTCCAGGACTCTCCTAAGGACTACGTATGTACCAAGTTTGATCAAAATCCATTGAAGGATCTTGATTCTAGAGTGTTCACAAGGATGTTATGCGGTAAAAATTTGACCCGGTGACCTTGACCTTTGACCTATGACCTTGAAAATCAATAGGGTTCCAGATTCTCTTAAGGACTAAATATGTACCAAGTTTGGTCAAAATCCATTGAAGGATGTTGATCCTAGAGTGTTCACAAGGATTGTGACGGACGGACGGAAGGACGGACGGTAGCGTTACTATATCCCCTCGCAATTTCGTTGGAGAGGGGATAAAAAGTTGACATATTTAACACCTTTACCGCCAACGAAAAAGCAATACCTATGTCTTACCATCGTGACAAAAACACAGACAAAAATGTAGACTAGACAAAAACTACTAGAAAAATTTTGCAATGATAAATAAAAGAAAAAAAATGATTTTTTATTCATATATTACTTAATCTTATGAGAAAAATGTGTTAACCATATATACCTAATATATTTTCTAAGAAAATATACATATATATATATATTTTATGTATAACTAAAATTAAATATAAATCATAATATTGAAAAATAAAAAAATATGTAAAACTGAGTATGTCTGGTACTGTGTGATATTACAAATGTAACGTGTCAGTTATAATGTCAATAGCCAAATCCATTATAAAAAGCCGTTATTCCACGGTTAAAAAATCTCTGGAATTCTGGAATTATTTAAGTAGTTTCCTTCTTAACTTTTCCAGTATATAAATTGATACCAGTATTCACTGTTAATTTTAGGGGTACAATAACTCCTCAATTTAAGCCTCCTTTATTATATTACCGGTAGCTGAATTATTCTCAAAGAAAGAAATACCCAGAATTCCAAAGTAATTACAACTTACCCATCATTCATATCTATTTCCTCTGGTGAGGAACTGTAAACAAAGGTATTAAAAGGAGATAAATAGTTAAGCTAGCGCCAGATAAAGCCAGATTATTGTTAATTTTGAGAACACATACTGTAACATAAGTAAATTTTAACATACTAGTATATTAATCTCAAAACATATTTTATAACAGTTTAAAAGTGGAATGCAACAATTAAAAAAAATAGAAAAATGTTTCCATAGAACATGAATATCCCAGCTTCCTGTCCATAGAACATGAATGCCCCAGCTTCCTGTCCATAGTACATGAATGCCCCAGCTTCTAGTTAAAGTAGACATGTATTTTTCGGCAAATCAAAAGTCATAACTCCAGAACGGAAAAAGTGGTAGTAAAGTCAGAAATCGTACTCAGACTTCTTTTTATTGTATAAATTCCAAATGATTTGCTAAAAAGTTATTGAGCAGAAACCAAATGTGGGATAACAGATATACAGACATGGGTAAACTTAATGCACCCAACTCTAATTCCTGATTCTTTTATGTACCCCTTTATTTTGTCCTAAAACACATTTTGCAGTAAAATAATGCATGGACATATATTGAGTAAATATAAATTATTAAAAATAACAAAAACAAGCAATAATAATTGTCAGACCAACCACACACATTCAATAACAGGGGAAATAACTCTAACACATAAAATGTATTGACTTACTACCAACCACACCCAATAAATAATAAGGGAAACAATTCAAATACATAAAAAATTTATTTCCCACCAGTAATTTACCTTTCTATTTCTTCATTTAACCAGTTTGTACTGCTGCTACGACTAGAAGCTGCTATGCTACTGTTAGATGATGCTGCGTTATTTCTGTGTTAGAATGGCAAGCAAACAAAGACCAAATAATGGTACATTAGTCAATTAGTATAGACATTCTTAATTGTACATTTGTAGCTTTTAAAATGTGTTACATATTAAGCAGGCACAGAATATAAGCATAATTTAACCTCCAACATGTGTTACATATTAAACTGGCACAGAAGCATAAGTTAACCTCCAATATGTGTTACATATTAAACTGGCACAGAAGCATAAGTTAACCTCCAATATGTGTTACATATTAAAGTGGCACAGAAGCATAAGTTAACCTCCAATATGTGTTACATATTAAACTGGCACAGAAGCATAAGTTAACCTCCAATATGTGTTACATATTAAAGTGGCACAGAAGCATAAGTTAACCTCCAATATGTGTTACATATTAAAGTGGCACAGAAGCATAAGTTAACCTCCAATATGTGTTACATATTAAAGTGGCACAGAAGCATAAGTTAACCTCCAATATGTGTTACATATTAAAGTGGCACAGAAGCATAAGTTAACCTCCAATATGTGTTACATATTAAAGTGGCACAGAAGCATAAGTTAACCTCCAATATGTGTTACATATTAAACTGGCACAGAAGCATAAGTTAACCTCCAATATGTGTTACATATTAAAGTGGCACAGAAGCATAAGTTAACCTCCAATATGTGTTACATATTAAAGTGGCACAGAAGCATAATTTAACCTCCAATATGTGTTACATATTAAACTGGCACAGAAGCATAAGTTAACCTCCAATATGTGTTACATATTAAAGTGGCACAGAAGCATAAGTTAACCTCCAATATGTGTTACATATTAAAGTGGCACAGAAGCATAAGTTAACCTCCAATATGTGTTACATATTAAAGTGGCACAGAAGCATAAGTTAACCTCCAATATGTGTTACATATTAAACTGGCACAGAAGCATAAGTTAACCTCCAATATGTGTTACATATTAAAGTGGCACAGAAGCATAAGTTAACCTCCAATATGTGTTACATATTAAAGTGGCACAGAAGCATAAGTTAACCTCCAATATGTGTTACATATTAAAGTGGCACAGAAGCATAAGTTAACCTCCAATATGTGTTACATATTAAAGTGGCACAGAAGCATAAGTTAACCTCCAATATGTGTTACATATTAAAGTGGCACAGAAGCATAAGTTAACCTCCAATATGTGTTACATATTAAAGTGGCACAGAAGCATAAGTTAACCTCCAATATGTGTTACATATTAAAGTGGCACAGAAGCATAAGTTAACCTCCAATATGTGTTACATATTAAAGTGGCACAGAAGCATAAGTTAACCTCCAATATGTGTTACATATTAAAGTGGCACAGAAGCATAAGTTAACCTCCAATATGTGTTACATATTAAAGTGGCACAGAAGCATAAGTTAACCTCCAATATGTGTTACATATTAAACTGGCACAGAAGCATAAGTTAACCTCCAATATGTGTTACATATTAAAGTGGCACAGAAGCATAATTTAACCTCCAATATGTGTTACATATTAAAGTGGCACAGAAGCATAATTTAACCTCCAATATGTGTTACATATTAAAGTGGTAAAGAATATAAACATATTAATTTCATATTTCAAGGTGTACAGTTTAAAGATGATTAATGAAAGGCTGGCAAGCATACACAGTGAATTCTGTCTAAACCATGAATCTCCAAGTAAAACTACAAATTTAAGCATTGTTTGAAATCTTTGTAAATCTAAACTGTCTAATCTAAACACCTATCCTTTGCAAACATTGGTTACTAATTGGTTCTAAACTGTCTAATCTAAACACCTATCATTTGCAAACATTGGTTACTAATTGGTTCTAAACTGTCTAATCTAAGCACCTATCCTTTGTAAACATTGGTTACTAATTGGTTCTAAACTGTCTAATCTAAGCACCTATCCTTTGTAAACATTGGTTACTAATTGGTTCTAAACTGTCTAATCTAAACACCTATTCTTTGTAAACATTGGTTACTAATTGGTTCTAAACTGTCTAATCTAAACACCTATCCTTTGCAAACATTGGTTACTAATTGGTTCTAAACTGTCTAATCTAAACACCTATCCTTTGTAAACATTGGTTACTAATTGGTTCTAAACTGTCTAATCTAAACACCTATCCTTTGCAAACATTGGTTACTAATTGGTTCTAAACTGTCTAATCTAAACACCTATCCTTTGCAAACATTGGTTACTAATTGGTTCTAAACTGTCTAATCTAAACACCTATCCTTTGCAAACATTGGTTACTAATTGGTTCTAAACTGTCTAATCTAAACACCTATCCTTTGTAAACATTGGTTACTAATTGGTTCTAAACTGTCTAATCTAAACACCTATCCTTTGCAAACATTGGTTACTAATTGGTTCTAACCTGTCTAATCTAAACACCTATCCTTTGCAAACATTGGTTACTAATTGGTTCTAAACTGTCTAATCTAAACACCTATCCTTTGTAAACATTGGTTACTAATTGGTTCTAAACTGTCTAATCTAAACACCTATCCTTTGCAAACATTGGTTACTAATTGGTTCTAACCTGTCTAATCTAAACACCTATCCGTTGTAAACATTGGTTACTAATTGGTTCTAAACTGTCTAATCTAAACACCTATCCTTTGTAAACATTGGTTACTAATTGGTTCTAAACTGTCTAATCTAAACATCTATCCTTTGTAAACATTGGTTACTAATTGGTTCTAACCTGTCTAATCTAAACACCTATCCTTTGCAAACATTGGTTACTAATTGGTTCTAAACTGTCTAATCTAAACACCTATCCTTTGTAAACATTGGTTACTAATTGGTTCTAAACTGTCTAATCTAAACACCTATCCTTTACATTGGTTACTAATGAAGGATTCCCAGGGTTCGACCCACAGAGCTGCCCAGAGTGTCCCTAGGAGAGGGGTTTCCATCTCATTTTCAGTTGTCAGGGTTATGATATAGAAAGCCTGACCATGGACCATAGTAGGTAATATGTTTGGAGAAGGCCACACTCCCTGCACATTAAAGACCTCTTTGTAGATTTTGAAAAAAAAATAGGTGTATTGTAGCCATAAACAAAAGACAGAATTTTCGCCCCGACCCAAATCTCCATATTTTTTCAGTTGTTGTCCCAATTATCTCATCCCTCCCTCATTTCTATATATAGATTTATGTTATTGTTGAACTAGTTCCCCTCCTGAATATGCACGAAGTACTTGCCACTGGATGTTAAACAACAATCAATCAATCAATCAATCAATCAATCAATCTTTTCCTAACAAGAAACTTGGATTTTATGATTTAGACAGCTTTCACTGTACTACATGAATACAATATTATATAAAGAGCATACACATTTTCCATGAGTCAATCAATCTATGAATTTAAAGCCCACAACAAAAGGTTCTTATTAATATCTCAAAATAATAATTAAAGAAATATGCTGACATCCACAAATTTAAACACTGCACCGCGAAAAATTTAGAATTTGTAAAGTTCTTTCATAGTATAGTTAAATTTGTGTAATAAAAACTGGTTAACTGTACTTTAAAGTGACAGTGTCCATGATTTTTCATAATTTTTAAGTTTGATAAATCAATAAAATGACCAAATAACCATCTCAGATAAACAAAAATTTGTTTAATTAGATGTAATTAACAATTAATCTGACAAAATCATAGACACTGTCACGTTAACGAAGTTCAAATGACATTAATGTTGATTTGACACATACAGAAAATAGTATTTATATCTGGTGTGTGGGCTGCCGTGACCATGATCATATGGTAGTTGGATTTACAACTACCTATGCAATGAGTGCCTATCACCACTGACGCTATGAGTTCGAATCCCACTCAGGCGAGGTGTACTCGATACAACATTATGTGATCAAGTTTATCAGTGACTTGCGGCAGGTCAGTGGTTTTCTCTGGTTTCCCCTACCAATAAATCTGACCGTCACAATATATCTGAAATATTGTTGAAAGTGGCGTTAAACATCATAACCCAAACCTATTCAATCATGGTCTATTAACGCTAAATTAAATTGTAAGTTTGATTCGCTCCTGTGTCAAGGTATACTCTAGATACAACATTATGTGATCAAGTTTATCAGTGACTTGCGGCAGGTCAGTGGTTTTCTCTGGTTTCCTCTACCAATAAATCTGACCGTCACAATATATCTGAAATATTGTTGAAAGTGGCGTTAAACATCATAACCCAAACCTATTCAATCATGGTCTATTAACGCTAAATTAAGTTGTAAGTTTGATTCGCTCCTGTGTCAAGGTATACTCTAGATACAACATTATGTGATCAAGTTTGCTAGTGACTTGCTGCAGGTCAGTGGTTTTTTTCTGGGTTAACTCTGTTAGGCCAAAAAAAAAATATATGTGTGTTTACTGTCACATGTCAAAAAAATCTAGGGTCGGTCGGTCGGGATTAATCGGATTCCGGTATTTCTTTTTCGAAATTTCCAGTAAAATGACGAATTATGCAGTTTTTCTACCTTCTTTGCTCTCAATTTCGACAAAAAAGGTAGCAGTTGAATAAATAAAACCTTGCTGCTGGTTAAACAACAAAAATGGTTATCCGAATTCTGTGTAAAAACTCATAGGGTCGCTAGCAAAAATTAGGGTAGGTCGGGTGACCGTAAACACACATATTTTTTTTTTTGGCCTTATCTTCCATCAATTAAAATGACCGCCATCATATAACTGAGATATTGTTGATAGTGACATATGGATCGACCATACAACTTATAGGGGAGTGGGAGCTATCTTTTTTCCCTCAATTCAGAATTTTTTTTCACCTGAAGCAAAATCATATCATTTCTTTTTTGACATGCAAGTCCGAAATTTTCTTCCAATTTTACCAAAATTTCTTTCTAAGAACCACTAAAAGATAAATGGCCATTCTCTAACCCATATATGTTGTCTTATACAAAGTCTTTTGTCACCAGCAAAAGAAAAAGAAAATATGTTAAATAAAATAATGTATTAGGAATTAACAAGACAAGCAACAGTTTAATAAGCAGAATCCATTAAATAGTTAGTTTTATAGAAAATATAATGCACCAAGCAAGTTGAACGCAATTTAAAACTGACATGCTTTCAAGGGGTTATGCAGTAACATAAACAAGATTTCTTAAATCCTATCCCAGCAGTAGCATATATTTGAAACGATCACACTTCACTATTGTATAAAGCATCCACATTTTCTATCTTTAGTACACAATAGTAAACAATATTGTTTTTGTTTACCTCTGTTTACCTTACCTTTGATTAAGTTCCTTTGGCATTTTAAATATATCTGGTTCATCATCACAAATGTTCCTCAATTTCTATAGAAAAATATAATTTACAGTGTATTAGTAAGAAAAAATACGAATGTAAATGGACATGAGAGACTATCCAACATTACACTTAGACACAAATTCAAGTAATGGAACAGCACTTTTATTGCTGTTCTGCATCTCAGTCACATTAGTGTCTAGTCTACAATGAACAAAACTCACACCCTAAAATAAGTACCCTTGTAATAGAGTCCCTCTTTAATTTCCCCTCCAAGAACAAATTTCTGATTCAATTTTTATAGAGCTAGCTAACGGAAACATCAGTCCACAGATAAACATGTCACTCAACTGGGACACATTATTTGTCACCATGCCCTTAAAGGTATTGCTCTTTTGCTTAATTAAGCCTTTGGTTTTGGCCCAATCTACGATCAAACCCACAATCTACCACACTTGAGGAAAATATATATAGTCAAACCTGTATAAATAAGAGGTCACATTTGGAACAAAGAAAATGTGGTCTTATAAGACAGGTGACCTCTTAAAAGAGGTTAATTCATATGAAATTTTCTATGACAGTTTAGTACAAGAACTAGAGGCTCAGTGGACTCAGCCCGTGTCGCTCACCTGTCGGACCAACCAGAAACAACAATTGCCAACGGATCAGGACAAAAAGAACTTTTTAATAGAGGACTTCCATAGATGCTTCCTACCAAATTTCAGTTCATTTGGCCTAGCAGTTTCAGAGGGGAAGATGTTTTTTAACTTACCAATAAGAAACAAGAATTGCCTATGGTGCCACATTTGTTAACAGATTGGAACAAAATGAGCAATCTTAATAGAGGACCTTCCATATATGCTTCCTACCAAGTTTCGATTCATTTGTCTGAGCGGTTTCAGAGGAGAAGAATAAATTAAGAAAAATTAACAGACAACGGACGCTAAGTGATGGTAAAAGCTTTGGCAAGGTGAGATAAAAAGGTGACCTTTTAATACAAGTGACAACATGGGCCAGTTTGACTGTAAATGTGCATGTAAAATTTTGCAATGCAACAACATGATACATGTAGTTAATGGTTATCACATATTAAACATCATATTTATTTGAAATTATTGTATTTTGTCATTTACATTTTTATTATTTAGGAACATTTTAATAGCATTTCTGCTATTGTTTATCGAGATTTTAACATAGTCAGTGGTTTTTACTGGTGTCGACAAATCTGAGACAGTAGATCTTGAGAGTGAACAAGAAAAAATATTCAATACTTTTCCAACTGACAAACATGACTACAAATTGTAAATTACTATAAATACTGTAACAACACCTAATAAGCAAGTTTTCTGCTATAAAATGGCAAGAACAAGTTACATTTTGATGACATGATCATAATGTCTACTTTGTACTAGACCAACATGCTAAGTTAGATTTTTCTACTTATAGTGCTAGCTCAGTGAAACATCAGTCTCCGGTTAGACATGTGACTCCTCTCAAAAACACTAACATGATTCCCAGCCGAACATGCAGTCTTTGATCTTACTCTAAAGTGTTGTGTGCGGAGAATCAGCAAACACCAATTTCACAGTCTTTGATTTGACCCGACCGAGTATTGAACCCACAATATACTGCAATCTAGGCAAGCATGCAAACTATTAGTAGCATTGTTGCAGTTATGTCTAATTAAAATCAATGTTACATCTCATGTTTAGATATGTAGATCATTAATAGCTAGATAAGGAATGAAAGCCATGTGTTAATAGCAGTCTAAGATTCCAACACAATAGATTTCTATTTGTTTGTTTTAAAGCATTAAACAATTCTTCCTTAAATTTTCTGTTCGTCTACCAACCTAATTATAAGCTATAAACAACGTAGCAATTTAGAAAACTTACACGGACAAGATTATCAATTTCTTTGTCTCTCTCTGGAGTCTGTGCCATTTGTTTTAACCTCCGATAACGGTCCATTAAAGCATTATATTCCTCGTGTAAACGTTTCACTTTTTGCTCAAATTCTGAGTTTTGTTTTGGTTCAATTAAATCATCTCCAGCATTTGTTCCTGTCATTTTCCTCTTCATCTGATCAACCGAACGTCCTTCTTCGTCACTTAGATTTAAATCCGACGTTTCTGCATCAACCGTTTTTTTCTGAAATGGCTGCCGTTGCGATGCTTTTTCCTTTTCAGTTTGTTCCACTGCTTCGTGAATTTCATCGAATTTCATCCCAAGTCTAAATAATTCCCCTTCCAATTCTTTATCATGATCAAAATTAATGTCGGCTAAATTTGGAGTCGATCGTTTAAGCACATTGTAATCTTCCTTTGATTGTAAATATTCGTGACGTAATCTCTCGTGATTCAAACGAATTTGATCAAATACTTTCTCTTGCTCGTCGTGATTTAACTGTTTCTCTTCAAGAAGTGTTTTAAAAGATTCCATCTGCAAGAACAAGAATTAAAACTAAAATTATAATCAAGACTATTTAATGAGCATACAACAAACTTCAAAAATAACATCTAAAACAATGAGTCAATATTTAAAATGAAACATCTAGAAAAATGTTGTCAACAGTCAATATCAAACACTGATTCTGATTTGTCTTACGATATATAACTTACTCAAGGGTTACTGGAAATTGATCTACATGGTTTTAGAGAAAATATTACTAACTACAGGTTCAGACACTCATGTATAGTAAAAGATATTGCACACATTTTTGGGTTATGGTTTTGGTGTTTAATGCCACTTGCAACAATATTTCAGTTCTATCATGGCAGTCAGTTTTATTGGTGGAGGAAACCGGAGTACCCAGAGAAAACCACTGACATGTTGCAATTCACTGACAAACTTTATCACATAATGCTGTATCGTGTACACCTTACCATGAGCGGGATACAAACTCACAACTTTATTGGTAATAGGCACTGATTGTGTGATTTGTGAATTTAATAAGTCAGAAGAATATTGCTTAAAAAAAAAAAAAATAGTGGTAAATAAAAACAATTTGTCTTAAAATTAAAGTATGTCAAATCTATAAATAATTATTGTTGAAAATCAAAAGTGGAAAGAAAATAAACTTTTGATTAAAAAAAAATTATTTAAAAAAATTGTCTTTAAATTGCAATATTCAAATCTATGAAAGAATTATTGCTGAAAATCAAAAGGAAATAAACTCTTGATAAAAAAATAACATATCAATTTTATTTTTAAAAAATTGTCTTGAAATTGGAGTATGGCAATCTATAAATAATTTTGGCCAAAAATCAAAAGGAGAATAATAAAATCTTTTGATAAAAGAATATTAATGAGCATGATTACGTGTTTGCAAATTTTAAAATGAGATCAATATCGTACAGAATGTAAATTCCTTTAAATTCTAAAAATGTCTATGTAAATAAATTGATGTTCATTTGTAATCGATCTCCAACATTTAAGTATGAATATTTAAAAGTGAACCATTTATAATCATTTATTATTTTTTGTGTAGAAGAATTGTGTGTGTAAGAGGATTTCAAATGAGTAAAAATATTTGACAAGTTTCCAAATAGGTTTGTTTAATGATTCTATTATAAAAGCAAATCATAGGTGAGGGGTCTGAAAGGATGTATTTTGTAAAAAAAAAACCAAAACAGCGAGTCCGATTATTATGGAAAATAATTTTACATTTTACAATTGCAAAAAATAAATCAAAATTAACAATACCGGTACAATTAATCCAGTTATGGAGGTATCGAATGCCAAAATATTCTTCAATTATTTATCTAATGAATAGCTGATCCTTTTATAAAAAATGATCTGCCATATAAATTCTTCTAAAAAAATTTTTTTAACAGTTTTGATCCAAATTTTTCTTATTTTTGAAGTAAACGGCAGTGAAAAAAATCAACTTATAAATCTTTTCAATTGTACTAATTGAATAAATATCTGATTCTATATATAAAATGACCAGCAGCATAGAATTCCTGTAATTTTTTTTTTTTACAGTTTTGATAAGAATTGTTTTTCTTATTTTTGTAGTAACAGCAGTAAAACAAATCAACAATAAATTTGTCCATGCTCTATCTCCATTCCCGCAAGTCTACCAGTACTTCACTAGTTACAGGTGGTACTTTTTTTTTAAATTTGAACAATTTCCATGAATATCTTATACAACACTCTTTAAAATCAAAAGGTACCAAAAACCATTTTAGGCAGGTAATAGTACCTGGTACTGCCCCTTATTGAAAGGCCTGCTATACTGCCTGAATATTTACATTTTTAGAACTATGAAGTTCTCTTGTAGAGTCTCATTGTGTGTAAATGATAAAAACAAGGGTGTGTTAATTTTTATTTACACAAAAGGCTACTATTATAACATCCATCCTTTAAAATAGTGAGAATTTATTTCTGTCATCTATTATTGTATGTATATCATATTTAGCTTTCAAATATTTTGGCTTTAAGCGTGCGTGATGAAGGTTATTCCAGAAATGTGGCGTGCACACTAAATTTAATATCTAAGTTTTTATAAATTTACAGGTATAAGTAAAGTTTCATTTACGAAATGCAGCTTTAAAAGTGAGTGAGTGACAGTTGTTTAACACCAAGTGAGTGAGCACTAAGGGGGAAATGCAGCTTTAAAAGTGAGTGAGTGACAGTTGTTTAACACCAAGTGAGTGAGCACTAAGGGGGAAATGCAGCTTTAAAAGTGAGTGAGTGACAGTTGTTTAACACCAAGTGAGTGAGCACTAAGGGGGAAATGCAGCTTTAAAAGTGAGTGAGTGACAGTTGTTTAACACCAAGTGAGTGAGCACTAAGGGGGAAATGCAGCTTTAAAAGTGAGTGAGTGACAGTTGTTTAACACCAAGTGAGTGAGCACTAAGGGGGAAATGCAGCTTTAAAAGTGAGTGAGTGACAGTTGTTTAACACCAAGTGAGTGAGCACTAAGGGGGAAATGCAGCTTTAAAAGTGAGTGAGTGACAGTTGTTTAACACCAAGTGAGTGAGCACTAAGGGGGAAATGCAGCTTTAAAAGTGAGTGAGTGACAGTTGTTTAACACCAAGTGAGTGAGCACTAAGGGGGAAATGCAGCTTTAAAAGTGAGTGAGTGACAGTTGTTTAACACCAAGTGAGTGAGCACTAAGGGGGAAATGCAGCTTTAAAAGTGAGTGAGTGACAGTTGTTTAACACCAAGTGAGTGAGCACTAAGGGGGAAATGCAGCTTTAAAAGTGAGTGAGTGACAGTTGTTTAACACCAAGTGAGTGAGCACTAAGGGGGAAATGCAGCTTTAAAAGTGAGTGAGTGACAGTTGTTTAACACCAAGTGAGTGAGCACTAAGGGGGAAATGCAGCTTTAAAAGTGAGTGAGTGACAGTTGTTTAACACCAAGTGAGTGAGCACTAAGGGGGAAATGCAGCTTTAAAAGTGAGTGAGTGACAGTTGTTTAACACCAAGTGAGTGAGCACTAAGGGGGAAATGCAGCTTTAAAAGTGAGTGAGTGACAGTTGTTTAACACCAAGTGAGTGAGCACTAAGGGGGAAATGCAGCTTTAAAAGTGAGTGAGTGACAGTTGTTTAACACCAAGTGAGTGAGCACTAAGGGGGAAATGCAGCTTTAAAAGTGAGTGAGTGACAGTTGTTTAACACCAAGTGAGTGAGCACTAAGGGGGAAATGCAGCTTTAAAAGTGAGTGAGTGACAGTTGTTTAACACCAAGTGAGTGAGCACTAAGGGGGAAATGCAGCTTTAAAAGTGAGTGAGTGACAGTTGTTTAACACCAAGTGAGTGAGCACTAAGGGGGAAATGCAGCTTTAAAAGTGAGTGAGTGACAGTTGTTTAACACCAAGTGAGTGAGCACTAAGGGGGAAATGCAGCTTTAAAAGTGAGTGAGTGACAGTTGTTTAACACCAAGTGAGTGAGCACTAAGGGGGAAATGCAGCTTTAAAAGTGAGTGAGTGACAGTTGTTTAACACCAAGTGAGTGAGCACTAAGGGGGAAATGCAGCTTTAAAAGTGAGTGAGTGACAGTTGTTTAACACCAAGTGAGTGAGCACTAAGGGGGAAATGCAGCTTTAAAAGTGAGTGAGTGACAGTTGTTTAACACCAAGTGAGTGAGCACTAAGGGGGAAATGCAGCTTTAAAAGTGAGTGAGTGACAGTTGTTTAACACCAAGTGAGTGAGCACTAAGGGGGAAATGCAGCTTTAAAAGTGAGTGAGTGACAGTTGTTTAACACCAAGTGAGTGAGCACTAAGGGGGAAATGCAGCTTTAAAAGTGAGTGAGTGACAGTTGTTTAACACCAAGTGAGTGAGCACTAAGGGGGAAATGCAGCTTTAAAAGTGAGTGAGTGACAGTTGTTTAACACCAAGTGAGTGAGCACTAAGGGGGAAATGCAGCTTTAAAAGTGAGTGAGTGACAGTTGTTTAACACCAAGTGAGTGAGCACTAAGGGGGAAATGCAGCTTTAAAAGTGAGTGAGTGACAGTTGTTTAACACCAAGTGAGTGAGCACTAAGGGGGAAATGCAGCTTTAAAAGTGAGTGAGTGACAGTTGTTTAACACCAAGTGAGTGAGCACTAAGGGGGAAATGCAGCTTTAAAAGTGAGTGAGTGACAGTTGTTTAACACCAAGTGAGTGAGCACTAAGGGGGAAATGCAGCTTTAAAAGTGAGTGAGTGACAGTTGTTTAACACCAAGTGAGTGAGCACTAAGGGGGAAATGCAGCTTTAAAAGTGAGTGAGTGACAGTTGTTTAACACCAAGTGAGTGAGCACTAAGGGGGAAATGCAGCTTTAAAAGTGAGTGAGTGACAGTTGTTTAACACCAAGTGAGTGAGCACTAAGGGGGAAATGCAGCTTTAAAAGTGAGTGAGTGACAGTTGTTTAACACCAAGTGAGTGAGCACTAAGGGGGAAATGCAGCTTTAAAAGTGAGTGAGTGACAGTTGTTTAACACCAAGTGAGTGAGCACTAAGGGGGAAATGCAGCTTTAAAAGTGAGTGAGTGACAGTTGTTTAACACCAAGTGAGTGAGCACTAAGGGGGAAATGCAGCTTTAAAAGTGAGTGAGTGACAGTTGTTTAACACCAAGTGAGTGAGCACTAAGTGGGAAATGCAGCTTTAAAAGTGAGTGAGTGACAGTTGTTTAACACCAAGTGAGTGAGCACTAAGGGGGAAATGCAGCTTTAAAAGTGAGTGAGTGACAGTTGTTTAACACCAAGTGAGTGAGCACTAAGGGGGAAATGCAGCTTTAAAAGTGAGTGAGTGACAGTTGTTTAACACCAAGTGAGTGAGCACTAAGGGGGAAATGCAGCTTTAAAAGTGAGTGAGTGACAGTTGTTTAACACCAAGTGAGTGAGCACTAAGGGGGAAATGCAGCTTTAAAAGTGAGTGAGTGACAGTTGTTTAACACCAAGTGAGTGAGCACTAAGGGGGAAATGCAGCTTTAAAAGTGAGTGAGTGACAGTTGTTTAACACCAAGTGAGTGAGCACTAAGGGGGAAATGCAGCTTTAAAAGTGAGTGAGTGACAGTTGTTTAACACCAAGTGAGTGAGCACTAAGGGGGAAATGCAGCTTTAAAAGTGAGTGAGTGACAGTTGTTTAACACCAAGTGAGTGAGCACTAAGGGGGAAATGCAGCTTTAAAAGTGAGTGAGTGACAGTTGTTTAACACCAAGTGAGTGAGCACTAAGGGGGAAATGCAGCTTTAAAAGTGAGTGAGTGACAGTTGTTTAACACCAAGTGAGTGAGCACTAAGGGGGAAATGCAGCTTTAAAAGTGAGTGAGTGACAGTTGTTTAACACCAAGTGAGTGAGCACTAAGGGGGAAATGCAGCTTTAAAAGTGAGTGAGTGACAGTTGTTTAACACCAAGTGAGTGAGCACTAAGGGGGAAATGCAGCTTTAAAAGTGAGTGAGTGACAGTTGTTTAACACCAAGTGAGTGAGCACTAAGGGGGAAATGCAGCTTTAAAAGTGAGTGAGTGACAGTTGTTTAACACCAAGTGAGTGAGCACTAAGGGGGAAATGCAGCTTTAAAAGTGAGTGAGTGACAGTTGTTTAACACCAAGTGAGTGAGCACTAAGGGGGAAACGATTCACCATATGTACTGAAATTGCGATTATTTTGGGGACGATTCGGTTCACGATACGTGGAGGCCGCTTACGATACAAACGATAAGATGCTCATTTTTTTAAAAAAAAGTAGTGTTGAACTTCCATTTTCTTCTTTTGGTGATCATTTAATTAATATTTTGAGAAAAGTGAATAGATTAATTTACGCTTTTAAAATTAATTAATCAAATATCAAATATTTATAATTTTCGCTAGTACGTAAGCGACCTCATATAAAAAAAAAACATGGCAACCAGCATGGACTTCAAGGAATAGTTACAGTTTCCTATAAAACGTATCGTAATACATATCAAATATCGCGATACGTATCGCTTGTGGAAAAAGTGTATCGTTACACCCCTAGTGAGCACTTTTTCAGCTATATCATGATAAAAACAAGTTACATTTCGACAAAATGATGATGATGTCTGCTTTGTACTAGACCAACATGCTTAGTTGGATTTTTATAGTGTTAGCTCACTGAAACAACAATACTATATGGATAAAAATGTCGCCTTACTCAGACACATTATTCTGATTCTGAGTCAACCAGTCTTCGCTCATTCTCCTTAATGCTATGGCTTAGTGGAGAAGTAACAAACACCCATTTTATAGTCTATGCTTTGACCTGACAGGGGCTCAAATATACCATCTGCAAAACTCAAAACGGGCATGCTAATCAATCATTACACCATCTAAACACTTGTCTATTTGATGCAAATTCAGTTAAAACAATCCAATGTCACTCATTTTATCTGTTTAACTATTCAATGATAATTAATTCAGCAATATTATCTTGTAATGTAAACAAACGCATAGGACCTCTTCAGTAACATTTTAACTCTAGTTGTCACTAAATTTCAATCACATTCAAATAAAAATCATGAATTATTTATAGCTTGGTTAATTTTAAATTAAAATTTTTTTAAAATACTTC
The DNA here is from genome assembly GCA_963383655.1 of Bathymodiolus septemdierum. Classification (NCBI taxonomy): domain Eukaryota; kingdom Metazoa; phylum Mollusca; class Bivalvia; order Mytilida; family Modiolidae; genus Bathymodiolus; species Bathymodiolus septemdierum. Next base: position 9,100,406 of record OY726528.1, read on the forward strand.
TGTTTATCAATCTCAATTTTATGATGGCTAATTTTAAATTCTAATTTTTTAAATACTTCTGTTTTTCAATCTCAATTTTACGAGTTCAAATCTTGTATTATTACCCTGTCATCTAAGCTTCTAGCCTGGAACAACAATCCAATTTTAACACTCTCTGCACCATTTTCCTGTGACCTACTTTCCATCTGACCATTATGGCCATTAAGCAATCCTGAGTCGGACTGACTACGAGCTTTGTAGCGTTGTTCTTGTAATCTCTCATTGTGGACTTCACCCAGTAGACTATCTAATAAAATAAAATTATAACATTTTTATTTTCATCTTTAAATGTGGTTTGTATACATGTACAGACAATCTGGTTATCATGAACATGGATAAGTTGAAGAAACATTTGGTTTGTTAGTTATATCTTTCAGTTTTACTTATCTCTGATAATTCTAGTACAGTATTCCCTTTCTCATACTAAAGGTCATCCATTTTATAAGGTCAGATTTAATTCCCTTTCTCATAAGGGCTCTCACACTAAAGGCCATCCGTTTTATAACGTCAGATTTCAGATGCACTGATTTAGTAAAATACAGTAAAAACCTGCCCATGTGGCCACCTCTATTAAGCAGTCACCTTATCTCGTCTTGTCATAGAAAATTTCACATGAATTGAACCACTTTTAAGAGGTTGCCTGTCTAAAAAAGCCACTTCTTCTTAGTCACAAATGTGTTTGACCACTTCTTCTTAGTCACAAATGTGTTTGACTCTACTACTAAATTGTTCCCTTTAAGCGAGACCATTTCTCTTATAAGCCTTTTTTTTTATTGCAGAGAGGGGTGGATTTATATGAGTGCATTTGGAATCTAGTTTGATAACAGGGGTGGCCTTTGATGGGAGGGGCCTTATAAGAGGGGGATCTACTATATTACTTAAAGGTTAAAAACAAACAAGCTTATTGCTGTTCTTCTTCTTACAAAGACATGCATTCAAAATTAAAATTACAACACATAATATTGTATTCTAAAATAATACAAAATAAACAAGAATTTGTGGGTCTGCCATGTCTATTTATAAGACAAACAAATATATAAACTCAAATTTTGAATGTCATGTGACAATATTCTGCCATTCCACATGGAGGTTTACAAAGCAACAAGTAAAAGGTCTACACATCAATAATTCACTTTATATTGCACTACGGTTTGGATTTCTCTGCTGTAAGATTGGGACCATATAACTGGTTTTTCCACAGTAACAACTCCGCTTGTTTTTGTTTGGGAGAATAAAATGAAGATAATTTCCAGTTGTCATTTATTAAATGACGTAAAATAAATGACGTAATACAAGTAAACTAACAAGCATAAAAACATTAGTAAAATAAGGGAGTGAAGTAAAAACCAAGTATCAAATAAAAGTACAAAGTTGCTCATTGACACTTCACTCCCTTGCAAAATGTATAATTCCCCAAAACAAAACATCAATAATTCAATTTCTGCTATCATGTACAGTAGATAAGATTATTATGGAGTAGAATTTGTACAAAATTAACAAACATGGCATCTCAATATTTCAGTAAGAAGAGTTTAAAGATACCAAAGGCGTAATCAAAATCTGTAAATCTGACTGACAACATAATGTAACTTTACATCAAATTCATTTTTTGTTGTTTTTTTAATGGGGCATGTGACATGACTCAAAGAAAACAAATTTTTTTTAATTTTAATCCTCTAGGATTGACCAGATTTTAAATATATATTAATTATTACATCTATAAGCATATCTATACCATTATAATTTTAAGTACATTTTAAATCTAAAGAAATAGTGACTTCTTATATAAGATATTACACAACTTACATAACATGAGAACAGACCAAATAAACAGTGATATATCTAGGATAAAATCATAACATTATATTATTCCCTGAGATGGTTTAGGTTTGGTTTATAATGTTTAACCCCACTTTCAACAATATTTCAATTATATCGTGGCAGTCAGTTTTATTAGTGGAAGAAACCAGAGTACCCAGAGAAAACCACCAACCTGTCGCAAGTCACTGACAAACTTTATCACATAATGTTGTATCGAGTACACCCCACCATGAACAGGGGTTCAAACTCACAACGTCAATGGTGATAGGCACTGATTGCACAGGTAGTTATAAATCCAACTACCCTATGATCACGACCACAACAGCCCTGTTCGCCAAGAGGATTTTCGCGAAAAGATTGGTTTTATTTTGTACCTATGCACTTTTACACGTTTTTTCAGTGATCTTTATCACTTTAATACAGTGTACCCTCATTTTAAAGTATAACTAAACTTTGTTGTGACTTTGTGCTGTTTGTGAGATTGTCGACCAGTATAGACTAACCTTCGCTTTATCAAAATTTATCATAACTTAATTAATAATCTATGAGATATATCTCAATAAAATAAACTCTCAAGTTTCGAAATCATGCAAAGCAGTCATTTTATGATGTAAAACAGTCATGCCCTTACCACTCACAAACAAGCCCCTGTTATTTACCTGTCAGATCCACAATTTAAAAGCATTGTAAGGCAACAAAACATCAAAAAGCAAGAAAAAATAATTCTAATTAGTCCACAGTGCATCTAATTTAACTCTCTGTTTCTAGCTATTCCTAATATCTGGAGTTCACATTTAAAATTGAGATTCAAAACCCTTAAAAAGATTATACATTGAATATTTTTTTATCAACGTATACATCTAGATATCCTAAGAGGTTGCACATCCCGTTACATACAGGATTCAGTATTGAAAAGTTTACAGCCATGATATAACTGAAATATTGTTGAAAGTGGCATTAAACACCATAACCCCCTATAAAATATTTGTAATTACTACAACAAAGGGAAATAACTCTGAAAAAGACTGTGGAAGTGTTATATTTCTTTTAAGCAACAATTGTTACTGAAATATTTTTATCAAAAATAAAAGGATTCATCTGCACTTATAGGCAATGTCCATTTATTATTTTCAATTTCATTAAATATTATTTTAAACATATGTTTTACCAGTAATTTCTCTAAATTCAAAGGGGGCCGTCATGGTCATGATTGTATGGTAGTTGGATTTACAACTAGCTATGCAATCAGTGCCTATCACCACTAAAGTTGTGAGTTTGAATCTCACCCATGGCGATGTGCACTCAATACATCATTATGTGATAAAGTTTGCCTATGATTTGTGGCAGGTTTGGTTACTCTGGTTTCCTCCTCTAATAAAACTGACCACAACGATATAACTGAAATAGCTTTAAATACAAAAATGTACCATAACCCCATCATACATTTTACACGTCCCAGATTTCGACCTTCAGATACATGTACATTTTCTATACAATATGTGCTATGCATTAATAATCCAATGTTGTCACTCCTCGAATTCGTGAAATGCAAAAATGCAACACAAGCATCAAACATGCTTCTCTACAGAAGTACCCAAGCTATGTACAGTAACGGGTCAAAGGTCATTCTGCACTAAAATATTTTCCTACATATTTCATATCAAATCATGATTTTTTTTTAAATTCTAACATCATTTCTTACTCGATTGTATAAAATTTCAGCATAAAAACAGAAAAAATATAGTTACTTCTTATGATTTTTATATAATTTAAATTTTTCTTTTCACGATATAACTGAAATATTGTTGAAAGTGGCATTAAACACCATAAACCTCTTTTCCCCAAAAAATATGATTTAAACACAAAGTTTTAATTTTTTTTTCACCACACATTACAATATACTGGTAATCATAGAAAATTGTGATGTAGAGAATTCACATTTGTGTTTAAATCATAAATGATAGTAAATAAAAGTTTGAAAAAATTATATGAAAATATTAAAATAAAAACTTTTTTATTCTGATTTTAAAGGTGAAAATTTCACGAAAATTGGATATATAATGACCTTAAGAGAATTTTTAAATAAGTGGTTTTATATGAAATATATAGGGAAATATCTTAGCGCGGAAAGACTTTTTCCCCGTGAATGTATATCTAACGAAAGACAATCATGCAACCAGCATCCTCAGTCTAAAACCTAAAGTTTAGATTATTCTGTAAGCAGTACAATGCATATTCAATACAAAAAAATATGGACGAATGTGTCCATAGAACATGGATGCCCCTTCTACCATAGATAAAATAAACAGGGGCAATAACTCCAGAACAGAAAAAGTGGTGAAGTAAGGAACTGAACATGCAGTGATTGGGAAAGACAGGGGCCATGGGCCATTTGATGCATACAGTTTTGTAATTCTGTGTAGATGCCCCATACAAAAAATAAAAGGCCCATAAAATATTTGTTTTTACAAAGACTACACTGAAATGGCCCATTGAATGTTGTGATGATGGGGTCGCAATGGCCCATAATCATTTCCTCTTTCCTGATCACTGAGTTACACGACATTCTTTTTTTGGCCCCTGACCTTGTGTGTAAATTGCAAATGATTTGCTAAAGGGAATGTAAGTTATTGAGTTGAAATAAAATGTGGGAGGTACAGATGGATATGGATAAAAATTAATGGGGTGGGGGGTCATACAAAAAGTACTTGACAAATGATGGCATTATTACCCCTTCTAAAATACTGATCAAAACATCCCCCTTCCCCTCAGACCCTCCAAAAAAATAATAATAAAGAATCTAATACATTTGTCATGGTAAATGATATGTACTGCATACAGAGTTATCTGTGCATCAATAGTTAAAACAATGTAAGAAAAGCAAAAAAAGAAAAAAAGTCACGACGACCTACCCTCCTCTCTGGAAACTTCTGAAATAACAGACAATGGTCGTAAACTCCGTGATTCACGACAATAATGAGGAGATAGAAATTCTTGTTCATCGAAAGTCATTGTCTTAATATCTAATACATGTATAAGCATTAAGGAAACGCAAGATTGTTTAAATCCACACCTCTTTATAATAACTTCAAAACCTTACTCAGTAAGCTGCTTAGATTAGTAATATTTATGAATGTATACATAGTATTCTGGTATTGTAGTACTCTGGTATTACAACTCTGTCAAAATGATTCATAATAAATTTTAAGTAATTTAGAATATTATTTCATTTAAATTCCATTCACATAAACATTTTGTAATTTCATCATTTTCATTTAAAAGAAAGAAAAACTTTCTAATTCTTTTCATCCTCCGAACACGTCAATATTTCAAACATCCTATAATTTCAGTAACTTAGAATATTATTTCGCTTAAATTCTATTCATATATATATTTCATCATCTACGTTTCCAAAAAAAAACTTTCGAATTTTTCCATCCTCTAGCAGAACACTTCAATATTTCGAATATCATATATTTTCCGAAGTTTTTTTTCTCAAAACAATTCATATTACACGGTGGATATATAATAATATTCCACATCAGGATGCCAGTATAATTGATTTTCTAACATAAATGTACATGTATGATTGAATAAATTTCCATTGAGTTCCGAATCGAAGAACGCATTTTAAAGAAAGACCTTTTCAAACAAATTCTGTAGGATCTTGTATAATACATGAAGTCATTCAATGTAAAACCATTTATCTTATTATACAAATGGTTCAACTTTTATTACAGGTTTTCATGTCTGTTCACAATGTCAGACATTTAGTTTCATTACATCTGAATCAAACTTCTTTAAGGCATCGGAGAAGAGTTTAATTTTATTTCTCCACTATGATTTGGTATCATCTTACACAATAGTTTTTTGTCCTAAATAATAGAATTCACTAAAACTAAGTTCGATCTTCTTCATGCATTGCTAACCTTAGCCGATTTTGGCCGTCCTTTGGTTTATTACTCCAAATTTCAAATTATTTGGCTTCCAATCTGTTCAATTTGAGCGTACCTGATGAAAGTTACTCCAGAAACGCGTCGTGCACACTAAATTAGATATCTATGGGGTTTTTTTTCTTACACAAATTTGTTCAATTTTACGATTGTTCTGCATGCACTTGGTCAATTAATCTAATGTAAAAAATTCCCAGATACAATGAAAGTCCTTATTTTAGTTTCAAATTCCATCACAATCGATATCTTTTTAGCATCTCATTTTTACCGACCATCATTGTACACCTTAATATCCTGTACATATATTATATATTATAGAAATCTCATTTAATCCAATATTAATATTCGTAAATTAAGTTTATACATGTACAAGGTACAGTCAATTAATTTATTACTGTTCCCACTTTAAGTCAATTAATGAATAATTCAAATGCTAATAGGAAATTTCAATAGGATAATTAACTCTTTAAACATACCACTACTAAATTAATCAGAAAAAAATTTATTTTTCTATTCTTTGTAAATTTAAACTTTAATTAGTTCAAAAACCTCTTATTTTTTCTTTTCCTTGTAAATCTAAATTTAATAAGCTCAAAAACCACTATTTTTCTATTCTTAGCTCAAAAAACTTTTTTTTTTCTATTCTTTGTAAATTTCAAATTTAATTAAGCTATTATGTATGTTTTTTATTAATCTTATTTGTTAATAAATATTACTCAGGTATATGTAAAATGTAACACCTTTAATTAAGGATTAAGTCAGCCTTTTTTCTGTCTTATGTTAAACAAATGGAAAATGCATAGAAATCCCACAAGCTTTATCTAAACATGTCACATTTAGCATACTGCATTATATAACAGAGTTCACGAAATGTGTCAGTCCTGTCAGACATGATCAGCAAAATTTGGACAGATTTTGCTAAGGAGTTTAGGACTGACACAAGATTGGTATTTTGCAATAGAAAATTAATGAGGACTGACATTTTTTTCACTAGGACCACCAAACCCATATGCAATTTCGCAACCTCTGATGTCATATTTAGCATACTGGCTTACTGCATTATATAATGTCAGGGATATAATTAAGTTGATTCTAAATTGACTGATACAGTAACTGAACAAGCTTTATTATTTTCTGTAAGTAATTATGGATAGTCAGAAAAATATAAATATGGTATGCAAAGGGGTATCCTGTCCTCAGGTACCTATGATATAAACTGAACACCTGTCTATTCCAAACACAAAAGTTGGTGCCAAGGATGTTCAGTTTAGACAGGTTTTACTGTACAGACCCTCTCTCTCTCTTTCGTACGTTCAATAATTCATCATTTGTTGTTCTACTAAAATATTAAAGGAATGTCCTTTCCTTTAAAAAAAAAAAATAAATTCTACATTGATTTAAAAGGATATATTGACATTCTATAAGCTGGCAAAATTTCAAAACTATTCATCCCATATTTAATTTAAACATACATAACATTTATACATCAATACAAATGGTCAAGTATTTCTTACATCAAATTTACACCCTATTTTTAGAGGTGCTACTTTATCATTCTGTTAATTTTTATATTTTATCACTCTATTTGTACAAAAACCTTTACGCTTACGTTTTTTTCAAGAGGAAATTGCCGGTACACGGTAAATGCAATCATCTAAATTTCAGGTGTGAAATCAACAGTTTTAAATGTACCGATAGAATATAAAATGTATTATAAAACATGTTATTTCATGTCTATTAAAGACAGATTAAAAAATTGAAGTCATATTTTAAAGGTTGTAAAGATATTATAAAGTTACATTGTAATTTGATTAAAAGTTTAGGAAAAGATTAGAATTTTAGAGATCTTAAAATACAAAATTTAGACCTCGGAACACTGAAACAGTTATATGATCATTGGATTGTCTGTAAATCTTAGGACAATGGACTATTGATCTTTTCGTTAGACCATATAGATGCTGGTTTACTGTGTTAGGGTTAGGGTTAGGGTGCTTAATGCAACTTTCAACAATATTTCAGTTATATCGTCACGTGGCGGTCAGTTTTATTGGCGGAGGAAACCAGAGTACCCGCAGAAAACCACTAACCAGTCGCAAGTCACTGACAAACTTTATATATATTTGTTCAAATTTCAAATAGAAATAATAATCCTTTCATGGTACACTAAATTTCATTGTTTAATGCTACCAACAAAAACCACCCAAATTGGTACATTTGTACATGTATTCAAAGAATAAAAATTCACAGTAACTCTTTGTATCAAGAAGTAATGTTGGTTAGATTACATACCATTGTGTTTTTTTCAGACAATATTAAAATAACAAAACATTTTAGTCTCAGAAATTGGAAAAAAAGGGAAATAATTTCAACATAATAAATAACTAACCTTGAGATAAAGGACTGGAAATGGACCCTTGGAAAGGTGAAGGTGACATAACAGCTCGACCAGGTCCCAGCTGAAACATCTGTTGCTGCTGTGCCCCCGGCAAAGATCCTATTGTTGCTTGACTAGGAGTCGGGGAATCTGAATGAAGAGTAATTTTAGCTCCAAGTCTTAGCTGATCAATCGTGAGTTCGGCCATTGCATATTTTGAAAGCAGTTTATCATAATCCATTTGCAATTGCTGTACAAGTTCTGTGGCTTGTTTACGTTTGTGAAACTCTTGACGAAGTTTTGACGATAACTCCGTTTTGGCTTTATCAGATGATGCACTTAGAGTCTCACTGTCTGGTTCATCGATGTTTATGTGTGATAAATCCACTAACGACATGTGACTTGGCTTCATAGGGCCAAATTTAGCAGCTATGTTAGTTGTGCTCTTACTTTTAACCCTAAAATTTTTATTACTGTCCTCAGAGGCAGTAGGTTTGGGTAGCAGTCGCTTCGGCATTTTTTCTGAATTTTGTTGCTTTACGCTCCCACTTTTTTCTAAAGAACTATCTTGTGATTTGGCTCTCGATAAATTTCCTTCTGTTTTTTGGCGAGCGGGTGTTTTTGATCCCCTGTCAGAAGTAATAGATCTTTGACTAGTTGCCGAGTCAGGACGCGTTGGTGTTGTGGAACCTGATCGTCTCCACGACTTTTTATCGGGAGTTACAGAACCTTCTCTGCTGAAGGGAGTGTGACCTCTACTATCGTAATCTGATCCATCATACGACACCTCCTCGCTATAATGATCTTGACCTCTATTTTGATGTGATTGACTCCGATTTCTTATTTCTCTCTCTGCCCTATCAAAAGATCTGTCAAATGATCTATTTGATTTTATTCTATTTCCGTCCCTCTGGCTTGGGCTCATTGAAGGTACATCTTGTTCATTCTGATAAGCTCGGCGTTTAGCCGGTTTAGGAGTATCTGATATTTTACTTGTTATTAGAAATATTTCATCGTCATCATTTGTTCTTTGTGAACTTTCTAAATCGATACTAGTAGCATCTTCAAAATCTCTTGACTCTAAATTCTCCTTGTACAATTCCAAAGCTTCTTCTGGGCTAATTTCAGGGAAAGACCCACGACTTAGTGTTCTTAATGAAGTAGCGGTAGTTGGTCTAGTATGGGAATTGTGAATGTCATGTCCAGGACCAGGACTTCTTGTTAAATTAGGAACTACAGAATCGTCATTTTCTTCTTCCTGTGGGGTCGGGGTAGCCCTTAAATAATCGTCAAATGCAGGTCCATCTTCTTTCTCTTCAAAATTAATGTCGTCTTTCGAAACATGCTGTTCTAAATGTTCAAATTCCTGTAAAGAGTCCTTATCATCTACCAAATCAGCACCATCAACTAAAACACCTAGTTCTCTTAACTGTTTGTAATATTCCTCATCAAACAATTCTCTTCCAGAATCGGTTGATCGGCGTAAATTGTCTGTATCATCAAAAGTTAACGAGTTATTATAACTACTGTGGCTACTCCTTACAGATTTATCATTTGTGGGTGTCAAACCCCTTTCCTGTCCTCTTTCCTGGTAACCAGGGTAACCATCTTGATCAAAGCTGAGATCATCTTTTGAAGCTTCAAGGTCACTTATATTTTCATGGTCATCATCTAGAGGATGAGATACACTATCATAACTTGGGTAAGATTGTAAGTCAAATTGCCGTAACGTAGATGTGCTTCCTGCCGATTGCTTACTTCCTCCAAACCCTGAATCTGTCCAATGGGTTGAAGCGTACTTTCCAGAACTATGGATGTCGTAATCGTCTCTCAGTATTCCTTCATCATCAAGTAGGTAACCATTCGCTGAAAAAAAGACAAAAATACAGTAATTGTAATTGATATAAAGATAAAAATAGAATTCATAATCTTGCAAACCAAATTAATGTGTCGTTATATTGTTGTCATAGTGATTCAATGATTAATTTCTTTTTTGGAAATATACAAGCACTAGCAGTACAAAACAGAAGATTAAGGATTCATCACATTTTAATTTTTTGGAAACATTATTGTAATTTACCCAAAGAATCAGGCAACAAGTGTCACATGGTAGGCAGATAGTAAAATATTACATTCCATATATGTTTTTGAAACTAGGACACCATTTTAATTTTGCTTCTATAAAACAAGTGGTCTTGGAAAAGTTATCTATTTTCACAACACAACAAAAAGAAATTAACAAAAATGGGAGATAACTCTAAAAAAAATTACAAAAAAGAGGAGGTAACTTGAAAAAATGCACATGAAAGAAAATGGATGATGAATCCCAAATTCCAAGACAAACAAATTGAAAAAGATTTATTGTCGACATGAAGAAAACACAAAATCTGTTTGTGTATGTACATCAAAGCGTCATAAATTTAAATGAATATCCTTGCATGGAACAGTATACTTAATAGTTTTGTGGCCTCCAATTTACTTTCCCCCATAAATCTATATAAATTGTCAATATGTGACAATCACAATAAAGTTTGGTTTATAATTAAATATTATCTGTATCTAAGAACTTTATTGCACTACAATAAAAGAACAATGAAAACGATATAATAAATCATTAATGAAGACTGAAGAGCAACAGAGAATATATATTTTCTCATGTCACTTTTTCATTTATTTTGTGGCTCCTTTTGATAATCAGATTGTATATTTGTTATGGATCTGATGTATGTACATGTAAATACCATTAGTAAGAAAGGATATGGATGTAAATGAACATGAGAGACATGATGGCCAACATTACACTTAGAAACAAATTAAAGTAAAGAAACTGCACTTTTATTGCTGCCATATATTTCAGTCACAGAAGGGTCTTCAACCATGAGAATAACCTGTACCCTTAAATGAGTGTGAAACTGCCCCTAGATCACAGTTGAGTGGGTTTCTCCAGGTATTCCGGTTTCCTCCACCAATAAAACTGACCACCACAATATAACTGAAAGATTGTGACAATGGTATTAAACACCAGTCGTCAACAACCATAATTCTGCCAAAATTAATACTGATTACAGAAATAATATCACAAGTCTACATCACAAGTCTACCCCGTCAAAAACTATAATTGTGTCAAAATGAATACAGAATGGATTACCCTTATAGTATCATGACATGCCAAATAAAAATAAATTTAACTTGATTTCTCGTTATAACTTAATTAATTATCAGAAATATCAGACCTTACATACATGTATGTATAATCCTCAGGTTGATAATGTCACTATTGACCAGTTGGTCACAACAGAGATATTATATGTGATAGTAATTAATAAAAGGATGGCCATTTTCACTATTGATTTTTTTCCTAAACACACAACATCAAGGAGAATTATGAGCTTTTAGAAAGGATAAGACATGCTAGCTTAGGGTACTACATAAGATAAAAATCAAAATTTCTGACTGAATTGAAAATTGTGAACTTGTATTAAGCTAATAATATCAATTCTTGTTTTATTTGATAATTAGGGATGATTCTGGTTAGAAAGTAAAATAACTGAAAATCATTGAAAAATAGCTAAAACCATCTTTCCAAAAAAGGTCATTTTTGACTTGTTCTGAGTATATCCTGCAACCTTTGGATTTTTTGCTCTTACACACAAAAATAGCAGAAATCAGATAAATAACGGGAAAAAAATCCTACCCTGGATAAAATAATGTATACATACCCCTTTACTAGATTCATAGATTTAACACAAAATCATTCTTTGAAATTAAATCCAGTGTAATAATAAGTAAGAAAATCCAGTAATTGAAATACTGATATACAAAATAAATACGCTTGGTATGTGAAGTCAGGAGGTATTTAAACTGAGAGAGTACACATACCATGACCTAACATATATCTTTTTATGGTTATACACGATACCATTAAATGTTAAATGTACGTAGGCATTGTAAAATCATTTACAAAGCTCACTGTAGCAGGAATAACAGTATACACAAGATATCGTTATGTATAAATGTACATAGGGATTGTAAAATCATTTACAAAGCTCACTGTAGCAGGAATAACAGTATACACAAGATATCGTTATGTATAAATGTACATAGGCATTGTAAAATCATTTACAAAGCTCACTGTAGCAGGAATAACAGTATACACAAGATATCGTTATGTATAAATGTACGTAGGCATTGTAAAATCATTTACAAAGCTCACTGTAGCAGGAATAACAGTATACACAAGATATCGTTATGTATAAATGTACGTAGGCATTGTAAAATCATTTACAAAGCTCACTGTAGCAGGAATAACAGTATACACAAGATATCGTTATGTATAAATGTACATAGGCATTGTAAAATCATTTACAAAGCTCACTGTAGCAGGAATAACAGTATACACAAGATATCGTTATGTATAAATGTACATAGGGATTGTAAAATCATTTACAAAGCTCACTGTAGCAGGAATAACAGTATACACAAGATATCGTTATGTATAAATGTACGTAGGCATTGTAAAATCATTTACAAAGCTCACTGTAGCAGGAATAACAGTATACACAAGATATCGTTATGTATAAATGTACATAGGGATTGTAAAATCATTTACAAAGCTCACTGTAGCAGGAATAACTGTATACACAAGATATCGTTATGTATAAATGTACGTAGGCATTGTAAAATCATTTACAAAGCTCACTGTAGCAGGAATAACAGTATACACAAGATATCGTTATGTATAAATGTACATAGGGATTGTAAAATCATTTACAAAGCTCACTGTAGCAGGAATAACAGTATACACAAGATATCGTTATGTATAAATGTACGTAGGCATTGTAAAATCATTTACAAAGCTCACTGTAGCAGGAATAACAGTATACACAAGATATCGTTATGTATAAATGTACGTAGGCATTGTAAAATCATTTACAAAGCTCACTGTAGCAGGAATAACTGTATACACAAGATATCGTTATGTATAAATGTACGTAGGCATTGTAAAATCATTTACAAAGCTCACTGTAGCAGGAATGACAGTATACACAAGATATCGTTATGTATAAATGTACATAGGGATTGTAAAATCATTTACAAAGCTCACTGTAGCAGGAATAACAGTATACACAAGATATCGTTATGTATAAATGTACGTAGGCATTGTAAAATCATTTACAAAGCTCACTGTAGCAGGAATAACAGTATACACAAGATATCGTTATGTATAAATGTACGTAGGCATTGTAAAATCATTTACAAAGCTCACTGTAGCAGGAATAACAGTATACACAAGATATCGTTATGTATAAATGTACATAGGGATTGTAAAATCATTTACAAAGCTCACTGTAGCAGGAATAACAGTATACACAAGATATCGTTATGTATAAATGTACATAGGGATTGTAAAATCATTTACAAAGCTCACTGTAGCAGGAATAACAGTATACACAAGATATCGTTATGTATAAATGTACATAGGGATTGTAAAATCATTTACAAAGCTCACTGTAGCAGGAATAACAGTATACACAAGATATCGTTATGTATAAATGTACATAGGGATTGTAAAATCATTTACAAAGCTCACTGTAGCAGGAATAACAGTATACACAAGATATCGTTATGTATAAATGTACATAGGGATTGTAAAATCATTTACAAAGCTCACTGTAGCAGGAATAACAGTATACACAAGATATCGTTATGTATAAATGTACATAGGGATTGTAAAATCATTTACAAAGCTCACTGTAGCAGGAATAACAGTATACACAAGATATTGTTATGTATAAATGTACATAGGCATTGTAAAATCATTTACAAAGCTCACTGTAGCAGGAATAACAGTATACACAAGATATCGTTATGTATAAATGTACATAGGGATTGTAAAATCATTTACAAAGCTCACTGTAGCAGGAATAACAGTATACACAAGATATCGTTATGTATAAATGTACATAGGGATTGTAAAATCATTTACAAAGCTCACTGTAGCAGGAATAACAGTATACACAAGATATCGTTATGTATAAATGTACATAGGGATTGTAAAATCATTTACAAAGCTCACTGTAGCAGGAATAACAGTATACACAAGATATCGTTATGTATAAATGTACATAGGGATTGTAAAATCATTTACAAAGCTCACTGTAGCAGGAATAACAGTATACACAAGATATCGTTATGTATAAATGTACATAGGGATTGTAAAATCATTTACAAAGCTCACTGTAGCAGGAATAACAGTATACACAAGATATTGTTATGTATAAATGTACATAGGCATTGTAAAATCATTTACAAAGCTCACTGTAGCAGGAATAACAGTATACACAAGATATCGTTATGTATAAATGTACATAGGGATTGTAAAATCATTTACAAAGCTCACTGTAGCAGGAATAACAGTATACACAAGATATCGTTATGTATAAATGTACATAGGGATTGTAAAATCATTTACAAAGCTCACTGTAGCAGGAATAACAGTATACACAAGATATCGTTATGTATAAATGTACATAGGGATTGTAAAATCATTTACAAAGCTCACTGTAGCAGGAATAACAGTATACACAAGATATCGTTATGTATAAATGTACATAGGGATTGTAAAATCATTCACAAAGCTGTAGAGGAACCAAGGTTATGCTTATGGATACTCAGAGCCACTTTCTTTCCAACAATATTTTGGAAGCATGTAATTTTGTGGCAGTCCATTTTTATTGGTGGAGGAAACCAGAGTTCCCAGAGAAAACAACCAAACTGTAGCAAGTAGCAGATAAATTTTATCGCACAAAGTTGCATTAAGGTTCAAATGTAAATCCAACTACCGATTCTTGCCACGGCAGCTCCAAAGAGAAAAGTAATGGCAATGTCTGGTGTAAAATATGGTGGAATTTAAAACAAAGTTTCAATTTGGACTAACTGAAAAATATAACGATCTTGACCACTGCAGCTCCCAAGAAAAAGGTAATGACAGGGTCTTGAGTAGAGAAGGATGGAGTTTAAAACAAAGATACAGAAATGAATTTCAATTTTGACCAATTGAACAATATACCGATCCTGGCCACATCATCTCCTAAGAGAAAGGTAATGGCAGCTAGAATCTGGAGTGAAAGACGATGAGATTTAGAACAAAGAAATAGAAATCAAGTTCAATATAGACTGATTAAAAAATAATTAGGGTCAACTAATGTACCCAGGTCAGACTTCAAAGGTAGAAAACAAGAAAGGCACTGTAAATGCAATGTATAGATACTTTTTATAGCTCCAAACCTTTACTTGATTTAATATGGTTCAAAAGTATCAAATAATTACAGAAGGTGTTCTAGATGACAGTGAATACAATAGTAATACTTTGCACAAGGAACTTTCTAATTAAATCATATGATTAGGGCAGGGTACATTTACAAGTAGGAACATTCTTTACCTCTCCCTGTCTTTGTTCGGATCTTGCTCATGGAAAGGTGTACTCGATACAATATTATGTGATAAAGTTTGTCAGTGACTTGCGACAGGTTGGTGGTTTTCTCCAGGTACTCCGATTTCCACGACCAATAAAACTGATCGTCACGATATAACTGAAATATTGTTGAAAGTGGTGTGAAACACCATAACCCTAACCCTAATCCCTGTTCATCACCTAATTCTCTTGAGTTCAAACAGTGTAGATATTACTGATAAATTATAGAAATAAGGGGCTAAAAAGGGGGGAGATAAGACCATGAATCCTATCATAAGGCAGTCTTCACGCTAACCCACTTGCCCGAACCCCGGGACAAGTAAAACTGGATTCAGACAAGTGAAAATTATGAAAGAATTTGTTTCAAAAAATAGAAATTGTTTTCTAAATTTGGCTTTCAGGCAAGTACATGAAAAAAATTAAGGTAAATACTGATAGGGAAAGATGCTTTCAGGTGAAATTAATTTACAGAATTTTCACTCTTTCCATATGAATCTTTTGTGCCACTTTATCTATAAGTTAACCTTTAGTTAAATGATATGAAAACAAATTAATATCTATCGAGGATGAACAGAAAATGATGCTTGTCCATACTTGAAACGTTTATGAATATGTACACTACATATAACCTGTTGTAAATCAAATGTAAAAATCTAAACATATTTGAATTCTGTCAATGAATTCATTATAAATTATTAATACAACACTTCGGATAGTTGTCAAAGAGAGGTTCTATATCAAAATCATCTCTTAATAATAAATTTTAATTAACTTAAAAGCATTTAATTATTTTGCTCGTTAATTCCGATGATATAAGTGAAAATAATTCTCTAAGTTACAATTCTTACTAAAAATACTCGTAATTACAATATAATTAGACAAGACGTAGCTAATGAATCTAAATAAATCGAATGAAATAAGTAAAAAATTCTCCACGTTAATTCTTACTAAAAAATACTAATACCCGGTAATTAGAAGGTAATGTGACCAGATGTAAAACAAAGACGAATGAGATGGCAAAGGACAAAGAAAGATGGAGAGAATAAGTAAGTAAGTAAGTAACCAGACGTAACTAATGAAATTTCAGATATCAGTTGGAGGTCTTTGTAGGATAAAATATTGACAAGTCCCAAACAAAATGTCATGAGGCCCACTACTAGTGCATTAATATTCTTTGTTATTTTTTGTAAAAAATTGTGAGTCCCAAACACCAGTGATGAGTCCAGGACTCGCATGTATCTCTGTCACTAATTGTTTGCTTTATGATTTCTTCGTGCAATATACGTGTGTATGCTAACATCTGTTATAATATGCTTTGTTCATCAATTTAACAAAAAATAATTCTACAAATTAGATTATGGAACTGTACCGACAGCGTGGTATTTTATGTTTTTCAGAATTTTTAAAATTTACTAAAATATTAATTTCTATAGCTTTGGTTTTTATTTTTTGTTGCTTTTCAGGACTCTCACTACTTTCAAATTAGAGGGAGATATGAAATAATGTAGATACATGTGTGTACAACATACTAACAACTATAATTATTTAAATATTCATTATAGTAACGGGTAATTATCAGATTGGAAATTTGTTTTAGGTGAATCCAATATCAGCGTTACGTCTAAGATTTTGCAAAATGTGGTCAAATTTTCCCATTGTAATGAAAAAAATATAAACAAATTGTTGAAGATTTCTGAGCATAAGTGTCCAAAAATGTAAAATGTACACTAAGAAAAATTATGTACTCTTGCTTGTCAACAAATATGGGGTGCATTTTTAAATATAAAACTTAAAATTTAAAAGATTAAATCACCACAATATAACTGAAATATTGTTGAAAGTGGGGTTAAACCCCCCAATAAAATAACCCTAACACAAATGATTAAAAAGTTCCCCCAAAAAATACATGATTTTTTTTAACCCAAATCCCATTATAATAATTACCCCTACGTGTTTATATAATTAATGATCACATAAAACTGACAGAAATTAAATAATCTTACTTGGAAATGAATAACAAAATAATTAAAATTCCAGCAAAAAAATACCTCTCCTCAATTAACAAAGTACATGTATAATATACCAACATAGAAATCATACACTATAACTTGATATAAGGATTTAAACATTTACACTTTATTCTCTTGAAGTATATCTAGAACCTGTTGAAGAATTATCAATATTTATATTTTTATATTCTTCATTTATTTCTCTAAGGGTGTGTTAAGAAAATATTTAAATACTGAGCTTTCCCATTTTAATTTGCTGAGTGCTTACTTTAGTGATTCTCTACATTAAATTTGATTGGTCATTCATCTCTTTATCATGATTACCTTGGTTTGATCTTTTTATTTTCAAGTTCAATACACAAAATTTGAAAGGCAAATAATATATGGTCATTATGACAATTCATATAAATGATTCTTTTAACACTATAGCCATAAAAATCTAGAATATTTTATTCTAAGAATTGAATACCTAGGTGGTACATTATTATATATACTATAGAAAGGGGTGAAGTCCATTTTATATGTAACGTAAAAGCTTATACACTTTTTAATTGCATTTGATTGAATTCCTAACTATCACCCTTGAGAGGAATGTTTTTGTTCAATATATAAAGGTGTTCAGAGTAGACAGGTTAACTTGCCAGCATGCCCATTTACCCTCTGCAGAGGGTTTTTTACCCCCAAAATAGGCCCTGTACCCTCAAAATTGTAGGGACTTTCTATATGCAGGGGTACAAAGTTAAGGAAAAAACAGCAATTGTACCCCCACTTTCAAAACTCAGTGGGCACCCTGCTTGTAATGCAGTTAAACCTGTCTAAACTGAACCTCATTGGGACCAGCTTTTGTGTTTGTAATAGACAGGTGTTTGGTTTATACAGGTTTTTTTAACAAAGATTTCCCACATTGAGACTTTATTTTAAGTTCTGCTTACACAGGATTGTTTTATTCAGGCCACAGCCCACTTGGTTTAAACAGGTTTCACGGTACCTTCAAAAATTGAGGTTCATACCAGATTTCACTTTGTTTAGGGTTGATTCAGAAATGTTTGAGTGTAATAGGGTGGTCTTGGTTTTAGATTTAACACCACTTTTCACAATATTGATCAGAAAAATTGTGGTCAGATTTCATAACGGATGAAACCAGAGAACCGGAAAAACCACTGACCTACCGCAAGTCATTTGAAATATACCCATTCCATAAGTTTCAGATAGGATAAAACCTACAAAAAATCATGGACAGGTGCCTATATGACAGCAAAATTACAGGTAGTTTGCATGACCTAAATGCAGAATCGGACTCGGGGCCTTAAAATCGGCTCGGGCATCTGTCACCTAGAAGGTTAACCCATTGTTCATTATATATATGTTGTTCATCTGAGCAACCTACCGGCCATGCATTGCCCAAATGCCTGTATGGCCAGTCTGCCTCTGTCTACAAGTGATGTTGTGAACATTCTGAATTCTTGATACATAAACCATTGCATTGATGTACAGTGACTAGTGTATAGATGAAGAAAAAGAAAAGAACTCGAGTGTTTATATACAGGCAGAGTGAGACATTAAATTCTGCCTACCTTCTTCTAGTTCATAGTCCTCAGCTGTGTAACAAAAATATTTTTAATATCAATCTATATAATTGAACGCCATAGCCAAATTTAATTGCTGTTTACTAAATTACGTTCTGACATTGAAAGCTAAATTAAGCTATAAAGTTACAATATTAAAATTTGTTTAAAGAATATAATTAAGCCCAATCGTCACAGCTAGAATTCTAATAACATTGAATTCTAGACCTTTGATGACGTTGATAAAATTTATTATTATACTTCTCATACTTTTTTCTATATAAATTTTATTGCAATAAAAATAATATTTCCATAGTTTCATTCAATTTGTCTGAAAAGTACTATTCACCGGTGAATAGCACAAATGACTATTCACCGGCCGGTAAATAGCACTTTAATCATATGTCTTTCTTTTCTTTTTTTTAAATTAATTTCTTCTTCAAATGCACAGTGATGAAAATGTGTTAGTTTTAAAAAGCATTAATAAAGTAGACTAGAAATCCATCAGAAAAGGATCTAATTTAGAATTTTGAATTGCACAGTTGTTCAGTATAATAAAACACTTATAGATTTGATATTCGGGTAATAGCACTTTAATTGTCCTCTTTGTAACAAATATTTTACTCTGCGGTTGCCTCATACCCAGTCAATAAGTGTATACTGTTACACGATAAAATTAATTTTTTTTTTTTTTTTTTTTTTTCGTGGATGTGAATCATAAACGACCATGCTTACATTAATTAAGATATTTCTTCTGGTAATATAGGATGGAATTTCTGACTGACGACATATGTCAATCCACCATTTAAAAAATCCAACAGCAAAAATATACTCATCCGAGACTTTTCATTGACAACAGAAACAAAAACGAAAATTGTTCATGCCTAGTACAATCGCATTTACATACCATGTAGATGGTTCCAGACAAGAAAAAAAAGACTTTTTAAAATGTTTTTCAACTGCAGTCAATTGAGTAAGAAATTAAATGGATGTAAATGAACATGAGAGACTATCCAACTCTACGCTTATACACAAATTAAAGTAAAACAACAGTGTTTTAATTGCTGTTCTACATTTCACAGTCACAGTAAGGTCTTCAATAATGAGCATGTCTCATACTCTAAAATGAGTGGAAAAATGGCTCCTAATCTGAAATTGAGTGGTATTCTTTACTTCTGCTAATAAACGTAAAATCTGAACATCTCTTTTATGCTTAACTTAATATCACACTACATAAACATTGGGCCTCCATTTGTACAAGCTTTAATCTTCATACCATAATGATACTTAATGCCAAATACAAAACCATATGTATTACTGATTCTTAAGAAACTGATTATGATATTTTAATTTCCTCATTGTAGCCTATGTTAAACTTGGCCAAACAGCCTCGGTGGTGTAATGAAAATCTTAGGACAGGTACAAAAATGTTACCGGGTTAAATTTACAGGTTTCAGAAATCTCATAAAATTTTGTGATCAGAGATTTAGTGTAAAGAACAACTATTATGACGACTATTGGAGTTTGACATCAAGGATTAAGTTTTCTTTTTCTTATTAAAACCTTTGATACATACGGTTATGTTGCAAGTAGTTTTCTTTCATGATTTTTATTTTTAGTACCATATATCTTTAATAAAAATAAATTTGTAATTCAAAAAGACAACAAAAAAAATCACACGTAGAAATAAGCTTTATCCAGATAACGTAACTTATGTTGATCTTGTATACAGTATATTTTGTCCAGTGAAACTTACATGTTAAGAATCGAAAAATGAGGAAAAAACTTTTTATAACATGTTCAATATCATATGAGGAATAAAATAATGTAGATTTCTACCAATTAGTTAAATAGATTGATTGATAGGTGTTTAACATGAACCTTAGGAGTATTTCAGCAATATCATGCCGTGAGTTAAACAGAAGTTAATCAAATAAAATAATTTTAGTTAAACTTAGTTAAATAGAAGATTAAAAAGTATGTCTTTGGTGTTAGTAAGCCTAAGGGGAATACGTCTATCATAAAATAAATATTACCTCAAAGGAATGGCAACGAGTCAGTGAGGCACGAAAAAAATTGTAAATTATTTTTTTATTAAATCATCCAGATAATTACATGGAACCCCCCTTCAAAAATATTTGGGCAAGAGTCCCCCATTCACCTTAACCTTGAAGCTTGTTCTATCCAAAGGCATCTAATCGTCTGCATCACCCCTTAGAATGTAGATAATAAACATCATGTAGCATCCATATGCCATATCTGACTCTACAAGACTACGGCATTAAAATTTGCTTGGAAGAAACTTTGTTTATGAGGCGAGATACAAACATTAAGGTGGCTGCGGTGAATTCAAAGTTACTATATGTTTTTATTATATCAATCTGATTATAGAGGTCATGTCCATACGAACTCATGATCCGCCAATGAAAACACAGCTGGCAAAATCTTAACAGTGCCTTCAAGCTTTTCTATTATTGCATTTCAAACATAAAGCTCATTGATTGGTTGATTTTTTTAAATTAGTTAGTATTCATATACAAAAATTCACCTAGATCAAATCGGGTTCTATCAGATGTTAGCGGGGAGTGTAATGTATTGCAACAGATGATTTTAATCAGATTGTTGTTTTACCCAAGTATACTTACAGGAGTTTGAATCTCTAAGAATGCCATCATCGTCCAATTCGAAATCTTCACTGTATTCCAGTAATGCCATTATGTGTTAGTTATTGTCAGCCATTTTCTGTCAGTTACTTCTGAAATGATATACCGATTAAATATGTAAAACATGTAAGTTCATATATTTCCCTCCAAAAATTGTCTTGTGACTTATATATGACTTTTTATTGTCTTTCAGGGGCATCCAAAAATTTGTTTTTACCTAACTTGATATGATGCTTTCTCATTTTGAAACCAAGCCTGATGTTCTACAACTTCCTGAGAGAAACAAAATGGGCTCTAGAGTTAATGTAAGGGTGAAGCTTTTATTACAGTATATTTCTATTAAACTTTTTAGTTTTCATTGTTGTTGTTGAGCACATCTTAGATGTTATATAATTTATTTTTCGTGTACGATATTTGTTTATCCTCCAATTATTACATTTGATATACAATAAAGGTTTATGAATACATTTTTGCTTTATTTGTATATATACAAATAACTCTCCTGGAACCTGCAGATTTATGTACATCAAACAGAAACAGCATGGTGTGGACGTGAAAGAAGACACCCTAGGAAACTAATGGAACTATGCTTGTTTATGCTCGTTTAAGTTAAATTTAGCAGTTGACATTGCAGGATAAACACAATTTACATATATTGTCGGTAAAAATAAAACTTGTTCGCACTACCTGCAAAACAGGTCAGGAAAGGTTGTCTGTGTTCTACCTGTTTCTAAAGCTCGTACAAATAAATTTGCTATTTTCTAACAATGTACAATTGTATATTTCCAAGATCCAATTCCAAATATGATCATTGATTTCTATTCAGAAGCATATATATACATTGATATACACACAAATAAAAATGTTAAATAAAACCAATACAATAATAAAACCTCAAGAACAGCTACGAAATAAGAAAATATTGAACAGTAAAAATTCTTTTAAATAATTCAATAAAACAGTAACTTACATGTACTTATAGTAAGACTGATCAGAACTACTACATGTATTACTGTATTACATTGTGTATGTAGTACAATACTAAAGATTTGTTTATTATTGAAAAACAAACATTTACACTGATGATTGATCTTGATGTATTGTTTAGTTAGTCAATCAGACGACATAATAAAGTGGCCATTGTTATTAGATAGTTCACATAACTTTGTACAATACCAAATAAGGGGATTTAATACCAATGTGTTATATAAGCCATGAGTGAACAACTGATCATTCTGCCATAACTATCTGTGTCCATCTGTCTGTAAGTTAAATTGGTAATCACTTCTGTTTGATTAAATTATATTAAAAATAGCTAGGGACTGTTGTGGTTATGATCATATAGTAGTTGGATTTACAATTACCTATGCAATCCATGCCTATCACCATTAACGTTATGAGGTGGAATCCCGCTCTGGCAAGGTGTACTCGATATAAAATTATGTGATAAATTTTGTCAGTGATTTTTGGTTTTCTCCGGGTGCTCCGGTTTCCTCCACCAATAAAACTGACCGCACGAACTGAAAATTGTTGAAAGTGGCATTAAACACCATAGTCCTAACCCTCTAAAAATAGTTATCCATATAAGAGGTCACAAATGTACATAAGTGTTAGAAAAACAGAAGGTGCAATCAAGAATGGTCGACACTGGCAATATTGGGCACAAAAAAAAACAGGCCAAAGACAAACAAAACAAACAAAAAACACCATAACACAAAACTAACAAGGGCAACGCAAAGCGTGGCGTATCCCCTCGCATAAAAATTAGACCCTGTGACCTTGACCTTTGACCTTGAAAATCAATAGGGTTCCAGATTCTCTTAAGGTCTAAGTATGTACCAAGTTTGGTCAAAATCCATTGAAGGATGTTGATTCTAGAGTGTTCACAAGGATAATATGCGGTAAAAATTTGACCCGGTGACCTTGACCTTGAAAATCAATAGGGTTCCAGACTCTCCTAAGGACTAAGTATGTACCAAGTTTGGTCAAAATCCATTGAAGGATGTTGATTCTAGAGTGTTCATAAGGATGTTACACGGTAAAACATTTACCCAGTGACCTTGACATATGACCTTGAAAATCAATAGGGTTCCAGACTCTCTTAAGGACTAAATATGAACCAAGTTTAGTCAAAATCCATTGAAGGATGTTGATTCTAGAGTGTTCACAAGGATGTTATGCAGTAAACATTTGATCCGGTGACCTTGACCTTTGACCTATGACCTTGAAAATCAATAGGATTCCAGATTCTCTTAAGGACTAAATATGTACCAAGTTTGGTCAAAATCCATTGAAGGATGTTGATCCTAGAGTGTTCACAAGGATTGTGACGGACGGACGGTAGCGTTACTATATCCCCTCGCAACTTCGTTGGCGAGGGGATAAAAAAATGAGCAACACAGATCCCACCAAAAAAATAGGGGTCAACCCAGGTGCTAGTGAAGTGTAAGCAGTTCCTGTAGCCAGTATTTTACAAGGGGATCTTTTACAGACTAGTGAAGAGAGTCTGCCAGCTTGTGATGTGAGATGGTCTTGCAATAAGGGGTTAAAAATACAATATACAGACAATAATAGTAATAAACCAATAGAAATTCCGATTTATTAGTAATCCAGTAGTTCAACCTAAACCTTGACTTCAACAGTCCTTCTTGATTTTCAAATAAATATAATATTCATTTGCACTCGCTGAACAGGCCAGAAAAGATCTCCAAAGGTTCGTTTTTCTACCTGTTTCTAAAGCTCATACAAATAAATTATATATTTTCCAACAATATTGCATACATTTTTGTATTAAACAATTAGCCTGAAAAGGCTAGAGAAACAATGCATATTAATTGGCACAACATTTTAGGGAATTAAAAAAACCACAGCAAAATGCTTGAAATTAAAATTCCATTTTTTAACATTTAATTATCTATAAATGTATCTCTTGTCTTTCTTGATAGAAACTATATTTATTCTGCAACTGTGTGAGTTTGAGTACTAATAAAGGTGATAAAATAAACTTCAGTGTTATTAGGTCATGAACCTAATAAAGCATTTCTGGTACCTGATTCATGTGGAGCGACAGAGAGAAACAGTATTAATATAAGTTCTGACGTCACAGATGACACTATTAAAAACGATTAGAAAGACGCTGGTTTCATTTATTTTCCAAAAATTTGGCAAATAAATCCTACATTTTCAGACAATGTTGTATATTGTATATTTAAGGAATATTTGAAATTGTTGAACAGTTTATACGATATAACCTGGTTTGGGTCAGTTTACGCTTAATAAACCTCGAAGCGGTTTATGAAAAGCGTAAACTGACCCAAACCAGGTTATGCAAGTATAACCTGTTCAACAATTTCATATATTCCTTATAGTTTAATTTTTACAACAAAATTTAATGATTCCTCGATTTTAATTACGATTATTTCATGTGACTATTTGAATTTGTCGTTGGCGGATGAACACGTTGGTGACAATACCAACCCAGGTCATCGAGTATAACCAAAATTTGCTCCAGGCGGATTAGCCAATCAGATTGAAGTATTCAAATCAAATTAAATTATATATATCTATACTTTAAAAAAAAAGAAAGAAAATATATTAAAAGTAAAAATGATCTTTTTAAAAATCTTGTCAAAAACCACAAAATGATACAAATACTGAATAGCTTACCTACACTTATTTCACCTTCATTTTGTCCTTGGCATTTGTTGTTAGTATTATAACTGAATTATTACACTACATTTAATTCTATAGTGGTTTCAGTTCACTAAATATCTAAAGATTTTAATTAGTATCCGTAATTGATTATTCAATTACCAGTTGTAATTAACTGTCATTCCTATTCACCAAATTAATTAAATATGAATACTCAAAAGTAATGTCCTTGTAGAGTTATCTATTAAGGTGCATATTAAATATACATGTACAACCATGCCTTGTAGTTACAATTGTTATAGAAGAGGAATAAAAAATTGATTGATTTAAGGAATATTTGAAATTGTTGAACAGGTTCTACGATATAACCTGGTTTGGGTCAGTTTACGCTTATGAAAAGTGTAAACTGACCCAAACCAGGTTATAAATGCAAGTATAACCTGTTCAACAATTTCAAATATTCCTTATAATTTAATTTTTACAACAAAATTTAATGATTCCTCAATTTTAATTACGATTATTTCATGTGACTATTTGAATTTGTCGTTGGCGGATGAACACGTTGTTGACGTCACAATACCAACCCAGGTTATCGATTATAACCAAAATTTTCTCCAGGCGGATTAGCAAATCAGATTGAAATATTCAAATCAAATTAAATTATTGACATTTAACATCAACTTTAGCAGTATTATCATGGCATGGAATAAAAGAAATATTATACTGTGAAGACAATTAACTCCTTCAATTTTTCTTCTCCAACCAACTAAATGTATTAATGAACCATTTGTTCAGGGAATAACATTTTTTTTCTTTTTTTTTTCCACCATCAGAAATGTTCCAGTATACAACAATCTAATTACATGGTTTCCGCTCCTCAAGATCGTGCGAAACACAACTGATATCATTTATACAAGAACTAGCTAAAAACAACAACGATAAAATACAAACTGATGTCATTGTGATGGACTTTGCCAAGGCCTTTGACAAAGTCCCTCACAAAAGACTACTTTACAAACTGAAATACTATGGCGCATACACCAATACCCTGAACTGGATAGAAGACTTCCTTACACTCAGAACACAAACAGTCATATTGGATGGTGAAAAATCTGAAAAAATACATGTAACTTCTGGCGTTCCACATGGCACTGTCTAGGACCGATCCTCTTTTTAAATGATTTCCATGAATATATCAAACACAGCACCTTAAGACTATTTGTGGATGACAGCATATTCTACAAGACAATTAAAGATGAAAGTGACACATACAAACTACAAGAAGATCTTGACGCAGCAGCAAAATGGGAAAATGACTGGCTTATGCAATTCCATCCTGACAAATGCTCAGTCATGCACTTAACAACTAAGAAGAACCCTATACATCACAAATACGTACTCCATCAACATACTCTCCAAACTGAATCTTCAACAAAATACCTAGACGTCACAATCTAATCAGATCTTAAATGGAATAAACACATAGACAACATCAGTCCAACAGCAATCAAACATCTTAACTTTATTAAACGTAATCTAAAAGTAAATTCAAAGTCAGTGAAAGAGAAAGCATATAAATCTTTGATACGACCAAAATTAGAATACAGTAGCTGTGTCTGGGACCCTCATACCAAATCTAACATCAATAAACTCGAAATGGTCCAACGTAGCTGCAATAATGTAGCTCCTGTGACAAACTTGTGTCTCGGCAGAGTAAGCGAGCATTTAGGGTTTTATTATTAGAACTAGGTCCAACGCAGAGCGGCCAGATACACCTGCAATAGATTCCATAACACCAGCTCTGTCACGGACATGCTTACAGAACTCAAATGGCCACAATTACAACTGAGAAAAACAAGAACACGCCTCACATTCTTCTACAAAATTATACATCATCTAGTTGCTATATATCCAACCAACCTACTAGTACCATCTGACAGTAGAACACGACAATACACACACAGCCACTCATATAGACATATCCATACAAGCTTAGACTCATATAAATACTCCTTCTATTCGAAAACCATTGTACAGTGGAACCTGCTCCCAGCTGCTGCTGTACAATGTCCCATACTTGACAGCTTCAAAGAACAGATACCACTATCTGTTCTCCAACAACACATCTAATTATCAGTCAACTGTACATAGTTTTAACCACACTGCACCACTGTATATAGTTATCACATTTATTTGAACGTTATCATAAATTTATCATAAATTTACCCCACGCATGCACGACACATAATCGTCAATAAGATGACGGTGTGTGGAAATTGAAAGAAGAAGAATTATTATAACAACAATATATTCTGTCAAGAGGAGCACATATATTACTGTAGAAATATTGATTCTCATCGCAGCAAAACTTAAATTTTCTCCATTTGTGAAATTCTCCAAGAATATAAAGTTGAATAAATATACTTTAAACCCATTACGTAATACAATATTCTTATCAAAATGTCTACATTTTGCACATTTTTTATCACACGATGACATACACTTTCTAATTAGAAATAAATAGTTGAACAACATGTATTGTTCTTAAGAAAAAGATCCTTATCACGAAAACTTTCATACAAATTCAACAATTTTTCAACTATATCGGGACTACCCGTCATTTATTTAAGAGGAAAACCTGGACATAATGAATTGAGCAGTGAAATCCCTGTCCTTGAGTAGGCGTCTTGAAAATCCTTGGCTTTGGGTAGGTGTTGAGGAAATCTTAACACTTGAGATGGGTATTAGGGCACGAACCTACATCAGTGGTGTTAAGCTTGTTGATGTACCTAAGGCTATCTCCCTCAGTTATAGGTAACATTTACTATCCTGTTCAGGCCATTTAGTTTACTTACTCCCAAAGACGTTTGAATTATTTGGCTTTCCAATCTTTTGACTATGACCGTACCTGAGGAAGGGTATTCCAGAATGTATCGAGCACACAAAACTAGATATTCAGTGATTGGGAAAGGCAGGGCCATGAGCCGTTTGATACATACAGTTTTGTAATTCTGTGTAGATGCCCCATACAAAAATTAAAAGGCCCATAAAATATTTTAGTTTTTACAAAGACTACACTGAAATGGTCCATTGAATGTTGTGATGATGGGGTCGCAATGGCCCATAATCATTTCCTCTTTCCTGATCACTGGATATTACATTTATACACACTTCCTTTCCCTTGTACACCCGTATAAATTTTGCTAATAAAAAGTGACTCATGTACAGTAAGAATGGTCGACATTATAACCAACACAATGGACAAATTCACAATCCACTGTCAAACTTCTAAATACAGAAATGACAACAATAGAAGATGATAAAAATCTTTGGACAGGCTAAAATATGTGGCAGTGTTAAACTGGTCAATGTCTTATACTACCTTAACCTACAGTGTCCCCCCCTCCTTTACAATCCCTTGTATTAATCATAAGATATATACACAAGACATTATATACATAAATGTTAAAAAAATATTTGGATAGGCTAAAAAATGTGGCCGTGTTAAACCGGTCAATGTCTTATATTACCTTAACCTACGGTGTCCCCTCCTTTACAATCCCTTGAATTAATCATAAGATATATACACAAGACATTATATACATATGTTGGCAGGATGACAACTTCTTATATAGTCATACTGCAGATATTTCCTCCAAAATTATTGTCTAGGTGTATGCTAGTTTATATACAAAACGATCCATTTAACCTATGGCGTAGATACCGGGGCATTTAAAGCTATCTACATTGTACTGTCTTTGTCCAAATGCTAAATTTATTAAATGGTTGTTTGTTATTTTATTATGTTTATAGATCAATTGATATATCTGAAGTTTAAATTATGATTTCATTAAAAATTTTGAGGTTTGAATGATCAAACATTTTAGCACTTTCCTTAAATAAATCAATTCATACAATTTTCTATCAACATCTTCAGGAAATACACGTATTTTAAATTTCTGAAGAGGTTTTTTTTTTTTTATAGAATAATAATTATTTCAGTTGACATATTTTTTTTAACTAGATCGAAGTCCAAAGTTTTCCTTCAAAAACATATTCTTACCATTAAAAGCTTATGGAAAGTATACCAATTAAACCTTTAATTGTTGTTAAACCCTAAGAGAGCAATTTTCCACTTCATGGTGAGACCAAGTTAATTGCTTGATGAGTGAGTGATTATTGTTTAATGCCAACTCAGCAATTTTTCAGTTATATCATGGCCAGAACAAGTTAATCTTCAATGAGATGATGATGAGGTTCACTTTGTACTAGACCAACACGCTTAGTTGGATTTTTATAGTGCTAGCTCACTGAAACAACAGTCCATGGATAAACATGTTACTCCACTCTGACATATTATCCTGATTCTTAACCAACCAGTCTTTGCTCTTTCTTCTTAATGTTACATGCTTAGTGGGGAAGCAACAAATACCAATTTTATAGTCTTTGGTTTCACCTGATCTGAGCTCATGATCTACCACACTCAGTTGAGCACAATAACCATCACACAGTGATCACCGATTCGGTTCTGTTTTGATTTTGGTGTTTAACGCCACTTTCAGCAACATTTCAGCTATATCATGACGACCAGTTTTAGTGATGGAAGAAGCCGGAGTACCCGGAGAGAACCACCGACCATGGGCAAGCAACTGGTAAACTTAATCACTTGCGGCTGCGAGCCGAGTTCACCCTTTTTTGTAAATTACAAAGCCGGGCGCGAACCCACGCCGTATTGGTGATAGGCTTATAATAATATGAGTTGTTACGTAATCCAACTACCTAACTCATTGAGCCAACCACGGTCTTTATTATTACTCAATGGTGCATGCTTAGCGGAGAACCAACAAATACCAATTTAATAGTCATAATTTAAATTTAAACGTATTTTATTCAGAAAAGTACTGAAAAGGATTGGATAGCAGGATGAGCCTATGTATATTCTCTCCTCCATTTAATAGTCATTGGTTTGAACCGACCTGGGATCAAATCCATGTTCAACCACGTTTGAAGAAAGCATGCTGACAATGACACGACTGAAGCAGTTTGAGTAATGATATACAGATTTATAAAAGCAATAATTGCTTGTTTCTGAATCCTGTCTGTATTTACTATGTTTGATGTACTGTATATTCTGATTATTTTCTAAATAAATATTGTTTAAATTAATGATATACATTATTAACTATAATGACAGCCCATGTTAAACTTTTGACCCTCAAGACTCATACCACAGAGACCCTAGTGCCTTCTTTTGTAGTAGATTTAATCTCCATTTGAAAAGAATATTTAATGCCAATTACAATTACATTTCCATACCTCGCCTGACCATGAGTGGGATTCAAACTCATAACCTTAGTGGTGATAGGCACTGATTGCATAGAAAGTTATACAATCACAACAGCCCCCTGATCAACTAAGAAATTACGTAATTTAATCTGTATCAAGAAGGAGGAAAATAGTTTTATTTCACTGTTCTTAATATTTCGCCCAATCAGACTTGACCACTTTCTTGGTTTCAGAGGCACGCATATTTCAAAATTAATTCTCCCATCTGACATACATAGATTTAGATAAACTATTCATGAATTTAATCTACATGTATGTTCTTTTTTAAAAATGAAAATTTGCAAGTAATGAGGGAAGAAGAAAAATCTCAAATAATTTAAACAACAAAAAATTATGATAAATAAAATGCTTAAACAAGTTCTTATAACGATGTTTATCATTTTTGTATATTATATGGAAACGTTGATTGGCTGAAAACGGGTCACATAACGTTCACGGATGTTACTAATTATAGTAACACCAAAAGTAGTATTGCATAATAGTAACATCAAAAGTAGTATTGAACGGATGTTACTAATTATAGTAACACCCATGCAATATACAAAAAAAGGTCAAAATTTTCAAAAAATTTCAAAATGATAAAATTTTCAAAAAGTTTCAAAAATTTCAGTTTTCACAAAATTTCAAAATTTTAATATTTGAATAATAATATTGAAAAATGATAAAACAATTATAGCCTACCATTTCGGTCAATACATGGATTTATAAACCATAAAATATATATTGACCTCGGACTTCGTGCGTATTTTTAGGTCTATAAATCCAATGGAAGGCTATACATGTATTTGTATAATAACTGTTAACTCTTACTCCAAACAATTATAAGATGTTGAAATGCAATTTAAAAAAAATTACATTTTACTTTTGGTAATATACAAATTATAATCTCTTTTTTAAAAGTGTCAAAATTCATGACCTGTATGTGTCTAAATATACGACCTCTGACTCTTAAATGTCAGAAGTAGTTAAATTCTAGAACACTAAATAAAGACTTACATTCAGTTCACCACCGATACATCTATTCTGTTTCGATTAAATCCATGAAAAATGGTGAAAGTTATTTGTATGATTTTCCTCAAGTTATGAATGAATTTGTGCAATACCTGTTAATTATTTTTCATATCAAGTGCACAACACTGTATACACATTTAAACATGTCTTGCCAAAAACTTTTTAATCATGTTGAACAATTTCAATGTTATATTATAAGCTCATATTGAACCCTAACATGTAGATTGACCGTAATAGGTTTAATTTTGGCAAATATTAAATGTTATACTCTCAATATTATTATGAATTTAATAAGAGTAAATATGTAATACTGACTGCATGTAAGAAATCAAAGTTTCAATTAATTTAAAAAAAGAAGAGGTTCATTCAGGGATTTTTAATTAATATCCACAATGGGTTTAAAGTCTACAGTAGTACAGATCTAGAGGCAAAACAAATGTGCAGTGTTTAAATTATTTATAGAATTTTTACAATTGTTATTTTAAACATGCATAAACATGAATTTCATACTTGTATGATTTAAATAATGAATGATTTAAAGATTAGCGTTCACCAAATTGTTTAGGACATTTTAGCATTTGAATCAAAGATAATTTAAAAAGTTAACAAAAAAATGGGTGAAAAAATAATAAAATATTATCTATTTCTTTTTTTTGTAAAGCACATGTTTATAATAATAATATTATCATCTGAACCGTCAGTCAGGGTATAGCGTGAAGATGAACAATTATACACTCCTACAATTAAAGAGACTAATAAATTAAATAATATACTAGACAACGGTAGTGTACCTGAAAAAAAACGTATCTTTTCACGATGACGGACAAGTAATAACCTAGGTAACGGCGTCGTATACCTGGAAACCGATTTTCCGGATACAGTTTATCTCTTCTTCAATCAAGACAGTGCGTCTAATTTTCATAAAATAAATTTAAAATAGAGTGACTAGTTCCTCTTTAGTTCATGAAATAAACATTCAATGTCTCACCTGTAATTTACTAAACAGGAGATATCATGCCATATTTTTTGGAGAAAGTAAACAATGCTTATTTTATAAACGTCCTTTCCGGTTGTGTTCAATATTTTACAGATTTTGAAACGAAACGAAATGTAGAGTTTGTTTCAACAGTAATTTAAACGATAATATATCTTTTTTTTTTATTGCAGACTCACGTTTTAAACTTAATTCTCGTTCGAACTTTTACTATTACTGAACAATTCTACAAATAGTTCTGACAAATGATCTAATTAATACAAAATGATATATTTTCATCTTTAATTAAGAGGTCAAATCCATATTTGGCCAGCCTGTCATTCAAGCGCAGCATGATTACATAATTATGCTGAAACGAATTATTACCCGTTGGTGATACAAATGAATTAAAGACTGTAGTTCCGATTAGATTGTGAACGGAGACATTATGGTATACGTATTCGTATATATAAAATATAAAATTTATTTGTACGAGATTTAGGAACGGGGAAAACGAATTTCTGTGGAGTCTTTCTCTCCTGTTTTGAAGAGAGTACAAATTAAATTTATATATTCACGGATAATGTACGCATATTGTGTTTATCCTGCAATGCCATTACTTTGTCAAGTTAATGTGCGGGCAAAAACACAAAATATACCAATTTTTCTTTTTATACGGATTTTATAGGTTCTCTTTTCATCACAATTTACTTTTATTTATGAATTTATGACTTATCAAGTGAGCGAAATAGGATTATCTGGAGGAGGGGGGGTCCTTTTGTCTATCAGAAATCCAAGATGACTGCAGTTGTAGCAAAGGTCCATGAATAAATTATCTCTTTCAGAAACTCGAAGCTTAACTGAATCATTTTTGCGTCAATCAGAAACCTAAAATCGACGCCACGTGACGACATTTAGTTTTATAGTTTTTCTTAGAAGCTTGAATATTGATTAAACCTGAACTTTTCATAATAATTATTGACTGGCCTCCTACTAAATTTTAATTAGTTTTCATATGGATATCAGTCTAAATGGTCATTTCCGCAACATACCAAAAATGTTGGATCAAAGCTTGACGGGAACGAAAATTTAGTTTTCATTTTCAGTTATAAACAAAATTTGAAACACTTTACAATATGGTAAATTTAAACCTTTAGAATAATGTCGCAAACCATCGATATTTTCTAATCAGTTTCAACATTTCAGAAATTTTCTCCCAAACGTAATTCTAAATTATGAATTAATATTTAACTGCACATATAGTTATACTGAAATACCCATTTAATACTTGAAGCAACTTAATTAACATGATGGAATTTTTCATTGTATCATAAAACTGCAAGATAAGTGTTGAAATGTACAATTATAGTGTGTTACGGCCAGTAATTTTACTTGAGTAAGGACAGTACGTTGCGGAAATGACATTACTGAATGTTACGGTAATGACAAAATGGAGTAAAATGATGCTAGTCAATGCAAAAAGCTAGCATAATCAATTTAATGTATTACAAAACTGATTAATACATGTCTTAATTTGTGCATTTCCTATTGAAGCCGTCATTACCGTAACGAGAAATTTCATTACCGCAACAAAAAGATACGGTAATGACTCGTTCCGGTAATGACATTTTGTTGATTTTTTATGATATAATGGGGGTTCTCGAGTGAAAAAGGCGCCATTCTTTGGTCGTTGTTGTACATAACGTTAAAATAGTTGCATATGTGTTATATGGGAAGGAAAATGAAAAATGGCTTTTCAACCAGACAAGTGTATTACTCCTTGTTTATCACTCGAATTATTTAAGATCCAATCAAATTTAACTGTCTAACAATCAGACAAGATTTAAAATGGAAAAACCATCATGTAAACAACATCTGCGCGAATGGCAATACTTAACACCAATTCGACCTCTATAAAGGAAGGTATCGTGTCCGTTCGTCCTAACTACACATTCGCCCTGATAATAAAAAAGTATTTTAATGAATATAATGCATATTTTTAATTTAAAATAAAGAAGTAATGACAAAGAAAAATATTAATTTAAAGAAAAAATATGAGCTTTTGTAATATAATTAAGTTCTTTTCAAGCAATTATTAGGTATATTGTTTGAAATGCTTAATTGAAATTAATGATTGTTGATTTAATCATTACAATTATTGATTTGATCTCTTTGTTATTAATTGGGTGGCTTTGATTCTGTAATTACGCACTTTCGATGTAAGCTTGGTATGAGTAACAGGAGCGGATCCGGGGGGCACACCCGGCGCGCGCCCCTCCTCCTCAAATTGGAAAAAATATGATTTTTTGGCGTAAAATTTTTCACACGAAATTCCCATAAATATTTCGCGCCTCCCTCCGCTCGGCGCAATTTGCTTAAGTGCGCCCCCCTAACTTGAAATCATGGATCCACCCCTGAGTAAAACAACAATGAAACAAATTGCAAACATAAAAGAATTTATAATTTATTAATAAACCATCAAATATCATTTATACTTCATTTATTTTTAATATCATACATTTGTATATATAATTATCAGGGCGAACATGTATTAGGGCGAACAGGTAATAGGGCGAACGAACACGGAACCATAAAGGAACAAACATATACATTTCTAGTTAGACCATCACTTGAATATGCTTATTCTACCTGGGACCCCTACAATAAAGGCGCAATCGATCAACTCAAAATGGTCCAACACAGGTCTGGCAGCTGGCTCGTCACCAGGCAACAGACAGCGAAACACATCAGGTGTATGCGACATGTTACAACACTTGAACTGAAGCAGTCTTGGAGACAGGCGTAACGATGCTCGACTTGTCATGATGTATAAAATATGAAATGTTAAAGTAGATATTACTAAAAAGACAGACTTACGTAACTATTGAGACTATCGGAACATGCGTTCCTCGTCTTTCATTATTTCTGTTTGTAAGACCCAATAAAGACAATCGTTTCCCATCAGACTGGAGCCACCGACTACTACAGTTCATAGTTTCGAGTCGCCCGGTAGAAACATTCTACGTTGTTTTGTCTCTTCTATTAAATACGGGTTTAATCTAATTTATGAAACCTGATAATAGTTTTAACCTTTTTCAATTGTCATTTGTAACCTCTGAGATAATCTTCAATTTGTTGAAGGCGGAAAATATTTGGTAGAAGTAGAATAAGTAGAGAGTTGGAATTCATTTTTTTTTTATCAATGCTCCACGTCACAGCTATTGTTATTTTGGTTTCAGAAAACTATGTTTACTAGGTGTTTTCGTAAAACAAAAAAGGCCTACTCAGAAGAGCCAATCATGTTTACAAGGGAATGTTGAACAAGTGTATACAAAGCAAGTGTTGACACAGTATTTTGCTTGACACAGTAACTTGCTGGACACGATAAATATGCTGGACCAACTGTATTTTGGACATCTGTTTAGCCAGTTCAAGTGTTAATATGCCTTCCAAATAGGTGAAAAATTCCCCCCTTCTTAAAATGAAATTGTAATTTTTGTTCATGGTCCATCAAGATGATCATTTTGCAAAAAAGAATGCATTAAAATTGGATGAAAATTTAAAAAGTTTAAAATGTGGAATTTGGCTTTTGTTGACCCATTTGCGTCGAGTGTATCTCCGAAATCTGTTGTAATACTTCTGAAAGCTGTCAGTACAATCAATTCAAAGAAAAACTCCTTTTATAAATAAAATACCAAAAAACACTTTTCATGGCTCATTAATAACCCATAAAGATTACCATTTTGCAAAAAACTACATTAAAATTGGATGAAAAATAAGTTAAAAATTTAAAATTTTCCCTTTATTATAATAACTGTAATAGTTACATTATGATGCTATGCATATTTCTGAAAGGAATTCATAAAAATATATCCCATGAAAATGACACTCTCCATGTACAAATACTGCATAAGTCTGGTTTGACCTGATAGAGGTCAAACCTTAGATCTACCACACTCTCCATGTACAAATACTGCATAAAGTCTGGTTTGACCTGATAGGGGTCAAATCCTAGATCTACCACACTCTCCATGTACAAATACTGCATAAAGTCTGGTTTGACCTGATAGAGGTCAAACCCTAGATCTACCACACTCTCCATGTACAAATACTGCATAAAGTCTGGTTTGACCTGATAGGGGTCAAATCCTAGATCTACCACACTCTCCATGTACAAATACTGCATAAAGTCTGGTTTGACCTGATAGGGGTCAAATCCTAGATCTACCACACTCTCCATGTACAAATACTGCATAAAGTCTGGTTTGACCTGATAGAGGTCAAACCCTAGATCTACCACACTCTCCATGTACAAATACTGCATAAAGTCTGGTTTGACCTGATAGGGGTCAAATCCTAGATCTACCACACTCTCCATGTACAAATACTGCATAAAGTCTGGTTTGACCTGATAGGGGTCAAATCCTAGATCTACCACACTCTCCATGTACAAATACTGTATAAAGTCTGGTTTGACCTGATAGGGGTCAAATCCTAGATCTACCACACTCAAGTGATTGTTGTTTAAAGCAAAATGAGCAAATTTTCAGCTATATTATGGCAAGAACCAGTTTACATTTTTATGAGATTATGATGTCTGCTTTATACTAGACCAACACCCTTAGTTGAATTTTGATTGTTAGCTCACTGAAACAAGTGTGTGGGTAGAGATGTCGCTCCACTCTTAACACACTATTCTAATTCTGAGCCAACCAGTCTTTGCTCTTGCTCCTAATATGGTTTTACAAGAAGAGCTTGAAGATACCAAAGGGGTAATCAGAATCCGTAAATCAAAGGAAAGACAACACAATGACCAAAAGAAAAAGACAATAGACAAACAAAGATCCACAAAACAACACATAAAACAAAAGATCTCAGGTGCTCCGGAAGGGTAGGCAGTTTCTACACCACTAGTGGCACTCCTCGTGTTAATCTCCATACAAACCCGGTGCGGTGATAAGTCATGAATGAGGAAATGACAAGTGGAACATATTGGTGGTCATTTGTGACGCAGATATTCCATAATGGTCAACCAAGTCATGGTGCCGACCTTAAAACTTTCTTCGAAGTAGGAATATATTAACTAACATTGTATTCCCTGGTTCAATTTGAAACAATAATTTGTTCCCATTCTGTTTTAAACATTATTACAACTTACATTCATGTGAAACTGGTCAAAATTATCTCCTTACCTTAAATAGTATCTTTTTTTTTAATAAATAAAATTAATAAATAGAAATTTTTACAGATTAAGATTGACTTCTTTTTCTATTGGTGATATAAAATAAATTTACATACATTTGAAACATTATGAATGTACACGTATAATAAATATATTTTGAGTGATTTCTGGTTTTATTTTCAGCAATTAAAATCAGAAACAGACGATTTGTTTTCATTAGTAAATATCTATATATCAGCTAGAAGATCTTACTGTGACTGTGAAATGTAGAACAGCAATAAAAGTGATGTTCATTTACTTTAATTTGTATTAATTTTATTTAAGTGTGGACATTTTCTAACTAGAGTTATCTTTCTTTGTTTCAGTTCTTTTACTTTTTTTGTTCATGTTTAATTCATTAAAACATCACCAAGATACTAGTAATATGAATGTAATTGAATTTGTAGTTCTTCTTATACTTGTTCATATAGCTGAAATAAGGATCCCTATGAGGAACATCAAGTCTGGAAAAAAAGAAAAAAATGCCTCTGCCAATCAGAAACCAGGATGGTCATGTTGGATTTCTCATCACTCCACAAAAAAACAACATTTCTTCAAAAGACCAATTTTGGCAAGTTTTGGGACTTCGTATGAAGTTGTTTTGGAAGAAAAGGTCAAAAATGTATTGACCAATTAGAGGCTGATGCAGTCTTGTTGGATTTTGAGTGGCTCTGAAAGTAACACTTCTTAAGGACCCTCGGAGAAACATTTCTGGCAAGTCTGCCGACTTCACATGTAGTAGTTCTGGAGTAGATTGTGTTAGTGATATGTGGTTAAACGCCAACTCAGCAATGCTTCAGCTATATCATGACGAGAATAAGTTACATTTGGATGGCATTAGGATGATAATATCTGCTTTGTACTAGACCAACACGCTTAGTAGGATTTTTATAGTGCTAGCTCACTGAAACAACAGTATACGGATAGATATGTTGCAACACTCGGATTCCGAGCCAACCCGACTTTGCTTTTTCTCCATAATGCTGTATGCTTAGCCAAGAAGCAGCATATAACAATTTTATAGTCTTTTGATTTGACCTGATCTACTGCACTCGAGGTGAGCACACCAACCATTACACCACCAATGAGGTTAATTCTGGAGATGAAAATGTCTCTGCCAATCAGGTGTCAGGACAGCCATCTTGCATTTACAACAGTTCTTCATGGCCCCTAAAGAAACAATTATGGTAACTGAATGCAGTGATAGTGAACAAGTTAATGTCAAAATCTTATGAAATATCCAGGGACTGACACTGGACAATTTTCCATCAGCAAAACTCAGGTGAGCTAAAATCCTAAAATATGGTTCAAGTTAGCCTAGTGGTTTCAGAAGACATAGGAAAAGCTAAGGATGCCAATATCTCATATTGTCTTGAGCCATGTCGGTTAATAAACTTTTTTGTGGCCAGCATTTTATTTTTGTCACAACTCTTGACATTTTATATGTCTTAAATTACTTCAAAGTTTTCATTGGTAATACAATGTTACAATATGCAGGTCTCAGACATAACAAATCTTCATTATTTTATTATTTTTTTATTTTTCCCCTTTCAGAGTTCAGTTTTTGGCTTTACGCCCTGCCTTCCTGACAGTTACTGGTCTCTGGCTTCTGATGATAGCACTGGCTTTCCTAATAGCAGCCTAAAACAAACAATAAAATGTTGTTAACTTTAATACATGTTTGTTCTAACCTCATGTTTTCAAATGGATAATGACATCTCTTTGGTTCGAAAATAACTAGAAATAACAGAATCGTTGGGAGAATATGCATAATTAAACAATAGCAGAGAATTAAAATCTTGCACATGGATAATGTCATTATCTATTATTGATACATGAAGTACAGGTGACATTGATATCCATGGAAACCACAAGTTTGAAACAGAGGGGGCAAATATCTTATAAACTTTACATTTTTTGGAAATTTGGAAATCTATTTTTTTTTATAACTCATAAAGAGGAGCATTCTGCAAGAAAATTACATTAAAATTTGATGAAAAAGAAAAACATTTAAATCTTTGGAAATTTTCACTTTTTGGTCCTTTTCGGTTGAGTTTATCACAGAAATCATTACAGATAGAGGAAATCAGTCGACATACTACTGAATGCTCTCATCACAATCAATTCAAAGAAAGAAAAAACATAAAAATTGGATGAATTCATGAGAAAATATTGTGATACATTGAAGCTGCAGTTAATTGTTAATCCCTTAGTGCCAATCAAAACATCTGTCCATATGTTCATCTTTTACCAACACTAAACAATCATTGCCTTCAATGGATGTAAACATCTAGAATTGTTAACCTGAAGGGGGTTGTTTTCCCCGAGGGCTAACAATTCTGATGTTTACAATCCATTCAGGGCAATAACTGTTTTATTATACCGAACAGACCAAGGATTGGGCATTTAAATAAATACATGTATTTAAACAAAATGTGTGTTTAATAAATTTTGACAAATTTTTAACAAATGTTAAATGCACGCAATGGGTTGTTTACCGGGGAACAATAGGGTTGCTACCCGGTAAACAACTAGTTGTTTCCTGTTTGGGTTAATTTTCACAAAACATTAAAATTGTTTCAGGTCATGTGATTTAATTTAAGCCAATGAGAAGTTAGTGAAGTATAATAATATCTAATGTTTGAAAATTGTTCTGGTCACAAATAGTCAAAATACTGCTCAATTGATGCTAAACAACAATCAATCCATTATGGCAGACCACCTGATAGATTACCCATGTTTCAATTGGCATTGAGAAAACAGTTTGACAAAGAAAAGGAACTCCTCAATTGTTTGAATACAATTGCCTTTGTTTACAGGTGAATCCTATTGTTGGACATTTAAACTTTTTGATGTATGAATGGAAGAGAAGTAAATCAGTCATTGATTAAAAGTCCCCTGAATTTTTTTTCCCAACTCATCTGGTGTATTCAAACAATGGATCAGTTCCTTTTCCAGTTTGTCAAACTGCTTTCTCAATACCAATTGAAACATTGGTACCCCTATCAGGTGGCCCGCCATAATCGATTAATGGACAAAAAGAACAAAAAGGGAATTTTTTTCACCTTTCTTTCTAGTCAGAGATATAAAATACCAAGATACAAAACCAATATCCAAGGTTTCAGATTTTATGATGTAAATCAGTAATCTTACCATTTTCAGATCCTTTCTGTATCTATTATTCCTAACAACCTTCCTGATAGAGGCCATAGTTCTCCTGGCTCCTTTTTTCAATTCTACTCTAGTGTAGTTCTTAGCTGGTCTCCTGTAGCCTGTAAAATATTATAATCTTCAGAATAAACCAGAGGCATACCTGAGCCTGTATTTGTCAATGGGTTTATATGAATTATCTTTTTCATTGTTTAATGTCGATTATGTATTTTTGCATTCCACAAAGTTTCTTAGTTTCAGAGATTTTACAAAAAAATTAAAACTTTTAAAGGACCATACAAGGAATTTCCAGCAAAGTATCCTTTCAAATGGTTTAAAATGACAATATGATACTCTTGGGTGAATAAATTTTCATATTTCCCTCACCAGCATGCAATAAATGTATAATATCCCATGCCAGTCATATTAGATGATGGATCTGAATACAATAGGGAATCTTGTTTTTAATGATAATCCACATAATTTTTTCCGAGTTTTGGTTCAATTGGCCCCACGTTTTTCAGAGGGAAGATTTGTAAATTTTTAACCATTATTTTTAATTGTCCATTATATACAGAGTGAGTTATTGTGGTTTAACACCAAGGGAGTAATTTTTCTCCTACATTTATATCATGGCTAAAACATTTCAATGAGATGATGTCCTTCTCCTACATTTATATCATGGCGAGAACATTTCAATGAGATGATGTCCTTCTACATTTATATCATGGCGAGAACATTTCAATGAGATGATGTCCTTCTACATTTATATCATGGCGAGAACATTTCAATGAGATGATGTCCTTCTCCTACATTTATATCATGGTGAGAACATTTCAATGAGATGATGTCCTTCTACATTTATATCATGGTGAGAACATTTCAATGAGATGATGTCCTTCTACATTTATATCATGGCGAGAACATTTCAATGAGATGATGTCCTTCTACATTTATATCATGGCGAGAACATTTCAATGAGATGATGTCCTTCTCCTACATTTATATCATGGCGAGAACATTTCAATGAGATGATGTCCTTCTACATTTATATCATGGTGAGAACATTTCAATGAGATGATGTCCTCCTACATTTATATCATGGCGAGAACATTTCAATGAGATGATGTCCTTCTCCTACATTTATATCATGGCGAGAACATTTCAATGAGATGATGTCCTTCTACATTTATATCATGGCGAGAACATTTCAATGAGATGATGTCCTTCTACATTTATATCATGGCGAGAACATTTCAATGAGATGATGTCCTTCTACATTTATATCATGGTGAGAACATTTCAATGAGATGATGTCCTCCTACATTTATATCATGGCGAGAACATTTCAATGAGATGATGTCCTTCTCCTACATTTATATCATGGTGAGAACATTTCAATGAGATGATGTCCACTTCGTACTAGAGCAATAGGCTTAGTTGGATTGTCATAGTGCCATTTTTCTGAAACAAAAGTGTCTGTGGTAGATATATCCTCCCTCTCCCAACTTACACATTATCCCAATTCCAAGCCAACCCATCTTTGCTTGTATTCCTTAATACTGCATGCTTAGCGGAGAGGCAGCAAGTACCATTTCAGTCTTTGATTTGACCTGTCACAGTCAATGAACACGATTTCGTAGATCAAATTAATTTTAATCAATTAAGCAGTACACTATCTGTTATAAATCAGATTATAAAATTTGTCTCGTCAAATTCTATTATGAAACAACAAGTCATTACATGCTAATGACAGGAAACAATGCCATTACCTCCTCTATTTTTTGTAACAAAGACAACACCCTTGCCGTCTTTCGTTGGTTCAACACCAATAGTTTTTCTGTTTATTAGACCATTGTAACGTTTCGAGTTCTTAGACTTCAGGTTGTTTGGTTCCTTAAAAAGATAGTAAAACACAATGCTTTATTTCACTATTGACAAAATGATTTAAAAGTCAGTCATATGTTAGCTCCAAAATACAGAAATGACCTGTTTGTAGATTTTGAGAAAGAGTTTGCACAATGTACTTTGTAGTCACTACAAAAGGAATCAAATTTTATCCCAACCAAACTCTCCATACTTTTTCCAGCACTAGTCTGAAGTTGTTGCACATGCAGGGCTCTACAATGGAACCAAAACACTCACATTTGCGAGTTACTTTTGTATAATGCGAGTAAACATTCTGTATTGATAGCCAGACGGCGAGTTGAAATTTCCAGATAATATTTTAAAATTTAAATTCTGACTTTGATTATCCGGTCTTTTAAACCGCACAATTGACTCATATATTAAAGCTTTAATTCACGTACTTTTAACACTTGCAAGTGACCATGATGAGCAAAAAACAAAATCTACATACAAAATTTTTCGCTAAAAATAAACTGGTTAAATCAACTGATCATGACGCTGGCCTGTCTGATGCAACATAGATGGAAGTATTTATAAGTCAAAATAGTGATGAAGGTTCGGGTTCCTAAGCTGAAAAACGTAAATTCCACGATGTTTGGAAGTTGGGAGTTTTTGTGGCTCATTTATGATTCCAGTAACAACGTTATGTAATGTGATATTCGCAGAAAGACAGGCCCAGATATTGCTCTGGAAAAAACAAATTTGTTACCGGAAAGAACAAGTTTAAATGTGAAACTTTTGTTTATCATAATAAAAGTCTGAAACATGATTTTTTTTTAAATATGGTAAGCCCATTCCTCAACTGAGCATCTTCTGTCTCATTCACGGGATTATTAATTATGTACAAATAAATACATATTGGAGTTGTATAGCACGAATTGGTATCTTTATTAATCTGGCAAGTAACATATTACTTTTGTTGGCGAGTAAAAAATGTTTCCTTACTAGCCAGGGGCTAGTGGCAGCTGGTATGAATTGTAGAGCCCTGATATGTTGTTCTATCTCTCCTGAATTTATATATAGATTTTAGATATTGTTGACTTTGTTCTTGTTCTAAATATGCACAAAATATTTGTCACTTTCGCAAAAGACAATTAATCAATCATTACATCGACACAAGAAACACAAGTCATCATTGAAAAAGGAAGATTGACCAAATACGGCTCGACTTGTAGGAACATATTTGAACATGTTGTACAAGTTGTCATCTTCCACTCTGAAACAGGAGCTGTTGTGGTCATGATCATATGGTAGTTGAATTTACAACTACCTATGCAATCAGTGCTTATCGCCACTAAATTTGTGATTTCCAACCCTGTTCATGGCAAGGTGTACTCAATACAACATTATACGATCGAGTTTGTCAGTGACTTGCAATAGGTCGGTGGTTTTCTCCGCCAATAAAACTTACCACCATGATATAACTGAAATATTGTTGAAAATGGAATCAAACACCATTATACCCCCCCAAAAAAATC
Source organism: Bathymodiolus septemdierum (assembly GCA_963383655.1). Classification (NCBI taxonomy): domain Eukaryota; kingdom Metazoa; phylum Mollusca; class Bivalvia; order Mytilida; family Modiolidae; genus Bathymodiolus; species Bathymodiolus septemdierum. Next base: position 9,145,042 of record OY726528.1, read on the forward strand.
AACTCTGAAACATTTACTTACTGTACTGAATGTCTGTCTGCTTCCTTTAAGCAAGAAACAGGAATTGTCCCTGATAATCAACCACTGCAAGTCTGCAGACATTTTGAAATGGCCTGGTCTACAAAAATGTTAAAAAATGAATAATTACAGTTGTAAAATTTTCCAGTATAGTATTACATCGCCTTTAAATTTCACTTAACATATTAGTTTATCCAGCATGACATCGCTTTACGTAATTGACCAACCGCCACGATATAACTGAAATATTGTCGAAAGTGGTATTTTATAAACACCATAAAAGCAAACTGTAATTGACCAATCAATGATTAGCATTTGTGATATGAATAAAATGTTAGGAGCTGAAACCAAGAATAATTCTCAGAATTTTACATAGACTTCAATGCATATTGATGTCTATTCCCGAAAGAAGATAAATATAGAAACTGGTTCAAGTTAACACTAAATCAGATCTTTATTTTGATTTTCATCACACAGGTTTCCCATTGCAATATGGGGCCGTCATGGTCGCGATCGTATGGTAGTTGGGTTTACAACTACCTGTGCAATCAGTGCTTATCACCACTAAAGTTGTAAGTTCGAACCCTGTTCATGGCAAGGTGTACTCGATAGTATATTATATGATCAAGTTTGTCAGCGACATGCAACAGGTCATTGGTTTTCTCTGGGTACTCAGGTTTCCTCCACCAATTAAGCCGACTACAATATTACTGAAATATTGTTGAAAGTGGCGTTAACACCATAAACCAACCAACTCTTTGCGAGAGGTAAAATCCTGTTTTAAGTTCCTTCAATTATTAAATGCCAGGATATCCGGATTTAAAAGTAAATAGGAAAGATTCAAGCATTATCTTGAAAACTTTACAATACAAGACAATATCAGATGTACAAGTACATGTCTTGTCTCTAATTTACCATCAGACTAAATCTAAATGCCAATTATCTATTTGAATTCAGTATGGGACTCGCCACAAGTGAATCATGTCACTGTGCAAGAAAAGGTGAAGTTAAGGACAATAACACTTGTCCCTTTTAAGGATGTATATAAATATTCAAAAGTAATAACTCTGAAAGAATGTCCCAATCCCAAGTTTATAAAAGGCCCATCTCTAAAAGGAAGATCATAAGACCATTTCTGCAGCTACCTTTAACAATCGTACATGGCTATGATTGAAAATGTTAAAATTGTACAATCTGTTGAATCATCTGTCCATAGCATATATATTCATATTTAAATTGTGCAATCATGGATCAGATTGGACAGGATATTAGAAATCTACGCTTTAGAGTGTATGGAATTAAAAGTATACGACTTATCCAATGTTACTGTTTGGCAACAGGAGCTATAGGCATACAGCATCGAATTCTACAACATTCCATTTAAAGGAAAGAACGGATCGCATGAAAAAAATTGAAATGTGGCTGTACCAGTGTACTCATTATTGAAAACAGCAAATGTTTTGAATTGAACGTGTCTATGTGACAAAAAAGTTCGAGCTTTAATTATGAACAAATTATAGAGGCTTTTTATTCTGATAAAATGAACGCTATTTGTAGAAGTACAGTGGAAATTTTGTCACTAGTTATTTCGCACATGTTGTACCTAACGTGATCAGTGAAAAAGAGGCATTAAACGGGACTACTTTTCTTGAATTTCCGGTCAATTATTATGTAGCGTATTTGAAAGCAACCTTGTTATTTTATTTTTGAATCATACTTGTTTAAGTAATATATCTGAGCTATGTCTGTTTAAATTTCGTAGATACTTCAGTTGTGCAATTCATCTACTAGAACTATATTTTAAGTATCAAACCGGAAACGGAAGACGCGCCTTACTACATTTGTTTACAAATGAAAGACACATGGAATTCTAGCAGCTAAAAACATATTGTTTTCTTTACCAATATTAGTTTTGCCAGAATAGTTAGTTTTGTCCTCAAAGAGAAAAATATCGTGTTTAGGCTAATGAGCACAATAAAAACATTTCCAAAACCTGACATTATCGATAAACATGAAATTCTTGGTGAAAATCTTTTTGTGAAAATATCTTCGATTTTATCAAATAAAAGTACAGAAGATATCAGTAAAATTACTGGTATTCTTTTAGAAAATGAAGAAGATGAGATATTTCAATTTCTCAAAGAGGAAAATCTTCTGCAGCTAAAAATAAATGAAGTCCTTTCACATATGAATAATTGGTAAGTTAAAAATGATGCCCAACTGATGAAAGCATAAATTAAAATTTTAGGTAATCCTATAGGGGTACAGGACGTTTCGGCCATAGTACCAGTTCGGCCACACTTTATAAAGACGTTTTATTTATGTTGTGTTATGTGTTATTTATACAATATTATGCATTAATAATCCTATCGAATACAAAAAGAAATAAAAAATTGAGAAAAACGATATATTTTAGCAAATATCACTATTCTTCTTTTCCCAAACGCGGCTATGTGCAGGTCCACATGAAGAGAAGAAAACAAAATCTACGTTTTACATAGTTTTAAGTCTTATAAATCTAGATTTAATAACCATTTTCAGTACTTTATTTTAAAATTATCCGTCCCTACCCATCACCTTTCCTTGTTTTGAGTCCTGTGGCATTTAAATTTTTTAAATGTTCTCGTCCTGAATATAGCTGAAAAATTGCTCGCTGGACGTTAAATACCAATCAATCAATCATTTATTTAAAAAAAAAATTATTTAACAAATATTATCATTGTTCTTCTTTTCCCAATCGCTGCCATTTGCAGATCGACTCGACATGAAGAAAAGAAGTCATAATCTACGATTTACTTAGTTTTGACTTTATATACGTCCTTGGTTTTGAGGGTTACCTATATGAAAATCTGGAATTAATCATCATTTTCTGTACTTTATTACAATTTTTTTTTAATTTAAAACGATATATTTTAGCAAATATTATCATTGTTCTTCTTTTCTTTTCCCAATCACGGCGATTGAGAGGAGAAGAATAATGGGGTCCTGATTTGGTTAATAAACTTATTTCTATTTCTATATAAAATTTTTTTTTATATTAATCGTGAAATTTCGGAATTTTTATTTTTTAAACCATTTTATTCCATACAGACTACGACACTCAGTTTCTTCATACAAAAGTACGAAAATAACAAAGTAAATAAATGGTCAGTCATCTAGACGCCAATATGATATGCGTATGTGTACATGTAATTACCACGATTACTATAAAAATAATTTCCCTAAGAATCGATACTAAAAAGTACAGACTACGACACTCGATTTTTTCATCCATACTTACGAAAATAAAATAACAAAGTAAATAAATGGTCAGTCATCTCGACGCCAATCAATGAATATGTGATGTGTATGACCATGTTTAATTAAAAAAAATCCCCTAATAATCCATACTAAAGTACAGACTACGACACTCAGTTTCTTCATCCATACTTATTAAATATAAGCTATGCCCGAAACGACTATGGCCGAAACGTACTATGGTCGAAACGTCTCGAAAGCATCCTATAGAGTAGCAGCGTAAATTTGATACCTTGTAGACCTACTATAGTATAGCGGCGCAAATTATTAAACAAATTTTAAATGTAGTATATTGACAAAACACGTGAAATAATATTGTTGCACAATCACTCAGTAGGACAAAATATGATACATTGTATAATACAACATATAAGTACATATATAGGGATTTGTGGCATTTTTAAGCCCTATTTGTTACTTGCCTGTGTTTCAAATCCAAACCACACTTGGCATTTAATTACACAGACAGAATAATGTGCACCAGTGTATTTTCTCTTTTGGTAAAAACTAGTATTAAATCTGAAACACTTATATATTTAAAATTTGGTAATCCTCTAGAGTATATGTAGTGGCGTAAATTCGCAATTTTCAAATGGACGGAATAAATTATTTTTTAAATATTTAAGCGCAATTTTAAAAGGGTCCCTGTAAAGTGAGGAACGAAACACAACGAAATGTGGATGCGCGTGAAACGAAAACTACGTTGACAATTTGGAACGTCCAAGGCACGGTTTTAGATATACCTTTCCGAATTTCGATGGAGTAACTTCCACCGGAATGATGACAAGTTCAACGCACTTGTCACTTGTCATCATTCCGATGGAAGTTCCTCCATCGAAAATTGTGTTTCATTGCTCACTTTACAGGGACCCTTTTAAAATTGCGCTTAAATATTTAAAAAATAATTTATTCCGTCCATTTGAAAATTGCGAATTTACGCCACTATGTATACTCTAGAGGATTACCAAATTTTAAATATATAAGTGTTTCAGATTTAATACTAGTTTTTACCGAAAGAGAAAATACACTGGTGCACATTATTCTGTCTGTGTAATTAAATGCCAAGTGTGGTTTGGATTTGAAACACAGGCAAGTAATTACAAATAGGGCTTTAAAATGCCACAAATCCCTATATATGTACTTGTGCGAATCATAGCACATACATGTACATATAGGGTATGAGGTATTTTTCGAAACAGAAAGAATGTTTGTGTTTGAAAGAAATCGATGTTGCACAGGTTCTTTTCTCACATGAAGATGGACACATGATTTATAGGGTTAGTGCTGTGCACCTCCATTTCATTCTAGAAAGGACATTGTGGTTTTAAAACTTAATACATTACTAGCAATATTAAATTTAAACAAAAGTACTTCATGGGACAATGAATTTAGGTACCGTTATTTTGAAGTAGGATACTTGCTATATCAAGGCAACCAATATGTATGGATGAATTTTGAAGAAAACTGCAGGTTTTCAATAATGACATCTACTTTGTGGACTTGATCAATCTGACTTGACATACAATAAAACCAAAGGGGTAATCAGAAGTCATAAATCAAAGGGCAGACAGTACAATAGCCAAAATAAAAAGTACTAACACTACACAGAAAACTAAAGATTAAGCAACATGAACCTCGCTAAAACCCACGCATGATCTCGGGTGTTTCGGAAAAGTAAGCAGTTCCTGCTCCACAAGTCATACACACCTGTTAAAGAGCTAGAATTGAAACAAAAGCTGCATGGAATTGATGAAATGACAGGTTATTGCCCTGTAAACCACAATGAACCAACCAGTACCATTGTAGTAGGGTTGTATTTGATTTTCAATTAATTTTTCATAGTTTTCAGCTATGAATTTATATGCATTTTTCTTATTAAGTTATGAACACTATGTACTTTGGTATTGCAAGTTTGGTTTAAGATAATTTTCTCATTATTTTTCCCCACATGTTGATTGTGTATACCGAAAGTGGCCATGTCCAAACCATTTTATATACCTTTCAGCTAGTAGTCAGTTTGTATCAATACATGTATCAGTTTCAAAATTGCATTCGTAACACTTGAGTCTTACTCGTTGTTCATATGATAATATGAACCCCTACTGCTACAACTATTACTAACTTAGTATTATTATTTTTATTAAAAGTAACCAAAATGAAATTAAAGATGATACAGTATCAGTTGAAGACTTGTTGTATGACAAGGTCAAGTCAATCGATGATGAAAATTGCAGCAAAATAACAGGTATTGTTAGTTTATTGAAGCATCTTACATGTAAATACATACACCATTTTGAACCGCATCAGTGGTGTAATGGTTAGCGTGCTCACCTCGAGTGTGGTAGATGGTGAATTTGAGCCCCGGTTGGGTCACACCAAAGACTAAGAATATGGCATTTGCTGCTTCTCTTCTTAGCACGTAGCTTAAAAGGAGTAAGAATAAAGATGGAATCAGGATAATGTGTTTGAGTGACATATCTACCTGTGGACTGTTGTTGGTTTTGTGTTTGTCAATATTTATTAAAATCTAGATTGTTAAATAAACTACAAATTTGCATTATTACTTTATGAGTACTTTCATTACAAAAAAAAAGGAATATTTTTAATAATAGTATTTTACCATTTTTCATTTTTATAAGTGTGATACTTGCAACTTGTTTAGGTGAGTCTTGGACTCGTTACTTGTGTTTGAGATTCACCATCAGTCTGTTGGTTTAGTACAAAGCAGGCATCATCTTGTTAAAAATACATTATTCTCGCCATGATATACATTTGTACATGTAGCTAAGAACAAATTGCCCATATGACATTACACAATCGCTCACTCACCTGATATCAGTTAATGTTAGCAAGTCTTATTCACAATTTGGTATTGCTGAGGGGCCTTGATAGCAGAGTGACTTCTGACCACAAACCTTATGCATCTGATGTGAATTCAAGCCCTTTTACCCACCTCAATTCAGACTCCTACCCAAAGCCAGGGCTTCACGGTTCAGTTCAGGTCTTGTATTATATAATCACTGTGATCACATGTACACCAAATAACTTAAAAGCAAGCAAGAAGACTGGATGTAGCATTTATCAACATTACCATTCAACTGCAGGCTATGGACCATTTCACATTGCTTTTAGGGGTATGAGTTATGCTCATTATTGAAGACCCTGCTGTGACTGTGAAAGATAGAATAGTAGTAAAAACATTGTTCCTTTACATTAATTTGTGTGTTAATGTCAAGTTGAATAGTCTCATGTCCATTTACATCCATATCATTGTACTATTGATAATTTTAAATCTAATTCCACATAAAAGACAGAAGTAAGTTACTGGCAACCATATATAACTGACATATAATTATACTGTTATGAAAAGAAATTTTAAACAGTAGTAGTCAACAATTCAACCTAATATCAACAAAACAAACAATCACCTCTCACCTGACCTTAACTGGGTTTGTTATAAAATTGTTTACTATTTATTTTACAATTTGTCACTCTCAAGTTTGCTTATAGTTATAATTTTATTAAATATAAATAAAAATACAAGTAATATGAATGTAATCATTATTATTACACTAGTTTAAACCTGCCACTTTTTCATGAAGTTTCTGTACCAAGTCAGGAAAGTGTGCGGTCATATATTTCTGTATTAGGTAACCTTTTTGTCTTGATTTTACTATTGCATTTTCGTACTGTTCTGACAGAGTGGTATTATATGTTGTTGGGTTTTTGTTTTCCTAAATAAGATGTATTGTTTTTAAGGCATGATTCTAGAATTAGGAAAAGATAATGTTGAGACATTATTACAAGACAAATCTAAGTTAGACATGGCAGTGAAAAAGGCTAAGGCAGCTATAGATATCAGTAATAAAGATACGATTGGGGAAGAGGTGTTCCAAGAGACAGAAAAAATCTACCCAGAATTTGCTGATAAAATCACAGGTATGCAGGAGTTATGTTATAACATTTATATTACCATGTATAAACTATATTAACCACATCGGTTGTATAATGGTTAGCGTGCTCACATCAAGTGTGGTAGATCATGGGTTTGAGCTCCAATCTGATCAATCCAAAGACTAGAAAATTGGTATTTGTTGCTTCTCCACTATGCATGCAGCATTAAAGAAATCAGGATAATGTGTCCAGGTGCAGATTGTTGTTTCAATGAGCTAGAACTATAAAAATCCAACTAAGCGTGTTGGTCATGTACAAAGTGGACATATCAACTCATCAAAATGTATCTGGTTCTCGCCATGATATAGCTGAAAAATTGCTCATTTAGCATTAAACAACAATTACTCATTCACTCCCCATGATAGAACTGAAATATTGCACATTTGGTGTTTTTTAAACAACAATCACTCACTAACTATATGAACCATTGGTGGAATATATGGAATAATTATTTAGACAGTGCTATACCGATGGATCAAAGGAATGGAAACACAGCTAAGAAATGGAATATGTCTTGGACGTGAAAAATGAATTCTCAACTATTGTAAATTGCAACATTTTGGCTAGTGCCAAAATAAAACAGGTCCAAACTTTTTAGAGCCCGTATTAATTTATATAACTTCACTCTTGACAATTTTAAACACAATGCCGTAGTACATACCGAGAAGTATACATAACAACAAATGGAAAGAAGGTAGTTAGTCCTCATTTGTTATCTACATGTACTTATGTATTAATGATTTTATGATATCTTCCCTGCCTTGATCCCTTGATTATCTCTTTTCTGTCCCATTTTGGATAACCTCTCCCAACTCATTTCTTCTTCAACCTCCCTTTATCATTTCTGTACCTACCATAATCCTATGACATTCTTATTCCTTGGGATGCCATCAGGGAGATTTTGCTATTCCTTCAATGAGATTGGGGATGCCATCAGAGAGATTTAACTATTCCATCAGAGAGATTTTGCTATTCCTTCAGTGAGATTTGGGATGCCATCAGGGAGATTTAGCTATTCCTTCAGTGAGATTGGGGATGCCATCAGGGAGATTTTGCTATTCCTTCAGTGAGATTGGGGGTGCTACCAGGGAGATTTTGCTATTCCTTCAGTGATATTGGGGATGCCATCAGGAAGATTTTGCTATTCCTTCAGTGAGATTTGGGATGCCATCAGGAAGATTTTGCTATTCCTTCAGTGAGATTGGGGATGCCATTAGGAAGATTTTACTATTCCTTCAGTGAGATTTGGGATGCCATCAGGAAGATTTTGCTATTCCTTCAGTGAGATTGGGGATGCCATCAGGGAGATTTTGCTATTCCTTCAGTGAGATTGGGGATGCCATCAGGAAGATATTGCTATTCCTTCAGTGAGATTGGGGGTGCTACCAGGGAGATTTTGCTATTCCTTCAGTGAGATTGGGGATGCCATCAGGGAGATTCAGCTATTCCTTCAGTGAGATTGGGGATGCCATCAGGGAGATTTTGCTATTCCTTCAGTGAGATTGGGGGTGCTACCAGGGAGATTTTGCTATTATTTCAGTGAGATTGGGGATGCCATCAGAGAGATTTTGTTATTCCTTCAGTGAAATTTGGGATGCCATCAGGGAGATTTTGCTATTCCTTCAGTGAGATTGGGGGTGCTACCAGGGAGATTTTGCTATTCCTTCAGTGAGATTGGGGATGCCATCAGGAAGATTTTGCTATTCCTTCAGTGAGATTGGGGATGCCATCAGGAAGATTTTGCTATTCCTTCAGTGAGATTGGAGATGCCATCAGGAAGATTTTGCTATTCCTTCAGTGAGATTTAGGATGCCATCAGGGAGATTTAGCTATTCCTTCAGTGAGGTTAGGGATGCCATCAGGGAGATTTAGCTATTCCTTCAGGGAGATTTTGCTATTCCTTCAGTGAGATTGGGTGTGCTACCAAGGAGATTTTGCTATTCCTTCAGTGAGATTGGGGGTGCTACCAGGGAGATTTTGCTATTCCTTCAGTGAGATTGGGGATGCCATCGGAGAGATTTTGTTATTCCTTCAGTGAAATTTGGGATGCCATCAGGGAGATTTTGCTATTCCTTCAGTGAGATTGGGGGTGCTACCAGGGAGATTTTGCTATTCCTTCAGTGAGATTGGGGATGCCATCAGGAAGATTTTGCTATTCCTTCAGTGAGATTGGGGATGCCATCAGGAAGATTTTGCTATTCCTTCAGTGAGGTTGGAGATGCCATCAGGAAGATTTTGCTATTCCTTCAGTGAGATTTGGGATGCCATCAGGGAGATTTAGCTATTCCTTCAGTGAGGTTGGGGATGCCATCAGGGAGATTTTGCTATTCCTTCAGTGAGATTGGGTGTGCTACCAAGGAGATTTTGCTATTCCTTCAGTGAGATTGGGGGTGCTACCAGGGAGATTTTGCTATTCCTTCAGTGAGATTGGGGATGCCATCAGAGAGATTTTGTTATTCCTTCAGTGAAATTTGGGATGCCATCAGGGAGATTTTGCTATTCCTTCAGTGAGATTGGGGGTGCTACCAGGGAGATTTTGCTATTCCTTCAGTGAGATTGGGGATGCCATCAGGAAGATTTTGCTATTCCTTCAGTGAGATTGGGGATGCCATCAGGAAGATTTTGCTATTCCTTCAGTGAGATTGGAGATGCCATCAGGAAGATTTTGCTATTCCTTCAGTGAGATTTGGGATGCCATCAGGGAGATTTAGCTATTCCTTCAGTGAGGTTGGGGATGCCATCAGGGAGATTTAGCTATTCCTTCAGGGAGATTTTGCTATTCCTTCAGTGAGATTGGGGGTGCTACCAGGGAGATTTTGCTATTCCTTCAGTGAGATTGGGTGTGCTACCAAGGAGATTTTGTTATTCCTTCAGTGAGATTGGGGATGCCATCAGAGAGATTTAGCTATTCTTTCAGTGAGATTGGGGGATGCTACCAGGGAGATTTTGCTATTCCTTCAGTGAGATTGGGGATGCCATCAGGGAGATTTTGCTATTCCTTCAGTGAGATTGGGGATGCCATCAGGAAGATATTGCTATTCCTTCAGTGAGATTGAGGATGCCATCAGGGAGATTTTGCTATTCCTTCAGTGAGATTGGGGATGCCATCAGGAAGATTTTGTTATTCCTTCAGTGAGATTGGGGATGCCATCAGGGAGATTTTGCTATTCCTTCAGTGAGATTGGGGATGCCATCAGGGAGATTTTGCTATTCCTTCAGTGAGATTGGGGATGCCATCAGGAAGATTTTGCTATTCCTTTAGTGAGATTGGGGATGCCATCAGGAAGATTTTGTTATTCCATCAGCGAGATTGGGGATGCCATCAGGAAGATTTTGTTATTCCTTCAGTGAGATTGGGGGATGCCATCAGGGAGATTTTGCTATTCCTTCAGTGAGATTGGGGATGCCATCAGGGAGATTTAGCTATTCCTTCAGTGAGATTGGGGGTGCCACCAGGAAGATTTTCCTCGACGTTTCATGATAAGACGCATACACATAAAGTAATTTTTTTCACTTATTTTTGGCTGTCAAAACATACAAATGGTTGACCAAAAATAAAGTCAAAATCCGGTCGCCTCCTGGATGATCTGTGAAACTTAACATGTCTGGGGTATGATGACATGTTCAATTTCTAAAATAGTGACTGATAGGTTGAAAAAGTTGTTATTTTTGTATTTTACTGGCATGTTGTGTTATTTTTGTATTTTACTGGAATGTTGTGTTATTTTTGTATTTTACTGGCATGTTGTGTTATTTTTGTATTGTACTGGCATGTTGTGTTATTTTTGTATTTTACTGGCATGTTGTGTTATTTTTGTATTTTACTGGCATGTTGTGTTATTTTTGTATTTTACTGGCATGTTGCATTATTTTTGTATTTTACAGGAATGTTGTTGGAATTAGAGACTGGAAGACTAAGGCAGTTATTAGAAGATAAACAGTTATTAAAACAATGTATAGATAAAGCTTATGTAGCATTAAGTGGAATGTCATAAATAAACTTACTGTAACTTCCTTGGACTTCCATATGTTAAATGTTGTGACATCAATATGTTTGAGGAAGTATGACTGACCAAAGAAAATGTTTGATACGGTACCTATATAATAGACATTTGATTTTGTGCCAAAACTAACAGCATTAACAGAAATAGGCTTCAATTTTATATATATGTACATTGTTGGAAAATATCATGAGTTTCAGAAATAGGTAGAAAAGCAAGCTTTTAGCAAGCCTTTCAAGCATATTTCACTGCAAGTGTAAATGAATTTTATTTACCCGGTACACATATTATGTACAAATATTTTGTTTTTTCTTGCAATGTGGAAAACAGCATCCAAATTCTTCTGAAAATTGTAGAAACAAGCGTCGTTCCAATCGTTTTTAAATACAGTGCTCCCTCGTTAAACCCCCACCTTCTGTGCAGTCGGTAGTTTGGCGGTATAACGAGTTTGGCGATAAACTGAGGGACATTGAAAACCGGAAGTTATGTGATCATATGAAAAGATAAACTTTCAATTCGACTGACATTGTGACATGCATTTTGCACTTGTGCAAATACATAAGTATAAATAATACATGTTTAATAAATAAATAAATTAGAATAATTATATTCACATCGGAAATGTCCTGTACAGTTTGCAGATCTTTGTCAATGTTGACAAATTCTTGAACCGTCATTTGTAGCTCGGGACATCAAGGTTATTATAAACACGTGACAGCAACAGTTCATCTTCATTTGTGGGGTTATTGGAAGATCCCATTTAATTGTCAAATTATCGGCAATTTGTTATTATGTTAATTTTGGATTTTCCTTTGCATAACTTATAATTACACGTTTTTGTTTGTCGTCTAATTAATTACGCTTTCTCTTCAAGCACGACATTTTTATGACGACTAATTAAATTACAAATTTTACTCAGGATTAAAAGTACAAATGTAATCACTAGAAAAGTAAATGCAGGTAATTATTCTAATCAAAACACCTGATCACCTGTTCTGACCCTCAACTATGAGATCAATGACCATGTCTGATGACCAGTTTTGACATTCCATGATTACAGATCAATACACAGCTGTCAAAAGGTAGTTGTGGGCGGTACTAACGGTGGAATTTGAATTGGTTTTATGACTTTTGTGTCTGAAAAGCTGTGGCGGATGGCGGTAGCCGAGTTTGGCAGTATAACGGGGTATTTGTAATGGGGGAAATCGAGACAGACGAGAATTTTGGCGATAAAACGGGGGGCAATAGACCGAGGGAGCACTGTATGTCCTCTGTCACGTTGGCACTATACTGTTACTGTTCCTTCTACATGAATCAGGTACCTGGAGATTGTTATTTATATACTAGACAAATAAAGCAAATATTTATTTGTATACCTTTATTGTACAACAATTTTTAATGATTGCAGGATAACTTTATATACCGGTAAACCTTTCACTCATTTCGAATTCCATTCAGTGATGGTATTTGTAATTTCTTTGGTAACTGTATATTATATACCGGAACTTCATGTTTTTCAACAATAAAATGTTTACACTATTTATATTTTACTATTTCTTCCCAAATATATTGTTTGAGTGAGTGATTGTTGTTTAATGCCAAGTTAGCAATTTTTCAGCTGTACAAAAATGTGTATCACGTTGAAAATAAATTGGTAATGATGATGTCGTCTTTGTACCAAACCAATGTGCTTAGTTGGATTTTATAGTGGCAAGCAGTCACTCCACTTGGACACATTATACTGACTCCCAGCGAGCCAGTCTTTGTTCTTACTCCTTAATAGCAGAAAAGCAGCAAATACCAAATTTATAATCTTTGTTTAACATGACCAGGGATTTAAAAGCACTATCTACTACATTGGAAGTGTGTGAGCATATACCACAGAGGGGGTTCATCTTCACATAAAAAACAAAATACACCATTTTTGCATCTTGGGTCTCTTCTTTATAAACAATGGTAGAAGGCTATAATGTGATTTTTTAACAAAATAAGCTTAATTTGCATAATCAGTATTTATTGATGACTTGTATATTTTCCCTTTTATCTTAATGCATGACAATATCTATTACCAGGCAACTAGCGTGATATTAACATAATATCGCTGTTTTGTAATCTGACTTTGTAATGTCATCTAACAAAATCCTTGATAAACATACTATCGTTGATATGTTTTGCCTTCAATGCAATATTGCTCTTCATTCTCGCAAAACAAATTGATAGTATATATAAAAGAAAAATTCAACAGAAAAACCCAGGAGATATGTTGAACAACCAGTGCCGGATTTAGGATAAATGAGGCCCTGTTTTAGTTAAGTTATGAGGCCCCCTAATAATTTGATTTTTACTGTCACTGAACCACTGTCATGGCTGCCTGCTTTGTGGCACACTCCCATAGATAGACTATGAACTCTATCACTATGTCTGGAATCGCTCTGAAGCAGAACGCCTTAAAATTTAAAATTGCACCATATAAGCAAAATTCCACCGTAAAAAAAATGTTGGCAGGAAGATGGGCCCTGTGCTTAAGCACAATAGTAAATCCGGCACTGTGAACAACTAATTGTCATGCAGCTGCAGTGTAAATTTGAGCTCATTTTGACTGCAAATAAAGCAGTAATATTCAAATAAATGTCTATTTTTAGTAACAGCAACCATCGTGGATAAGGGGTGGGGACATAGGACACAATTTGAAAGAGGATTAAACAATTTGGCTCAGTGGTTTCAGAGTAAATTTGCATATTTTTGCTAAAAATTGGCCAACACCTTGTTTCATAAAAATGTAACATATGTCATACTTCTCACTAATATGTAGCTACTGTTTACATTTCAGCTGATTTGGAGGGGAAAAATTGGCTTTATTGGCTCTGTATGTGTGATTTACCTTCATATTCTATTTATAGTAACAACAGCCATGTTAGAGGGTTAGGGTTATGGTATTTAATGCCACTTTCAACAATATTGTCTCGTGCCGGTCAGTTTTATTGGTGTAGAAAACCACAGGCCTGCCGCAAGTCGCTGACAAACTTTATCACATAATGTTGTATTGAGTATGCCTCACCTGAGCGGGGTTCGAACTCAAAGTTTGTGGTGATAGGCACTGATTGCAAAGGTAGTTGTAAATCCAACTACCATACAATCACGACCATCCCGCCATGTTAGATGTTTGGCAGTATCATCCGATAAAAAAGCAGACACCCTTAGGATGATTTAGCCCACCTTTTGACTTAAATTGGCCCAGTGGTTTCCGACGAGAAGATTTATTTTTAAGTTTTGGACGACAGACGGATGAAGATAGATGCCAAGTGATGGCAAAAACTAAAAACTTGTCATAGAATAAATTGTGTTTGAACATTTATCATACATTTAATACAAAATAACAATGTAACATCATATGTTTAAATCTCCAATTAACAATGTAACTTCACGTGTTTGAATCTCCAATTATCATATAAGACAGTCCAGCTGCTAAAACTGCTATACCACCAGCTATTACTGTAACTGAAAATAAAATAACACTTATTACGTAACCGATATCAAAATAACATTTATTACTGTTTCTGATATTAAAATAACACTTATTACTGTAACTGATATTTGAATAACATTTATTACTGTAACTGATATTAAAATAACACTTGTTACTGTAACTGAATTTAAAATAACAGTAAATACTGTAACTGATATTTAAATAACATTTATTACTGCAACTGATATTTAAATAACATTTATTACTGTTACTGAAATTAAAATAACACTCATTACTGTAACTGATATTAACATAACACTTGTTACTTTTACTGATATTAAAATAACACCTATTACTGTAACTGATATTAAAACTAGGAAGAACTGTTTTAGATACCTAAAACTTATGTTTCCCCTTAATGCGGCCATCTGTACAACAATAAGTTACACATTATGAGTTGAATGATACTATTTAAAAAACAATTATTTGACCTTGAGGTCAAAGGTCAAGGTCTCACGAAGGTCATTACGGTATGCGACACACCACCTTATGGTCATGCACCCACATACTTGAATGATACTATTTAAAAAACAATTATTTGACCTTGAGGTCAAAGGTCAAGGTCTCACGAAGGTCATTACGGTACACGACACACCGCCTTATGGTAATGCACCCACATACCAAATATCATTGACCTATCTCGAAAGACAAAAATGTTATGGCCCGGACAAGAAAATACTATTTAAAAAACAATTATTTGACCTTAAGGTCAAAGGTCAAGGTCCCACAACGGTCATTACGGTATGCGACACACCACCTTATGGTCATGCACCCACATACCAAATATAATTGACCTATCTGGAAAGACAAAAAAGATAGGGTCCGGACAAGCTTTGCTGAGAAGAAGCAGAAGAAGTGGCAGAAAAAATCAGACTAAAACAATACGTCTCCCTTCATTCGAAGGGGAGACATAATAACACTCATTACTGTAACTGATATTAAAATAACACTTGTTACAGTAACTGATATTAAAATAACACTTAAAACTGTAACTGATATTAAAATAACACTTAAAACTGTAACTGATATTAAAATAACACTTAAAACTGTAACTGATATTAAAATAACACTTAAAACTGTAACTGAGATTAAAATGACACTTAAAACTGTAACTGATATTAAAATAACACTTGTTACTATAACTAATATTAAAATAACACTTATTACTGTAATAAATTGTAATATAACACCAGTTATTAGGACACAATGCAGTTTTGATCTACTGATTTTCCCCTTAAAAACTTAATATATTGAACTCTCTAAAGCTGCAATAAAATATATACCATAACATGTTCATTTTCAATATTTTAGAAGATAAGAATTGGTGGGAAAGTGAAGAAATATGCATTTTCATGATATTTTTGGGCTTTTTTTATGGAATGAGTGAGTAAGTGATTGTTGTTTAATGCCAAATGGGCAATTTTCAGCTATATCATGACGAGAACAAGTTATATTGTACGAGATGATGGTCACTCTGTACTAAACCGACATACTTAGTTGGAGATTTTCATAGTGCTATTTCACTGAAACAACAGTTTTATCATTCAACTCTGACACATTATACAGATTCCAAGTCAACCAGTCTTTGATCTCACACCTTAATATTGCATACTTAGTGGAGAAGCAACAAATACCAATTTATAATCTTTGGCTTGACCTTACAAGGGCTTGAACCCCACGATCTACAGCACTCAAGGCAACCATGCTAACCATTACATCACTAATGCAGTATTGATGGAATAAAGAAACTTGTTTACTTTAACTGTCTATATGTGTAAGACAAGAAGTTACAATACTATCAAAAATAAAACTGCTGTATTCTCAATCATGGTAATTTGATTTAAGTTCACATACTCAATCAGTACCTATCACCACTTATGGTGGTCAGTTTGATTCCTACTTTTTGGGGTCAGGTGATCCAAAAAGGGACCATCTGAGGAACATTCCACTAAATGTTTTTTTGCCAAGTGGTAATGAAGACGATTGAATGTGAGTTTGGGTTGGGTTTATGTTGTTTTAACACAACCTTCAACAATATCGTGGCAGTCAGTTTTAATAGTGGAGGAAACCGGACTTTAGCACATAATTTTGTATCGAGTACACCTTGCCATGAGCGGGGTTCGAACTCACAACGTTAGTGGTGATAGACATTGACTGCATAGGTAGTTGTATATCCAACTGCCATATGACCACGACAGCCCCTCGATTGAATATGAAAATCTACATATGACAAATGGTGACTGATGAAAGGGTTCAGATTACTACTTGATTATCATGTTCACTGTACTTACAAATATTAAATATAGATTTCTGCGAATCTTTACTATTCTTTTTGCTGTTCCCTGTATTTAAAATGTCATCTTTACATTCTAACAAGTTCTCTTCACCTAAAAAAAAAAAAATTTGTTTAAATGCAATTACCATGTGTGTTTCTACATTTGGTAATAATGAAGCATACAAAGTTTTAAGAAATTCCTTTTTAAAATGTAGCAGGTATACTTAAAACATATTTTATTGTCAAGCAATTATACTGACAATGGATCAGACACAAGTTATAAACTTAGGAGGTCTTCTCCATTGCATATAAATTATTAAAATGACAATATATTACAAAAACATAACATTATTTTGTTCATAATTATTTGAGAAAAATGACATAATACTGCAAGAGACATTGTTATTGATGTCGAGCCGTTGCAGTCAGATGAATTAAGAGTGTATAAACATTTGACAAATCTTTTAGTGTCTATTATGTATCTGTGAACAGCTGCGAAAAGTGTGCAGTTGACATATGCAAAACCTGAATTTCCATACAATATAATATATTGTTAATGGATATATCTAAACTAAGATCTTTAATATTGTTCAACATTACATTTCTCTGGTAGGGGGTGTTGCAAGTACAAATCTTTCTGACATAATAACAACACAGGTTCTATACAGTTCCCTATGCTATTTTAAGCATATTGATGACAATGATATTTGATTTTGTGTTCATATGTGGGTCATTTTAGAATTAAACATAGCCAGTTATTGAAGAAATTTTGTAACTATTTGAATTCCGCTTGGAAAAATTAGATCTGAAATTATTAATTAATGTGTATTGTTCTCTGTTATTTGTCATTTTGTTACTGAATGTATATGTTATTTTGTTGCCATAGTAATGTGCAAATAAAGAATTTGAAGTAAAAGAGTTCAAAAGTTCAGTTGATTTACTGTTACTTCAAAAGACAATGGAGCAGAAAATAATTTCAAGTTGTCCAATTTCCAACAAAACAAGCACGATTTATAACTACCATGTTTATTTGTAGCGATTGTTTCACATTATTTGTTATAATTTCACTTTGATTGCTGTTTTGAAAGATTGTGATTAAAAAAAACTTCTAGAGGCTCATCTGAGCCTGTATCACTCACCTGTTCATTTATGTTCAATCCAGTCTAGATTTTAAGAAAAAAATATTTTATTCAATTTTTCGAAGGAATTCAATACAAAAAACTGCATACAAATCCGAATTAAAATTAAAAAGTTATCATTCTGGGTGTTGGACCCTTTTGGCTCCCTTTATCCCCTTTTATCTCAGAAACCATAAGAGCTAGGTCAAATAAATGTAGGCAGGAAATTTCATAAAGAATCTACAGAATATTAAAATTGGACTTGAATAAAAAATGTAAATTTTAAGTGTTGGCCCCATTTTGGCTTACTTATACCTTGTGTTGTGAACTATAAACCTCAATCTTGTTGGTTTTTTTAAGACATACATATTTTGAGACAATATGTGGTTTATCTTTATATGCATTAAGACAGCATTCAGTCTTTGCGGTAAACCACTTGCCCGAAGCCCGGGACAAGTAAAACTGGATTCGGACAAGTGAAAATTATGACAGAATTTGTTTGAATAAATAGAAAATTTGTCTAAAACTGATTTTCGGGCAAGTAGATAAAAAACATTAAGGCAAAGACTGCAGGCAGCGTACATAATTTGTTTTTCCTTACATGCAACTTGTTCACAATTTAGTTCTAATTCTGTTGGGTCCATTTTAATATCTAAAAGTTCTTCTATTCTGTCTATGACTTCTTCTAATTTTTCATCTTGAAATTTGTAATCACAAAAATCAAGATTTGATCCTGGAAGTTTGCCAAACACTCGTACTGGTGTGTCATACAATTCTTTCTTGGTGCCTAAAATAAAAATAACACTATTATGTAACGCTCAGACATTTTTGCTGTAAATTAAAAGATTGATTGAAAAATTGGTGTTTTAACTTTTAGGAAAAACAATTGAGAAATGTAACTCTATTTGCATAATTGCATACTTTATATAGTGACACATCATAATTCTTATTTCTTAAGAAATGTAATCTCTTTGCAGAATTGTGTATTTTATAGTCAAACATCATAGTTCTTATATATCACCAGGCAATACACTCTTAACTTTGCAGCAAGATGCTTGAGATTTTGCATTTCACTTCCTGATTTGTATCTATTTATAACTGTGAGTGAGTGATTGTTATTTAACGCCAAGTGAGTAATTTTTCAGCTATATACTGTTGATAACAAGTTACATTTTGATCAGATGATTATGATGTTTGATATGTACTAGCTAGACCGAAATGATTAGTTTGAATTTTATAGTGCAAGCTCACTGCAACAAAGTCCACGGGTAGACATGCCGCTCCACTCTGACACATTATCCTGATTTCGATCCAACCAATCTTTTTCAGTCAAGTAAATTTATTTAATTTGGTTAGAATCATATATCGGTACAATATAACAAGTTGTAGGGATTCTGTCGGATTTTCAAAATTGTATAGTACCCCCAATTCATATATATCGTTATAAAGTTCTTTGGACAAGAAATCAAAATATGTACATTTTAGGGCTAGGTCACGTGACTATACTGACATTTTGAGGGTTATTTCCCCTAAAAAAATCTATGAAAAAATATGTAACAATTTATTAAAATTGTATGTAAGTATATAAAAGGTAGGATACGAAATTGACCCGAGAGAGTAGGTAGAAACTACATTCCTGCCTTAACGTTTATTGATACAGTGGAACCTGTGTGTTCCGACACCTGAGTTTTCCGACATCCTGTGACTTCCGACAAGAAATTCAGGTACCAAAAATATTTCTTTAATATTTTTTTGTTAAAAAAACCTTGAGTATTCCGACACCTGTTACTTCCAACATCCGACACTGTTTTACAGTCCCAATGTTATTAATAACACTTAATTAATCCTGTCTTATCCAACCCTTTGATCTGCCCATTAATAAATTACCATCCTTCCATGTGTATCATTAAATGTAAACCATTAACAAATTGACAGACTTACCTCACAAATAAATTGTGATTTATAACTAATTGATTGGTAGGCAATTAGAGGCTGATTAGTAAGGGTTAAAAGTAGGTTTACAAAGAATATATATGTAATAATTAAAATTTTACAGTTACCTGTTTTCACTTTCTTTGTAAAGGACATGTCTACAACCATTATCTGATATATTAACTATGGTGCTATTAACATGTTATATATATATATTGTACAATCCTATAAGCTGTATTTTCTTTCGGAATAAAGTATTATTATTAATATTATTATGAAATTGTTCTAGGCTTGTGTACACAAATAAATTATTATTTGAATTTATTGATTGGCAGGTGATTAAAGACTCATTATTAACGGTTTAATGTAAGTTTACCAAGAATATAATAATTAAAATTTTACAGATAACTGTTTTCACTTGCTTTGTAAAGGACATGGCTACAACCAACAATTATTTGATCAGAATATGAAATTGTTCTAAATATATTAATTTTGTATATATTAAATATTAAATGTATTTTCATCTACATTGTAGTTCCAATTATTTAAACCATCCTACATAATCAAACATACACAATTTCTTCTCTTGTTAAATTTGTGCAAATTTCTAAAAAGAAAACCTGAGTTTTCCGATAATCCTGTGCAATCCGACACATTTCCCTGGTCCCTTGGTGTGTCGGATTAGACAGGTTCCACTGTATATTCAAAGCCAGGAGCAAAACCTTAGTTTCCCTGAAGGAACGACATTCATCTTTGGATTCCACTTTGCATTAAATTGTTGCTTTAGATTATAATTACTTGTACTTTAATAAATGTATTCATAATATTCCTTTTTACAAAAATGTAAACATATTATAATTATCATCTATAGCTTTTATTTAAACAATTAATAATAATATTATGTAGTGCTACCAATGAAAGAAAAAGGCTAAAATATTAAAAATTATCATTTTTGAATTCATAAAAAAATGAAGGGGAGTCACTCCCAGCTAATATTAACTTGTTTGACATTATGGTAAAGGTTAGGGTTATAGTGTTTAATGCCACTTTCAACAATATTTCAGTCATATCGAGGCGGTCAGTTTTATTGGTAGAGGAAACTGGAGTACCCAGAGAAAAACACCGACCTGCCGTAAGTCACTGATAAAATTTACCACATGATGTGCTTATTTTTCTTGTCATGGGTTTGAAACAAACTTGAACAGTTTTTCAAACGTGAAGACAAAAATATGAAACTTCAAGGCTTGAGTGTTACAGACTGGATCAGCGACAACCGAATCTGAAAATGCTGGGCTACTGCATACTTATCTAGGAACAACTCCCAAACCAAGCTCTGTATCTACAAGTTCTGTTAGAGATAGAACAGATAAATCATTTTTTTTTGTTCTCAAAGTACCCACCGAAAATGTTTTATTACGAAATGGACACTGACCACCGTGTATCCCCATACACCAGAAATTGATGGTGGTGTACCGTAAATTACGATAGTTGTTCAGCGAATGTTCAAGAGATGCATCAGGATGTCAGTTAAGATTTCTCTTTATATATTGATACATTTCGCAAACTATAATTGAATAGTATTTTCTGATATATGCAAGTTTCTTGTAACTAATATCCATAAGAATATGTTTTGTAAACGAAAGATATAACCACAGAATTACCCTATCCAATTAGTGCATGAAGTCTAAAGATAATGCAAATAACTACACAATAACATATTTAGATGTACCGAAATTCTAAAATATATTTGGTATTTGTCACTGATGTGCAATTATTCTTTCCTTAAAATGTGTTATTTCGTGAAGAAATGCTTTCTTTAAAAAATGTGGTGTACTGTAAATTATTATTTAGTGTCTAATCAGCAATTGGCCACTTTCTGCAATATCCACAGCACAATGAATTAAGACTCCACAAGAAAAAACGAAAGCCAAAGAAAATGTCTTTATTTTAAAATAATATCAGATTTATGTCGAGAACAAGCCATGTTGTAATATTGAAAAAATAAGTTATTATGTCATGTTTGTTTAATTTTGAAATTCATAAGCTGACTTATACAAATCTCCATCCCTCCTCAAAGTCATACACACAGTGCACCTACATATACATCAGATATACGTTTACCACTGGGATGGCTCAACTTATCAGTTTTCAAATATGTACCTGTATATGATTTGGGCGTAAATTTTCCACTTCAACATTAAGATTGTATGAATATATGGACACGAACACGATAAATAATGGAAAAAGAGATGTAATAATATGTAAACAGAAAGTAAAAAAATAAAAGGGATAATTCCGTGCAACGAGTGCCTGTGATTTCTACAAGCCGATGTAGCTACTTTATTGACAGGAAACATTCTTCTATAATAATGTTAGTATTCAACACGATAAGGTTCAAAACTGATCTATGTGTTTATTTTGGATTTTAGTCTACTATACGAATGGATCACAAAAAAAAAAAAAATATATGAATGGGTTTGGTTTTATGTTTTTTTAGTGCTTAATGCCACTTTCAACAATATTTCAGTTATATCATGGCGATCAGTTTTATTGGTGGAGGAAACCCGGAATACCCGGAGAAAACCACTGACCTGCCGCAAGTAACAAACTTTATCACATAATGTTTTACATCTCGCCTCGAGCGAGATTCGAACTCGCAACATCAGTGATGATAGGCATAGGTAGTTGTAAATCCAACCACCACACGACGGCCCCTATATGAATGGGTATTTTCGTACTTTGAAAGGGTATGATTTTAATGCCAATGTAATATTTAAATGGGAGTGTTTATAAAACTCCAGCGGCACCGCCGTACTCAAATTTACCCTAAGCAACAACAAGTGAAGTTACTTCAGGTACAAAGGCGGTTCGTATTGTTACAAGACTAACATGGCAATACACGGAGAAGACCTCGTAAGTTTATTACTTGTGTCTGATCCATTGTCTCTATAATTGCTTGACAATAAAATATGTTTAAAATATGGCTATACAAATTTGGATTCAATATACAGGGAGACGGCGTGGGTGAAACTTAAATGCTGGTAATTCTTCAGAGTCTTTATATCGATAATATTAGTTAAACTATACAAGCAGGTTATCCATACCCCAGCGATCGTTTTTCGCGAATTTATTCTGAATGTAATCTGGTGACGAATAGTTATTTTCATTGTAGACACTGTTTAATTTCATTTAATCACAATTTTCACTCTAACGGATTGGTTTTTTTCCATTGGAAGCAAATATGCTAAATGTATATATTATAATTATGTGATGAATATACATACGTAGATACATATCACATCAGCTGTTGATTAATAATACAACAAACTTCTCTGCATATGATTTTAAGATGTACATTTGGGTTCACCCCAATTTTACAGATTATTTTTATTTTGAATTACTAAAAAAGTTCAATTCTGAAATCTCCATATCTTAAATTAATTTACAATTTTATACTTATGCTTCAGTTAGTTTTCGGAACAGCTCATATATTTGGAACCTCGAAAAATTTGAAGAAAAACCTTTTGAATTTGAATGAAATGTCAATATATAATTGTATATTCCTTGAATTAAAGTAGAAGTATAATATACTGCACAAAAATATAGCTTAAACAAAAAGACAGGATCTCGAGAAGGGACATAACTATGCAAAATCATTTACTGTTCTTAGGCAATTGTATTAAGAAATAATAATTTCTCGAACTTAATTAAAATCAAATTCCATGTTGATCAATTGCATCGTCACTCGGCAACATTTTTTAACACACTAGGAATTAATCAACGACAGAAATATTCAACTTTGCGAAATAGAAATGGGTTATTACGGGTAAAATTACATGTCGACGTTGTAGGTATTTTTGGACGTCGGTTCGAGTTCATTTGCTTGCGAACTATGTTCAGTTAAAAGGTCGGTGCTTTGTCAATACGAGACAGACCTTTTCCAAATTTTGACAACATCATGAGAAAGTGCACAGGTACAAAATATGTAATACTCAACGTGAAATTGTGCAAAGAAGTATATGAAATATTATTGCATGTCTATTGAAGATAATTTGCTGTTTATGGCAGGGATACTTTTTAGTTGATATTTATATTTAGAATGTTAGAAATAATAATTTCCCGAACCTAATTAAAATCAAATTCCATGTTGATCAATTGTATCGGCACTCTGCAACATTTTTTTCCACACTGGGAATTAATTAACAACAGAAATATTCAATTTTGCGAAATAGAAATGAGGTATTACAGGTAAAGTTACATGTCGACGTTGTAGGTATTTTTGGACGCAGATTTGTGTTCATTTGTGAGAGAACTATGTTCAGTTAAAAGGTTGGCGCTCTGTCAATACGAGACAGACCTTTTCCAAATTTGTACAACATCTCGACAAAATGCACAGGTACAACATATGCAATGCTCAATGAGAAATTGTGTAAAAAAAATACATGAAATATTATTTCAATTGAGAAAATTGTAATATGTTTCAAGAAAATAAAGGATTTTTTACATGAGCATTTCCATATTTTATCTTCTTGATGCAAGCTTCATTTCTGCTGAAAAAGGTAGATGGTCTTTGTTGTCTGTATGTAGCATCAGGAAGATAAAATATAGTCCGTTTACAGAAAAAAAGCTTTGAAAAAACGACGTGCGAAAAAATGACCGATTGATAAATAATAATTATCTGCAATCTGTGAAACTAAATTAAAATATAATAAAACAAAGTAATATATGTGTGTGTAAGCTTTATACCTGTGTCTTGTATATCAGGTTTGAACAAGTAAAACATTGAAATTTATTAGTCCTGAACGTCATGATCCTACAGAATTACTACAAGTCGTATATAGAGCCAACTAGTCATTGCTCTTAATCCATAATGCTACATTCTTAGCAGAGAAGCAGCAAATATATATAGGAATTTTATAGGTTTGAGTTTATGGTGTTTAACGCCACTTTCAACAATATTTCAGTTATATCATGGTGGTCAGTTTTATTGATGGAGGAAACTGGAATACCCAGAGAAAACCACCCATCTGTCGCAAGTAACTGACAAACTTTATCACATAATGTTGTATCAAGTATACATCGCCATATGTGGGATTCAGACTCACAATGTTGGTGGTGATAGGCACTGATTGCATAGGTAGTTGTTAATCCATGAATTTTATAAGTCTTTGGTTTGTCCGCACTGGGACTTGAACCACATTCAAGCTTTGAACATTTTTTACCAGAAACAATCCTAAATATAATGTAGATTATGTATTACCTTCTTCCTCGATGACCTCAATATCTTCACACAGAAGTTCACACCTAGAATGTATACTTCTTATTATGTCAGTAATCATTGCCTGTAGAAACAAAATGTATTCTTTAAAATTCTTCTTTTTTTTTACTTTATCAATATTCTTCTATTTTTTTGTCAAATACAAAATTATCTGTAAACTATTTCAGTAGTGTTTATTATAAGCTCAATTAATGTGAGGGCTATATTGATTGTCCAGCAATCATCCCAGAAAATGTGTCTTATTTAAAAAATAATAAAATCAGCTATAATCATATGATCATACGTTAGAAAACTTGTTATCCTGCTTTTCAAATGTTCACATCGTCCATATCAAATACAGCAAGAATTTTAACTTTTACCTAAAAATTATAACATGTACCCAATAATAGTGCTTGATTGGACATGGGCAAATTAAATATTCATAAGAAAATGCGAAGTTGATTTACTGTAAAAATTGAACACATATTTATACATTATCTGCCTATTGTTAATTGATCATTTATGTAGTTGTATTTAATTATGTTTGCAGTTTCTGAGAACACTCTTTTATATGTTTTCCCATAAACTGCTATTTTACAGAACATCCTGTGATGGTCGTCATAATGGATATGGAGAGTTTGGTAGGTTTGAAAAGAATCATGTTTGAAAGAAATTTCCCTTAAAAATTCTGTAATAAGTTCAGGGTTATGGTGTTAAATGCCGCTTTCAACAATATTTCAGCTATATCGTGGTGGTCAGTTTTATTGGTGGAGGAAGACGGAGTATCCGGAGAACTTCACTGACCTGCCTCAAATCACTGACAAACTTTATCACATAACGTTGTATCGAGTACACCTCTCCGTGAGCAGGATTTGAACTCATAACATTAGTGTTGATAAGCACTGATTGCATAGGTAATTGTAAATCCAATTACCATATGACCATGACGGCCCCCGAAAAGTATCATGCCAGACCCTTCATGTTAATTTCAAATTTTAATACAATGTACATTCTAATGATACGTAATGTAGACCTTCATTATGATCACATGTGCCCCTATCCCCCAAGCAGTCTTTAAATACACTATTTTTTGTGATGGGCTTTGGATGAAGATGTTAACGGCTCCTCTTACTCAGTCATCTCACTAACCAACAAGCCCGAAGCCCCGGCAGGACAAGTAAAACTGGATTCGGACCAGTGAAAATTATGAAAGAATTTGTTTGAATAAATAGGAAATTTTTCAAAATTTGGCTTTCGGGCAAGTAGGTGAAAAACATTAAGTCAAAGACTGCTTACTTGTTTAGCTTCTGATACAACAGATTTACTATGTACAAAAGCTCTACCATTAGTGACTCCTTGGATCACTAGTCTACAAATACTCTCACGAAATTCTGGTTTGTCTAGCCGTGCTGAAATCTACAATAGAAAAAATATACCAGTCTACATATGCTGTCACGAAATTCTGGTTCATCTAGCCGAGCTCAAATCTACAATAGAAAAAATATACTAGTCTACAAATACTGTCACGAAATTGTGGTTCATCTAGCCGAGCTGAAATCTAAAATAGAAAAAAATACACCAGTCTACAAATACTGTCACGAATTTATGGTTCATCTAGCAGTGCTGTAATCTACAATAAGAAAAAAATATACTTGATTTATACATTTTTCCTTTGATCTCAACAAGAAATATTTCCAGTATCAAAGAACTGACTCTCTGATACTAGTGATGATATGATTGCCACCAATGATCAATGAGCCGTAGTGGTCGTGATCGTATGGTAGTTGGATTTACAACTACCTGTGCAATCAGTGCCTATAACCACTAAAATTGCAAAGTCGAATCCATGGCGAGATGTACTCGATAAAACATTAGGTGATAAAGTTTGTCAGTGATTTGCAACAGGCCGGTTTCTTCCATCAATAAAACTGACCGCCATGATATAGCTGAAATATTGTTGAAAGTGGCTTAAACACCATAAACCAAACCAAACCAATGTCGATGATCGATTGTCAGTCGCTTGAAGAGCAACGATGCTAATAATCGGTGACAAGATTTATAATCGAAAGTCACCGACATCGTTGAACAACAACTATTTCAGGTTCATTTATACATATATCATGTGCTTTCCATCATAAAATTTTATATATAGAGTTTGATATTCAATACTTTATTCCAACTTATTGAAAGATTGTTGAGCCACATGTTTCTTTTATGAAAGATAGGGGAACATCTGGTAGCGGAGAGGGAAACAAAATAACTACAAGCTTTTGAATTCCATATTTTCCCTGACGATATTTACGATGATGAATGCCAGTATGCATAGCTTTTATTAATGAGTTTTTAACATTGTGCACATGTATGTACTTGCACACTGTCACTGAATTTTTACAATTGATGCATTTTTTTTTAACAAATTTGGTTACATAAAATACGCAGGTACACAGCTTATCTGGATCTCTGATTAAACACATTGCAGCATAATATAACTCACACTGCTAATGCTATTTTAAAATTTGCATAAAACAATGTGAAAAGCTGCAAGAATATCAATCAGAAATGTTAAATAAATGTTCCAAAATATATTTGCATTACTTCAAATAAAAACTACCTCACCAGCTGCACTGTCACTGATAGATTCTGTCATGATGTTCAAGTGTGTGTATGCAAATTTGAGCGTGATCATGCCAATGTTCTTTAAAGGGACATAACTCAGATGAACAGGATGCAAATCTTATGCAGCCTGTTGGGGAGTTATGGTGCTTAACACCACTTTCACCAATCAGAGCTCCAGATAATTTTCAAGTCCAAAGGGTAATTACCCCCTACTTTTGAAAATGATGCGTATTTGCATATTTCCTTTGCACTGTTGTACTCTTTACTTCAGAAAAGATTGCTTACATGTACACTTTTAAAATTATGTTGGACACAAGTGTTATTCAATAAACACAGGATGCAAGTGAAATGTATATCTCTGTTTAATTTGACAAGATTGTGTCATGTTTATTAATAAAATGTTGTAAATATTTTGTTTTTTGCTCGTCGACTTCGGCAGTTTTCACAGCCGTGTTGATAATGTCATCAATGATTCCTTTAACTATACTGTCACTAGACACAGATGAAACTGTTAGGAACTTTAAAAAAGTATATAATTTTCCGTAGCACGCTTATTCTTGTTCTTGCTCATTTTCAACGAACAACGTGTTCCCAAATTCACTTTCGTTTTAGTTCTTAACTAAACCGCATTTATTTGTAATATTGACCGCGATTGGATGATTTATCCTTAACATCCAATCAGATCTCTTTTGACATCGATGCTTAGAAAGGCAAACATTTGGTACCCCTCGGATGTATACACTTTCTCTTTCGAAAAGTATAAAGAGAAGTAATTACAGAGAATTTCTCAAAGTCAAAAATGTATTGTTTATGTACACGATGTATTATCATCAACAGCGTACAAGTACGCTCCGAATTTGGAAAGTTTGCTTACACAGCAATATGTATGCGTAAATGTACACTCTGATCTGATAATACATGCGTTTTTACTCGTTTTCATAGCGCAAAAAACGCAAATACGCAGCTTATCTGGAGCTCTGCCAATATATCAGTTATATCATGGCGGTCAGTTTTATTGGTGGAGGAAACTGGAGTACCTGGAGAAAACCACTGACCTGCCACAAGTCACTGACAAACTTTATCACATAATGTTGTATTGAGTACACCTTGCCTGAGCAGGATTCGAACTCACAAAGTTAGTGGTACTAGGCACTGATTGCATAGTTAGTTGTAAATCCCACTACCATACGATCACGATGGCCCCCTGCAACCTGGTGATATGGGCTGCTGATCATTATACCTCAAAGTGGAACAAGGGGTCACAAATCTAAGTTTCAACTAAGCACAATTGACTAATCCTAGAATTCTCCTCATTTCTCTCTTGTTATCACCCACTTCTCCTTATGTTGATTTTTTAAAAGTCAACTTAATCTAAAGGTAGTGAAAGTCTTATCTATGATGGACATCTTGAATTTTTCTACAGAACCGCTTAACATATTTTATAATATAATTAATAGTACATACTGGTTCTGTGTAAAAATCAACATTGTATACTTGTTGGGTTGTCTGACCTTTGTCTCTACCTTTACTTCTCTTGGACTCTGTAGCTGAGTGGTCCAGCACTTCTGTCAAATCTCTAAGTTCCCCATTAATAGACATTATTCCTTTGCATAAGTTTCCACAGTATGGTAAAATTCCTTGCTGAAATGGAGACAACCACAGGCAGATGTTAAAAGATCAATTGATGATACGAAAATAAAAACCAGAGGGACATCAAAGCCTGTGTCACATATCTGGTTTTAATAAAGCCAAAGGCTATAACGAATGCAGCATGGTGACAAAGGAAAGTATAACAAGCATATAATAAAAGCAAGTATAGACACAGTATTTTGCTAGCCACAATAAATTGCTGGAGAGAGAAATTTGCTGTAATTGTAGTATTTGTCTTGTTACACACTATTTTAAGTGTTGGTCCCTCTTAACCCCCTTAAATCTTGGAAACAATGGTAGGATATGTTCAAAACATCAGAATAGACAGGTGTTTGGTTTATACAGGTTAAATTAACAAAGATTTCCTACATCAGGACTTTACTTTAAGATCACTTTATACAGGATTGAGGGTTCAGTGTAGACAGGTTCCACTGTATTTTACTGACCAGCACAATGAAATAACCTCAAGGTTAGCTGTAATAGGATAATTAAAAAAACAATGGTAGAACTGGCGGGCGAATGACATTTTCATCATTTAAATCATGTGATATATACCTATGGCTCCAGTTGTATTCATAGTCTGATTCATAGCTCATAGTCCAATTAAAAAAAATTAGCATTTTTCTATAAATCATGATATGTTTATAAACGTTCATAAGTCAAATTAAAAGGTTAATTATACTATAATTAATTGACGAGTTTCATAATAAAAAATATGTCACGAATGACCAAATAATGCAGTAACAACGAATTTAATATAAAATAAGCTTAAATGCACTATTTTAAGTGTGTAGCGTAGGGATAGACTATGATGTGTATTGCTTCAAAAACAAGGAAACCATATAAAATGGTCAACGGGACGTAACCTGTAAAACATACAGAAAAGTAGTTTCGACAACAAAATGGTGGGAAATGTAACAAGAGTGAAAATAACGATAATTTCACTGTGAAATTATCGTTTTTATTTAACTCAGAAAATCCTGTAATTCACAGCTATCTATATAATAAAAAAATAATAAAAAACAATTAGTTACATCATACCTGTATTTGTTTTAACATGCTTTGGTTTTGCTGCCTGACAGGTACATTAATTTTCAGATCTATATTTATATCTGTTTGTAGCTTTATCCATTTTTCCTTTGTTGATTGTGACTTCCAATCAGCTGGTCGAAAACCATTCTGTAATGAATTACAAAACGTATAAACTTATATAATGGTGAATTCATTGCTGTATATATAGACTAGATCTTACTGAAGTGGACAACAATATTTCTCAGTTTGAGATAGTTAAATGTTTCATTTTAACGATAAGCCTTGAAAAAAAAATACTAAAAAAATCCAGCAATATTGCTATTTATGATTGATAATTCTATATTGATTTCAATGTAAAACACAGAATTGCATTACAGTAATCCAAAAAATATAGTTGAAAATCTAAGGTGAATTGTTCTCATCATACGTTGTTCATCTATTTAGTATTAAAAGGATTATGGTTTTAGTTGGTTTTATGATGTTTAACGCCACTTTCAACAATATTTCAGTTAAATCGTGGCGGTCATTTTTATTGGTGGAGGAAATCAGAGTACCACCTACCTGTCGCAAGTTCAACAGGATGAGCCTCAAGCAAAATGTACCCTAATTAGAGAAATTATATTCATCTTATTCTACATCTTAAATTGTCCACGTTCAAGAGGCAAAATGATCCTGTTAAGTGCAATGCCCTCGACAATCAATCTACATATAATTTGCATAATTAATAAATATAAGATTGGCCATTAATATAAGATGACTGTCAATTAGCTAAAAACAAACTGTCCTCACTGGAAGCCATGGAAATGCTGCTAATAAAGCAGTACCGGTATGTATTTGTACTAGACACAATTCAAGCTGTTGCTACATAATTTCTATCCCGACATTCAACTTCCACATTAAAGGGGGGTGGTGTTTTGAGTTATGGTGGCTAACACCAATTTAAACAATATTTCAGCATTATTGTGGCGGTCAGTTTTATTGGTGGAGGAAACTGGAGTACCCGGAGCAAACCGCTGACCTGTCAAAAGTCACAGACAAACTTTATCACATAATGTTGTATAGAGTACACTTCACCATGAGCGGGATTCAAACTCACATTATTGGTGATAGGCACTGATTACACAGGTAGTTGTAAATCCAACTACCGAACTATCACAACCACGATGGCCACCAACTTCCAACTTCCACATTAAAGTGGACTTCTACTGGACATGGCATATATCTAACTATTATTTTTACTATTTACAGTAGTCCCCCCCCCCCCCCCCCCCCCATGATATAACTGCAATACTGTTGAAGCATTAAACATCCCGTATCTTAATCCTAGTTTGTTCGGATTAATAAAATTTTTGGAAAAATTCTACCAAGATAAAGTGACTTACCTTTGGATCTAAAACATCTATTATTTTGCATGTAAATCTAGGTAATTAGTTAAAGAAATACCTATTTGATATTAAAATCGTGAACTTTGTTTCCTCTACAAACACACTACATAGACAGATCCATGTTTTATAATTTTCGTTTGAATTAGGCTTTGGTGTCTTTTGATTTTTCTTAAAACAAATTGTTTTGAAATTCGATTTTTTTTCTGAAAAAAAAAACGGCCTCCCGTTTTAACATATATTTGTTCAACTCTTGACAAAGGTTGTTTCTTTTCAATTTAATTGTAAAAACAATCCAAAAATACTTTGCACGCCCATATAATCCCTAATATCGTTAAAATATCACTTAAAAGGGTCGAAATGTATTTTTGTCCAGGAAGCAAAAATTCAATTATTGGAAAAAACCCGCGAAATGACAGAATTATCAACGAATTATGTCACTTTTACAAAGTTTCATTGATAAAAACCGGGTTAATGTTTCATAAATATCATTTATTGAACCAATTGCAAGTTTTTATGAGATACAAAAAATTACCAAAATGAGCTTTAATATCCCTTTAAAGTAATATGAAACGAGTATTTGGTGAAATAAACATCTTCAAAAATATTCTTGATATGTTTACATTCTCTAAAAACTAAACCATTCGTGCATGTTTTTGAGGACGAAAATCGCGATCATCTGTGATTAAGAACAGAAAATTATTCCATCTCGTACGTGTTTTGTCAAGACAATGGCGGCTAATTAACTTTCGGATGCACCGTTCCGATGATTGCTGATCATGAAATAATGAATGACACAGGGCCCCATTTGGGGAAATCGAAACAGAACCAAGAAATCTCAGAATTTAATATCCTCGTCGGAACTAACGCATTGCATGTACAAACTGTGCAAATTATTATTAGTATGTACATTTCAAAACCATTACGATGAAAACATTTGGAGTTGCCAGAGAAGAAAATAAAAAATCAACAAGAAAAAAAATGCCAAAAATACGACTTATTTTGTCCATAATTTGTCACAGTTATTTTGACACCAACCATTTCATAACTTGGTTCGTTTATTTCCTGGTTTGTTTTGGGGGCAACCAATTGATTCAGCGGGGGAGGGGGAGGGGAGGGGGGGGAGGGGTCTGGCAGTTTTTGTAAATAAAATAAATAATCTGGCCACCCAAAGTTGGAAAAAAATTCTGGCCTTTGCTTCATAGAAAATAAAAAAAAATAATCTGGCCTGAACTGAGTAAACAATGTTATAACCTGTCCTGCACTATGTGTCGAATGAATTTTCTGTCAAATATTTTAACCTGACTAATCTTGCCAGGCACTCTCAGAATCAAATTATTTGCATATATATTATTATGAGTTAAAGAATGTGTGCTTTCTTTCACATTCTTGTCTCTTAGGCCAAATCAATTTTAAATAGATTTGAAACAAAGTAGTATTCATTTTTAATAT
Source organism: Bathymodiolus septemdierum (assembly GCA_963383655.1). NCBI lineage: Eukaryota > Metazoa > Mollusca > Bivalvia > Mytilida > Modiolidae > Bathymodiolus > Bathymodiolus septemdierum. Next base: position 9,178,552 of record OY726528.1, read on the forward strand.
AAAAAAAAAACTAATGTTTTAACATAATTACAAGTTGCGTATGCAGTGTCCCCTTACTGGGCCCCGCGAAATTTGCTGAATTATACCAAGGACGTATATATACGTCCTTGATTATACACATAATGTCGTTAAAAGACATTTACAGCGGCTTAGATCATAGATGGCGATATATATTTATTTTCCAGGTAAAGAGATCATTGTTTTTGTTTCGCTAAGGGAAAATTATTTTTAATCGTGGATTGAATGGAAAATAATGGAATGTAAATAGAAATGAAAATGATGTTACCTGTCAAGACTATAACGGAACATGCGCACAATCTCTACCGAATGAGTTCAAATCTGAGGGCAATAGCATATGATTTGCATTATTGTCCGGGTAGCAAGAATTATTGAAGACAGAATAAAATGACGTTTTCTCCTGAATTATACATCGTAGCTCTCAAAAAGTGAATGGTTTAACATTCTTTATATATTTAATCTTTACATATATCAGAAATTTTTAGAAAACTAAAAATAATGATTTTGGCATTTCATATTACTTTAAGATGTAATACCACTAATTAATTTCTTTAACAGTTTCTACTAAATTTGTGTTTTTTCGAGCCTACCTGGCCATTTTATCTTTAATTTAACCTTTCCAAGACCATATATTTTCTGAAACGTACATGATTCCTCTACGTTCTGTCAAATTTCAGGGCATGTTTAAAATCTTGCAGTGAAATGCCAGGCTACGGAAAACACCTACTCTAAAAATAGCTCAAGTCATCCCTCAGAAATTCAGTATTTATAGGTCATGCATCAAATCCTCCATAGAGGTATTGAAATACAACCAAATCCATCAAATTTAGGCTCAAAATAATCCCTATATATGTTACTTCAATTATCAATTTTAATTATTCGATTCCATTCAGTAGTTTTCACAATACTACAAAGTGAAAGGAACTTTTTTCTTTAAAAGGGACTACTTTCGTATATGTTCTAAGCTCTGATTGGTGAATTAGTGGTTTGACACCTTATAGAAATGTCTGGATCCACCTCTGCACTATATAGTTGATTATAAGGATACTTCCTTGTGTTAGAACAGATCTGTAGAAGATATCTCTCTGTTGATAGGTCTGTCTGTATCAGTCCTTTACTTACTCCTCTGTGTATCAAATAGAGTATCTAAAAAATAAATGAGTTACTGTTAGAACAGATCTGTAGAAGATATCTCTCTGTAGACAGGTCTTTCTGTATCAGTCCTATACTTACTCCTCTGTGTATCAAATAGAGTAATCTCAGTATCTAATAAAATAAACAAACATGGTGATCAATTTTATTGGTGGAGAAAACCAGATTACCAGGAGAAAACCCCTCACCTGCCGCCAATCAGTAAGAAATTTCATCATATAAAGTTGTATCAAGTACACCTTTGTTTTGTGCAGAATCAAACTGACAACTTTGGTAGTGATAGGCACTGATTACATTGATAGATGTAAAACTACCCTGAAGTTTCCCAGGGATCACATCCCTAGTGCATATCCAGGTTGTGGATAGAAGATTCCTTCTGGATGGGGGGTGTGAGTTGTCAGGTTATAATACAGAACACCTGATGATGGACCACATTAGGTTAAGTATAAGTGCAATGCTCCCTGCACGTCAAAGAGCTCTTTTGTATATTTTAGAAAAGTGCAGGTGCATTGTAGCTGTTACTAAAGACTAAATTTTTCATCCATATCTAGCTCTCCATTGTAGCTGTTACTAAAGACTAAATTGTTCGTCCATATCTAGCTCTCCATTGTAGCTGTTACTAAAGACTAAATTTTTCGTCCATATCTAGCTCTCCATTGTAGCTGTTACTAAAGACTAAATTTTTCGTCCATATCTAGCTCTCCATTGTAGCTGTTACTAAAGACTAAATTTTTCGTCCATATCTAGCTCTCCATTGTAGCTGTTACTAAAGACTAAATTGTTCGTCCATATCTAGCTCTCCATTGTAGCTGTTACTAAAGACTAAATTTTTCGTCCATATCTAGCTCTCCATTGTAGCTGTTACTAAAGACTAAATTTTTCGTCCATATCTAGCTCTCCATTGTAGCTGTTACTAAAGACTAAATTTTTCGTCCATATCTAGCTCTCCATTGTAGCTGTTACTAAAGACTAAATTGTTCGTCCATATCTAGCTCTTCATACTTTTCCAATGACAATTAAAAAATCATTGTCCCGATTTACCCATTCCTCCCTCATTTCTACATCATTTTCATAGACTGAAGGACTTGTTTTTGTCCTGAATATATCTGAAAGGCTGCTAGTTGGATGTTAAGCAATAATCAATCAATAAATTACAAACACAACTACTAACAACAGGTACAAAGGATATTGTGTATAAAACGCCACTCATCATTGAGTGCTCTATTTTCATGGCACATTTATTACCTGTCTAAATTTAGCTTGACTGGAGGACATCATGTTTGGAGGGGCTAAGGCAAAAATACCCATCACATGTAAACCACCAGGTAGCATTCTTGTCACCTGTAATGAAAATTGAAAAAAAATAATTACATCAATATAACGTGATGGCAATTTGTGAAATCAAAATGCCCATTATTGATACATTTAAATCATCTGGTAGCATTTTAGTCTTACAGTCACAAAATTATCCAATCAGAAAACTTTATATATATGATACAAAGTTCTGATTGGCTGTTTTTCAAGGACAAAAATTGTGCTCACAGGTTTCATGACCGCAAGGCCGGGTAACCTGTAATTACTAGTATCAATATCCTGTATAGTCATCTGAATCACCTGCTGGCATACAATGTGAAATCAAAATATCCTTGAGACATCTAAGCCAGGTGGCAAGTAATGTGAAATCTCAAAATATCCATGATATATCAGCCACCTGGTATTATTCTGGTGGTATGCAATGTGATATACCGGTACAAAAAACTCACATTAAAAAAAAAAAGTTTTATAAGTAAGTGAGTAAGTAATTGTAGTTTAACACCAACTCAGCAATTTTTCAGCTATATCATGGTGAGAACAAGTTAATGATGGTCTGCTTTGTACTAAAACAACACGCTTAGTTGGATTTTTATAGTGCTAGCTCACTGAAACAACAGTCTGCAGATAGACATATCGCCCCACTTGGACACATTATCTGGATTCCCAGCCAACCATTCTTTGTTCTTTCTCCTTGATGATGCGTCATGGCTCACCAAACATAGTAAAAACAGGGTGACTTGACTTCTCTCTCAGTTGACTTAAGGGCGAAGTGAGGGAAAATCTGGGAGACTTCCGAAAATCGATCAAAATTTTAACGTTTCTTTCCCCACTACCGCATGTCCCCCTACCTTTCACAAAATGAGCGTAGTGCACAATGATCTTAAAAAGGATGCAATTAACGAGTTTGGAATAAAATATTGAACATCAAACCCTGTATGGGTCAAATTTTAGGAACATGGGAGCTCCTTTTATGTGAATATTGAAGAAAAAGTATGATTATTGGTGAACAAAATAGACTTGAAAAGACTGACAGGGTGACTAAAACTTCGCTTTTTGACAGAAATTGGGTGATTTCATTGAAACCGAGGCGAAAAAGTCGCCCACTTCGCCTGGTTTGGTGAGCCCTGTGCGTGCTTAGTGGAGAAATACCAATTTTATAGTCTTTGGTTTCATAAGTTTGATGACCATGAGGCCAGATGAACTAAAAATAAACAATAAATAAAAATTTAACCATTTATATCCACAAGATGAATTCTATTGTAATATGATTAAAAAACAAAATATTGGGACAGCTTAAGCTACAACAAATATAATATCATCTGTAAGCTGTATCAATGAACTAACTTGACGAGCATGAGTTGCAATCCATCTTTCATCACAATCCACCATACTGACAGGTTTCTGTGACTTCTTCGCTTGTTTTGGTTCCTCATCGTCTTCACTGGCCTCATCCTCTACTGGCTCTGGGGAACAAATTAAACGTACTGCATAGTCTTTATGATGCGTAGGCTAGAAATATAAAAGGTTCTGTGTACAAGACTTGCATAATTTCAATTACCGTTTCAATGTACCTGTTTAACATATACACACACGTTTATGATAAAAGAGACAATTTCTCTTTCCATATTGTTGATTGTCCTCTTTTGAATGGCGACTTTCTTTTGCCCCATTATATGGCATTTACATTTCTAAATTAGTTCGTTTTGAAAATATTTGTTATAATGTATCGTAATCTTATAACAGAGAAATTTTGACACCAAGAAAACCATTGTCATAAATTAATGAACAATTTCCCAAAGTTTTATTACTGCTTTTAGTTAAAGATCTTGTACCGGTAAATACAATTCTGGGAGCAATTTCTTTTTTGTGAAAGTCACCGTCAAAAATCCATAATGAATTAACAATTCTACATGCAGAAATCTGATCAAAAGGGTATTTCCCATCCATGTTTTTATAGCAACGTAATCAACAAAGCTAAAAGGTTCAAATCTTAAAATCTAAACTTGGAAAATCTTCTTCATAAAAGCTATAAAATAGAAACTGTAGCTGACTGTTTGAAGCAGGTTTACATATAAACAATCTGTTATAAACAATCTGCTGGTAGTAGATCCAATGTAGGAAGTGTAATCTCACTGTATTTTTTCGATTGTTCTCATAATTCTTCTTAATGTCACCTGGTAGGTAAATGGAAGCCGAAAGAGATGCAGACGATGTAAAACATTATCATATTCAACTCAGATACACAGAAAGTTAATATTGGAAAAGTAGAGGCAAATTTAACAAAGCAAGGAAAACAACTCAGCGTCTCATTAGAAACAAAGATGGCGACCATGTACCCTGCTACACAATATGTTCGTCTCCATCGCAAGTTTGTCCTTCTTACTATTTACATTTTGTGTGTATGCAAAAGAACAGTGACGTCACCCTACAGCTGATCAGCATTCTATATATACTATAGGATAAGAATTTACTTGCAACACTTTCTATTTTTAAATTTGATGTCAACATCACGTTCTTCAGGTATATATATATTTATGGGTCCTATTAGGATTTTATTTCATTTTCTTGGAATATGCAAAGATGCAAACATATAATGTTGGTGTCTAGCTCTCAACTTGCCACTGTTGTCTTATGCAAAAATTGGTTAAACAAATTCCAATGCGCTCACATGTGACATTTAATTTTGTGATAATTAGTTATTCTTCACGACCGGATGGGTGGCTGATTTTAGTACATATGTGGTAGATACCAGAGTATATATTTACACATATATATATACTCCATTCCATCAAACACATTATAGTTATTCAATGTCTGTGGACACCTACAAAGACAAGACAAAGACATAATTGGTTGGTTGGTTTATGCCACTTTCAACAATATTTCAGTTATATCGTGGCGGTCAATTTTATTTGTGGAGGAAAACGGAGGATGCTGAAAAAACCACTGACCTGCCGCAAGTCACTGACAAACTTTAAAATATAATGTTGTACACCTCACCCTGTATTAGAATTAGTATTAGAATATATAAATCAACCAGAAATAGGAAGAAATATAGAACAACTTACAATATTTTCGGACAGTCAAACAGCAATTGGAATACTTACCCTACATTGCCATTGGAAAATTGAAAACCATAAAAGAATTACACTCGAAATTTTGGATAAAATGAAAAGAATACAAAACCAGAGGCTCTCAAGAGCCTGTATCGTTCACCTGGTAATAAAAAAAAACCAATTGGTCCTATGTAAAAACTATGTCCTGCAGTGGTAGTCATCTTGGAATTACGATCAACATAAAAAAGACAAAGTTTGTAAAGGACCTTCCAATGATTGATGCACAGTTTAGGTTCAATCAGTGCAATAGCTTCAGAGAAGAATATATTTCTGTATTTTCCCCATATGGTTCTGTGTTAATACTATGACCTGTGGTGGCAGCCATCTTGGATTCCCGATCGGCATAAATAACAGAGGACCTTCCAATGATCATTCCTGGGCAGTTTGGTTTCAATTATCCAAGTGGTTTCAGAGAAGAAGCGTTTTGAAACATTTTCCCATAGGGTCCAATGTTAAACTAAGTCCTGCCGTAGCCGCCATTTTGAATTTCATACCGAAACAAAAAACGTACAGTTTGTAGAGGACCATCTAATGAACATTCTTGTACAGTTTGGCTTTAATCATATTTGTAGTTTCTGAGAAGAAGGCATTTGAATATTTTCTCATAGGGTCCAATGTTAATCTATGTCCTGCGGTGGCGGCCATCTTGGTTTTCCGATCGGCATAAAAAACATAAACTTTGTAGAGGACCTTCCAATGATCATTCCTGGGCAGTTTGGTTTTAACTGTCCAAGTGGTTTCAGAGAAGAAGCATTTTGAAACACTTTTCCCATAGGGTCCAATGTTAAACTAAGTCCTGCCGTAGCCGCCATTTTGAATTTCATATTGGAACAAAAAACCTTAAGGTTGTAGAGGACCATCCAATGAACATTCATGTACAGTTTGGCTTTAATCATATTTGTAGTTTCTGAGAAGAAGGCATTTGAACATTTTCCCATAGGGTCCAATGTTAATCTATGTCCTGCGGTGGCGGCCATCTTGAATTTTCGATCGGCATAAAAAAACAGAAACTTTGTAGAGGACCTTCCAATGAACATTCCTGGGCAGTTTGGTTTCAATTATCCAAGTGGTTTCAGAGAAGAAGCGTTTTGAAACATTTTTCCCATAGGGTCCAATGTTAAACTAAGTCCTGCCGTAGCCGCCATTTTGAATTTCTTATCGGAACAAAAAACGTACAGTTTGTAGAGGACCATCCAATGAACATTCATGTACAGTTTGGCTTTAATAATATTTGTAGTTTCTGAGAAGAAGGCATTTGAACATTTTCCCATAGGGTCCAATGTTAATCTATGTATTGCGGTGGTGGCCATCTTGGATTTCCGATCGGCATAAAAAACATAAAATTTGTAGAGGACCTTCCAATGATCATTCATGGGCAGTTTGGTTTCAACTGTCCAAGTGGTTTCAGAGAAGAAGCGTTTTGAAACATTTTTCCCATAGGGTCCAATGTTAAACTAAGTCCCGCCGTAGCCGCCATTTTGAATTTCATACCGGAACAAAAAACATACAGTTTGTAGAGGACCATCCAATGAACATTCATGTACAGTTTGGCTTTAATCATATTTGCAGTTTCTGAGAAGAAGGCATTTGAACATTTTCCCATAGGGTCCAATGTTAATCTATGTCCTGCGGTGGTGGCCATCTTGGATTTCCGATCGGCATAAAAAACACACACCTTGTAGAGGACCTTCCAATGATCATTCCTGGGCAGTTTGGTTTCAATTATCCAAGTGGTTTCAGAGAAGAAGCGTTTTGAAACATTTTTCCCATAGGGTCCAATGTTAAACTAAGTCCCGCCGTAGCCGCCATTTTGAATTTCATACCGGAACAAAAAACATACAGTTTGTAGAGGACCATCTAATGAACATTCATGTACAGTTTGGCTTTAATCATATTTGTAGTTTCTGAGAAGAAGGCATTTGAATATTTTCCCATAGGGTCCAATGTTAATCTATGTATTGCGGTGGTGGCCATCTTGGATTTCCGATCGGCATAAAAAACATAAAATTGTAGAGGACCTTCCAATGATCATTCATGGGCAGTTTGGTTTCAACTGTCCAAGTGGTTTCAGAGAAGAAGCGTTTTGAAACATTTTCCCCATAGGGTTCAATGTTAAACTAAGTCCTGCCGTAGCCACCATTTTGAATTTCATATCGGAACAAAAAACGTACAGTTTGTAGAGGATCATCCAATGAACATTCATGTACAGTTTGGCTTTAATAATATTTGCAGTTTCTGAGAAGAAGGCATTTGAACATTTTCCCATAGGGTCCAATGTTAATCTATGTCCTGCGGTGGTGGCCATCTTGGATTTCCGATCGGCATAAAAAACACACACCTTGTAGAGGACCTTCCAATGATCATTCCTGGGCAGTTTGGTTTCAATTATCCAAGTGGTTTCAGAGAAGAAGCGTTTTGAAACATTTTCCCATAGGGTCCAATGTTAAACTAAGTCCTGCCGTAGCCGCCATTTTGAATTTCATACCGAAACAAAAAACGTACAGTTTGTAGAGGACCATCTAATGAACATTCTTGTACAGTTTGGCTTTAATCATATTTGTAGTTTCTGAGAAGAAGGCATTTGAATATTTTCTCATAGGGTCCAATGTTAATCTATGTCCTGCGGTGGCGGCCATCTTGGTTTTCCGATCGGCATAAAAAACATAAACTTTGTAGAGGACCTTCCAATGATCATTCCTGGGCAGTTTGGTTTTAACTGTCCAAGTGGTTTCAGAGAAGAAGCATTTTGAAACACTTTTCCCATAGGGTCCAATGTTAAACTAAGTCCTGCCGTAGCCGCCATTTTGAATTTCATATTGGAACAAAAAACCTTAAGGTTGTAGAGGACCATCCAATGAACATTCATGTACAGTTTGGCTTTAATCATATTTGTAGTTTCTGAGAAGAAGGCATTTGAACATTTTCCCATAGGGTCCAATGTTAATCTATGTCCTGCGGTGGCGGCCATCTTGAATTTTCGATCGGCATAAAAAAACAGAAACTTTGTAGAGGACCTTCCAATGAACATTCCTGGGCAGTTTGGTTTCAATTATCCAAGTGGTTTCAGAGAAGAAGCGTTTTGAAACATTTTTCCCATAGGGTCCAATGTTAAACTAAGTCCTGCCGTAGCCGCCATTTTGAATTTCTTATCGGAACAAAAAACGTACAGTTTGTAGAGGACCATCCAATGAACATTCATGTACAGTTTGGCTTTAATAATATTTGTAGTTTCTGAGAAGAAGGCATTTGAACATTTTCCCATAGGGTCCAATGTTAATCTATGTATTGCGGTGGTGGCCATCTTGGATTTCCGATCGGCATAAAAAACATAAAATTTGTAGAGGACCTTCCAATGATCATTCATGGGCAGTTTGGTTTCAACTGTCCAAGTGGTTTCAGAGAAGAAGCGTTTTGAAACATTTTCCCCATAGGGTCCAATGTTAAACTAAGTTCTGCCGTAGCCGCCATTTTGAATTTCATATCGGAACAAAAAACGTACAGTTTGTAGAGGACCATCCAATGAACATTCATGTACAGTTTGGCTTTAATCATATTTGCAGTTTCTGAGAAGAAGGCATTTGAACATTTTCCCATAGGGTCCAATGTTAATCTATGTCCTGCGGTGGTGGCCATCTTGGATTTCCGATCGGCATAAAAAACACACACCTTGTAGAGGACCTTCCAATGATCATTCCTGGGCAGTTTGGTTTCAATTATCCAAGTGGTTTCAGAGAAGAAGCGTTTTGAAACATTTTTCCCATAGGGTCCAATGTTAAACTAAGTCCCGCCGTAGCCGCCATTTTGAATTTCATACCGGAACAAAAAACGTACAGTTTGTAGAGGACCATCTAATGAACATTCATGTACAGTTTGGCTTTAATCATATTTGTAGTTTCTGAGAAGAAGGCATTTGAATATTTTCCCATAGGGTCCAATGTTAATCTATGTCCTGCGGTGGCGGCCATCTTGGATTTCCGATCAGCATAAAAAACAAAAACTTTGTAGAGGACCTTCCAATGATCATTCCTGGGCAGTTTGGTTTCAACTGTCCTAGTGGTTTCAGAGAAGAAGCATTTTGAAACATTTTTCCCATAGGGTCCAATGTTAAACTAAGTCCCGCCGTAGCCGCCATTTTGAATTTCATATCGGAACAAAAAACCTTAAGATTGTAGAGGACCATCCAATGAACATTCATGTACAGTTTGGCTTTAATCATATTTGTAGTTTCTGAGAAGAAGGCATTTGAACATTTTCCCATAGGGTCCAATGTTAATCTATGTCCTGCGATGGTGGCCATCTTGGATTTCCGATCGGCATAAAAAACAGTAACTTGGTAAAGGACATTCCAATGATCATTCCTTTACAGTTTGGGTTCAGTCAGTTCATTAGTTTCAGAGAAGAAGATCTTTGAAATTTCAGCCAATCAGAGCATATTATTGGCCCTGGCAGCCATATTGAATATTCGACTGGAACGAAAAACAGTAACTTTGTAGAGGACCATCCAAGGAACATTCCTGCTAAGTTCGGTTCCAATCGGCCAAGTGGTTTCGGAGAAGAAGCTTGAAATGTGAAAAGTTTACAGACGACAGACGCCAGACGACGGACGCCAAGTGATGGCAATAGTTCACCTGGACCTTTGGTCCAGGTGAACTAAAAATGGAATCGAAATAAAAATTCATTGGACACCAGGACATACGAATGTTAATGGAAATGAAATAGCCGACAGATTAGCTAAAGAATCTGCAAAGGAAGCAGAACAAAATCAATCAGACTCTCACAATACTATAACTAAACAAGATGTGAAAAAAGCAGCAAGGGACCATATTACGGAAAAACGGCAAAACAGATGGAATTTCAGTAATCGAGGAAGATTCTACCACAATTTCCATCATCAAGTAAAAACAAAAAACCTTCATGACTTTCCAAGCAAAAAAATTTCAACAGTAATTTACAACCTCAGATCAGGATATGCCAAACTTAATGATTACTGCCACAAATTAAACATCACCGAAAGTGCAAACTGTCAATGTGGAGAAAGGGAAACCATAAAACATTATATTCTTCATTGTGACCAATATGAAGAAGCAAGAGAAAAACTAATTCATGACATGTTTTTATTGTCTGGCTCAATGCACCTCAGTCTGGAGGTGCTCCTTACAGTAGGAGCAGATGAAGAAGTTTCAATAACGGAACTGGAACGGATTCGACTTCTAGTAGATTATATATGTAGGAAACCGAATGCTTCGATTTATAATTTATTTATTATTTTCTAACGTAATTATTTTATTTATTTTAATTTTATTTTATATCAGTGTCCACCTATCAAAAGTACAAGTGTGTTGAAATTACCAAGTGTAAATTGTACATGCGCTTAGACAATACCAAAATTACAAGAGAGACAATCCAGTGTCTATGACACGAAGAATACAGAATACCTCACCCTGGGCGGGAGTCAAACCCACAACATCAGTGGTGATAGGCAACGATTGCATTAAAGGTATCAGGACATCTCGGTACTGAACATATGAGACATCTCGGTACTTGGTACTGGACATCTCGGTACTGGAAATTTCGGTACTGAATAATAAAAATAATTTGATTGAATTTAAAAACTTTTTTAAATTTTTTTTACATGTAGACGTTGTTTATTTCCGTACTGAATAATAAAAATAATTTGAATGAATTTAAAAACTTTTACAATTTTTTTTTTACATGTAAACGTTGTTTATTTCCGTACTGAATAATAAAAAAAATTAATTGATTGAATTTAAAATCTGTTTAAGCATTTTTTTACATGTAGACGTTGTTTATACAAATTTGTATGTGTTTTTGTTTTTAATCATCTTTAATTAAATGGACATCAAAGAGGCTATTCATTAATATTTGTAAATAACTTTTATTTTGATAAATAAGTCCCTTTATCAATAAATCACAGATAAACTTAACGGGATGATTATTTTCATTTCTGTTTTGATTACATAGCTGTTTTAATTAGATAGCTTTAATTACCAAATTTAATTTCTTTAATCATAGATCAATGCTTTAATCTTTTGTTGGACTTCAAAAGACGATACAAGCTGAATTTTATTTGAGAAATATTTGCCAAGCCGATATATTATGGAGGGTTACCCTAATTTGAGATTCAAACTGCAAAAAACGAGCATCCATGCATAGATTCTGGCAGCAATGTCCGTCTCAGACAGGAGGCTTTGCAATGTGACCAGTGTTCACAGTGGCAGCACAGACTATGTAACACTGGTAAGACCTTTTTATCTAATTTTATCGCTTTTATATATTATTTAACCCCCCAAAAAAACAGACCTAATGATTGCAGCATATACATTCCATAGATTATTTAATTAACACCAGTATGATAAGAACGTTTGTATACTAAAACAACGATCTCCGGGATCGATCTACACTGGAATTATCAAAAACACTTTTGGTTCATATATATTAAAGAACTACTAGTACAAAAATATTGACATTTAATCAGTACCAAGCAATTGTGGTCAGTAAGGAATATTGTCTCATCCAAGTCCCGAACTGTCCAGTACCGAGTACCGAGATGTCCAGGTCAGTACCGAAATGTCCAGGACCGAGTACCGAGATGTCCAAGTCAGTACCGAGATGTCCAGGTCCCAAGATGTCTAGGATTCGCATTACATATTACAGTAAGTAATTGTAAATCCAACTACCAATACCATACAATCACGACAACGATGACCCCCAAGACATAATTGGTTCTCGACCAATAGCAAAATAGATCCAAGAACAGGTGCCTGTAAAAGGGCTTTGTATGATAAAAATCACTATAATGTCGGGGTTTAAATTTAATATCCATACCAGACATTTATGATTCTGGATTCAGTGGTGTATACGTTGGCAACAGCGGTTATCCAGGAAGTGGATGAAGATTCAAGATAGGTAACAGGTAACAGGTATCCATATCGCATATGTCGCGAACAAAGTGAAAGTAAAGTGCGAAATATTCGACCCCAACATTCTCGATCTACCGAAGTTTTTTTTATCATACAAATCATTTTAACAGACTCCTGTGATCCCAGCAGCTGTTTAGAAAAGAGTTCGGATACTAAGTCGGTACATTTGTATTTTCATTTAACTTAATTTAAGTATCAACCTGTCCGATTATTAAGCCCAATTGCCACTGTCCGGTGTCGTACAGCTGTGAAACGTAGTCTTGAATTGATTCATCAACCAAAATAGTCTTTCCCATCTTAAATCTGTCTGCTATTCCAAAACGGAAACTATTAACTAATTTTGAAGGGAGACCATCCATCACGGAACACGTTCGATAAGGCTAAGCAAAATATTTGTTCGCGTTATTCAAAACGCAACTGACGTTTCCGGAACTTGTATTGCACATGCGTACCGTTCTTATGATGATCCTACATTCAAAGGGAATTAACTCTCATAAGAAGTCGAGTTAGTTACGTCAATAATGAATTCGCTGATTTGAAGTTATCATCGATGATTTTAGTCAGAAGTATCGTTTTTAACAGATTTGACAGTGGATTACACTTGTAGTCAATTTAGTTTTAGTTATTTTAGACATATAGAAATTAAGATAAGAATAAAACAAGAACACTTTATTTTGATTCTGCACATAATAAAACAGTACAACATAAGCTCTAAGGAGCTATTTACCGAATATACATTAACAATAAAACAACACAAGTCACATGCAAAGTTACAAACTAAAATAATCTAAGACATACAGCCTTTACAGGCATAAAAAGGACTGTGTATAGATCTGAACAAGAACCCACGTGGCAAGTGCCTCTTTGGACTCTTGTTCAAGATCCACACACAAATGCTCCAACATAAAGCAGCATTTAAAAAAGAAGCAGCAGGTAAAAAAAAAAAAATAATAATAATAATAAATTTATAATAAAATTACCAATTATATTAATCAGTATTGAAAGCACCACCCTTAGGTCTGCTATCACTGTCACTGACCGATTTTGTACTCTTTTAATAGTACACATCAATTGACATTTTGTTACCCGATTGACTATGGATTTTTTTTAATTTATACTAGTATCGACTGCCGGTGTCACGGGGCAGTGGGGTTGGAGGGTGTTGGGGGGCAACTGGTTTCAGCACCAAAAATATAATGGTCATGGTTTAAATAAATATGTAAAAACATATTCACCTCGTCTATACTTATACTGTGATTGGGTAAGTACTTTCTGTTTTTTTGGCAATAACAAATATGTCAAAATAACAAAAAACTTTTGAATTTTTAAAGTTTTGTTTACTATTAATAGTATTTATATACAAACATAATAAGATTAGTTGAAAGCTTTTGTATAGTAATATTGTTTACACCTTTTTATGTTATTTTGACGACGTTCATTAGTTACTTTACTTTGAGGTAAAGTTTAATTATTTCCAATGTAATTTATCCCTAGATACAACACACTAATTATTATAATAAATGATTTTTGTTCTATTAAAATGTGTTTCTCATTTATAATTACCTGCCATGTTTTCATAATGACCACAGATATGTTCCGTTTGTCGTAATCCCTACCCGGTCATTTCCTCATTCATGACTTTTCACCAGTTTGTAGCAAGAGTAACACGATGGGTGCCACATGTGGAGCAGGAACTGCTGCCAACCCTTCCGGAGCACCTGAGTTCGCCCACATTTTTGACTTGTCTTTATTGAAGTTCATGTTGTTCATGTTGTCAATTACATGTTTCACGTTTTTAGTTCCATATTCTGATATTCGCCATAATTTACACGTAAAAATAAACAGATTATAGTAACCCATTTACTAGGTTACAATTGTATCGCAACTCATTTTTTCCTTCTTCGATCAAACTTTGGAACAATTTGACACCAGAGATAAGAAGTGCCCCGACAGTTAGTAGTTTTAAAAAGTCACTAATAAATGATGTTAATTTATTGAAACCATCTAGATACTATTCATATGGTTGTAGAGTGTTAAATGTCCTACACACTAGACTAAGACATAGATCTAGTAACTTGAATGCCGACCTTTTTAGGGTAAATTTAATTAATGACCCAGGTTGTGACTGTGGATGGGTAATAGAGGATGCGATTCACTTTTTTCTAGAGTGTTGCTTATATGTTGAAGCTCGTGAACAGTTGACAAATAATCTGCAATTTCTTGACAGTTTACTTATTGAAACTTTACTATTTGGCGATGATAGCTTATCTGAGGAACAAAATGCACAAATATTAAAATCAGTGCAGTTGTACATCAAACAAACGAAACGTTTTACCCCACAGTGATCACACTTCATATATTGAATTTAACTATTTTCTTTTGTTAACATTTTCTCCATTGTTGAATTACCCCCACGAATATGACAATTCTGTACTGTTATAACTCAATATATTATATAATTTCAAAAATCTTTTTTTCTTTTTTTTTTTCAATGTTGTTATAAAATGTAATTGTTAATTATACATTATTACTTGCTGGTGCATGGAATATAAAATTGTATGTAAATATGTGGAGAGGACCTTTGTAAGTTGGAATAACTTGTGTCCGATCCAAATGTTATATAGTTAACAATAAAATACGTTTAATCTAATCTAAAAAAATAAATGTTCGATTCGTCTTTGCTCCCATTAGTTTTGTAGAGGGTTCATGTTTTATTTATGTTATTTGTATTTATTTACGTATACTGTTGTTCAACACAATTCCCATATCAGATGATGTTCGTATCGTTTAACAGTAATACGACGGGTTTTCTTTTTCTTCCGTTGAGCGGCCTCCGTCATCTGATCTGCCACTTTGGGTGTGCGCATGTAAAAACTACAAAAATTTGTGTGCGGAATATTTAGTGAGGTTAAAAACGGCACTGGCAGCTTACTGACGGGTGTCACATGTGGAGCAAGAACTCCTAGCCCTTTCGGTGAACTTGCGTTCACCCCCTGTTTTTAGTGGGGTTCATAATGCTCGATCTTGTTTTCTGTATAATGTTTTGTAGGTTGTTGTTTGTCCCTTTTCTGTTGGCTTTTGTATTGTCTGTCCTTCGTTTTACGGCTTCTTCCAAATATGTTTTCTGTAACATTTGTGGGTAATATTAGTATAACTTCTTCAATCATTCTGTATTTTCCACTTCTCATGCCCTATTTCTACATCATTCAGATTTAGTGAGTGATTGTTGTCGAACGCTGTTATATGATGGTAAGAACAAGTCACTTTTTGATAAGCTAGTGATCATTCTTGTTTTCTGCTAGATCAACACATGAAGTTGAATATTGAATGTGCCAACTTCCTTTGACATTCTTTAACAAATCCACACAGGTTCACTCAGACACAAAATCCTGACTCATTAATGCTGTGGGATTAGCGACAAAATAGCAAATATCAATTTGATAGACTTTAACTTGATCCAATCAGATGCTTCCTACCAAGTTTCCATTCATTTGGCCAAGCAGTTTCAGAGGAGATTTTAAGAAATAGACCAACCAGAAGCAAGAATTGCCTAGGACGGCCATGTTTGTTAATAGATCGGGACAAAATGAGCTATCTTTATAGAGGACCTTCCATAGATTCTTCCTAATCAGTTTCGGTTCATTTGGCCAAACAGTTTCAGAGGAGAAGATTTTTTGAAATAGACCAGCCCACTGGGGTAACTTTTTTGTCAATTAAATTGTTTCTATAATGTATTTTAAATGACACATGCATTAGTACATAGTAATCTATGAACTTTCCACAAGGAAATTACGACTGAAAAATGTATATGAAAGAGAAAATCCAATTTTAAAAAATCACTAAGATGACCGCAACTGATCATATTTTTTTTTTTGCAATTACGGTCATCTCAGTTTTCAGATCTTAGCGATTTTTTAAAATCGGATTTTCTCTTCCATATACATTTTTCAGTCGTAATTTGTGATAAGTTCATAGATTACTATCGTACCAATGCATGTGCCATTTAAAATACATTACAGAAACAATTTAATCGACAAAAAAGATTCTTACTCGATTCCACATCCGCCATCTTGGAATGACTGTAATTACAGTTACGGTCATCAGCTTTACACCAGTGCAGCCAGAAGCAAGAATTGCTTATGACGGATCCGACAGGACAAAATGAGGAATCTTTATAGAGGACCTTCCATAGATGCTTCCTACCAAGTTTCGGTTCATTTGGCTAAGGGGTTTCAGAGGAGAAAATTTTCAGAAATCGACCACTCGGAAGCCTACGACGGCCATGATTGATAACGGATCGGAACAAAATGAGCAATCTTTATAGAGGACCTTCCATAGATGCTTACTACCAAGATTTGGTTCATTTGGCCAAACGGTTTCAGAGGTTAAGACTTTCATAATTAAACCAACCAGAATCAAGAATTGAAAATACCGGCCATGTTTGGTATAAATGACAAGAATCAAACATTTTTAAGAATTTTTTTTTTTAATATCAAATGTACATCAGCTGTAGCTGTATAACTTTTATACAAATGGGACTATCATAAAAAAAAAGTACAACAATGAAATTTGAATGGTCAACTAACACAATGTATAGGTGGGTATTCGTTCAACCATGAACAACACATGGTACAAAAAAAATAATAATAGAGAATATATTCTGAAGTCAATATTTAATTCCATGTATGTTTCAAGTTAAAAAAATGTTTTATTAAAAATTTATTCTGTTCAGTATCTTGTATGCAGCTTTGATAATCGTCTAAATATCTGAATGCTATTTACGGTAAGTATAAAGATCCAATTTCTGTTTTTGAAATATATGTTGGTAATAAGTACTTTTTACATTTAATATCAAAACAAGAAGATTAGGTTTTCTTTTATATATTTATAACTTTAACTGCTTCCCCTGATCCACCAAACTGAGTACATTTAAGTTCTATGAAAACATCTTATACATCATTGACATGGCACACACATAAATAGCTATGAAATTACCTTTTTAATATAAAAAAAAGTTAAAACACTATTTGTATAAAAACATACATGTATAAAATACAACCAGGGATCTTCCATTTAATCACACATCCCACTCAAGGAAGGCATTCTATTTTGTAAGGGACCAATCATTGAAGTAAATTATATATTTCTTTTCAGAAATGTTCAATAATAAATTATTGAAAGATTTACCATGGCATTCTATTTTGTAAGGGATCACTCATTGAAGTGACTTATATATTTCTTTGTAGAAATCTTCATTCATAAATTATTGAAAGATTTGATCAATCATAGAAGTGAAAATTGCATACATTTGTTTTTCTTTGTAGAATGTCGATTCATAACTCATTGAAAGAAATTCACCCAATGAAGTGTTTTAAAAATCACTCCATTGGGTGAAATTGACCAATCATAGTGAACGTGACAATTACACACATTTGTTTTTCTTTGTAGAAATTTCCATTAATAAATCATTGAAAAAAATTCACCCATTGAAGTGTTTTAAAAATCACTCCATTTGATGGAATTGACCAATCATAGTGAAAGTGAAAATTACATACATCTGTTTTTCTTTGTAGAATTTCTATTTATAAATCATTGAAAAAAATTCACCCATTGAAGTGTTTTTAAAACTCACTCCATCGAGTGGAATATGTATGTTTAGATGTAATAATCCCTCAGTATATAATAAAAAAGACATGATTTAAAATATTGCTATATAAATATCTACATTTAGCTACTAAAGGTAGTGTAAGTTTTGGATATATTTGGCACATAACTCTTTTGTTACATAAATATGTACATTGTAAAAAAAGGGGGAACATTCCCAGACAACAAATTTCTTTATTTTTCTTAAAAATTTTGATTATTTATAAATCAGCACATGTAATTCCGTATATATTTGTTTAAAACAAATTTTTGATTATATCACAGCTATAAAAGTAAAGCTGAATTAAATTGAGGTTTTAAGCACCATATTTTTCAGACTTATAGGTCATGACCTTTCTATTTTTCAGACTATAGGTCGTGACCTTTAACTTTAAAATAGGTTTCTCTATAATATGTATATAGAGCATGTCAATTTAAATCTTTAGTCCAAAGACTTTGTAGAAATATAAAAACTATATGTTTTAGGACAAACATACAACAAGAGATTGCAAACATAGAAATGAAACAACAAAAACTTTTGATTGGCTAAGAACTATAATGTTATTTACATATTTTCTATTGCATTATGGGGAAAATCACATCCACAAACAAACAAACATAAATTAGCACCAGTTTATATACTACACCGAATTGAAAAATTTTGATCACAACAGATAAGACAAATAAAATAATGTACTGTAGACCATGAAAATATTACTAGGTGAATGCCTGTAATGTGACTGAAATATGAATAAATACAATAGTGAAATATTTTCCGATACACAGTAATATATACCGGGTATATATATTTTCTACAGAGATGAAAGACATTTTTCTAAAGAGATTCCACAGGCCCTGATTATAACACGCATCACAACAGTGGTATAATATTATTCAGAAAGGATACAAAAGTTTAACAACCTAGGGAAAAAAAAGCTTTTTAACAACCTGATGAATTTTTCAATTACATGTACCTGAAAGGGAAGTAACTCTCTCCAAGCCAAATCAAATATATACCGACATTGATTCTGGTTAAATTAAGTACATATTTACTGCTGTAAAAAAAAAAAAATGAAAGACAGAACTGGCACTAGACAAATCTACAGTTTTAATGAGAAAGAAATGGATGTTGTAAAAATTAGGAAATCACAGACAACCTTTTTGTTATTCTGTTGTAAACAGTGTTACGAGGTTTAAGATACAATTCTTTTGTTTCTGTTCTTCAACTGACTGCCAACAATTTTATTAGTCTTTTGTACAGGGGTAAGCAGTGCTATGAAGCTAAGCTAAAAGTCTTTTGTTGCTGTTCTTCAACTCGCAGTCAACATATTTATCAATCTGTTGTACAAGGAGTAAACAGTGTTACAATTCAAAACCTGAGCGTAAATAAGGTATATTAATTTAACATTAGATGCACAATACATTTACAGAAATGACTAGAATGTATACATTAAATGATATATAAGGAAGATATACATGTATCAGATTGTTAGAACAGTTTATACAGGATTGATAAAATATCATACTACATGAAAATTATCCTTTTCTTTTCCCTGTTTTGAGCATTACGTTCAAAATATCAAATTCTTATAGCAATCTTTGGTGATTTCATTAAAACACAAAAATTACCCATTTATGAAAAAAAAAAAATCTGTGTTGTAGAATAAATAACAATTTTATAACATTTACAGTTTTTCCCTGCTTAAAATATCTTCATCTCCACTGACTGATAAATCTTGTCGTTTTAATTAAAATTATTTTGATGTTTATTCAAATAAAACAAAAATATTTTGATGTTTATCCAAATAAAAGAGAAATAGTTTGATGTTTATCCAAATAAAAGAGAAATAGTTTGATGTTTATCCAAATAAAACAATACTATTTTGATATATTAAAATAAAACAATCAAAAATAACATATTCCACCATACTAAACTAGGCTGAACATTTATACGCCACTGTGTTACTTATACCTATGACACGAGGACATGAAAATCACTATTTAATGAGAGATTAAAAAAACAAGGTATTTACTTATATAAACTATTTTCCAGGTGCCGTTTCAATTTCTATATTTTTGAAGCAGCCATCAGGAAGAGAATTCTTAATTTGTTCTATATTTTCCACGTCTTTTTTCAAGTCTTCGTACTCTCGTTTACTCTTAATAACCAGGTCTATTATCTCGTTATTAGCGTTCTCAAGTTCAATAAACTGTGTGTCTAAGTTGTTTTCCCGTAGTAGTTTCTCAGCTTTATCGAGTTCTTTTTCCAACTCCTCCAATTTGGCAGTATCCACACTGTCCAGTTGATCTATAAAAATAAACAAATATATTGTTAAATTCTAACTTTCTAACCATAGCAATTACAAATATTGTTACATGTAGCAACTGGCTCCAACTTTTGAAAACAACATTTATATATAAATTCCGAAAAATGTTAAAAAATGCAGTTGGTGTTTGTAAATTTTGTCAGAATGAATAATATCTCAATGCAGAACCTGGTCTACTCAGTTCAGCTTTCACTTCTTAACATATAAATAGTATGACTGGATTTGGGTAAGTGAGTGATTGTTGTTTAATGCCAACTCAGCAATTTTTCAGCTATATCATGGCAAGAACAAGTTAATTTTCAATGAGATGATGATGAAGTCTGCTTTGAACTAGACCAGCACGCTTAGCTGGATTTTATAGTGCTAGCTCACTGAAACAACAGTTCACGGATAGACATGTCGCTCCACTCGGTGACATTATCCTGATTTCGAGCCAACCAGTATTTGCTCTTTCTCCTTAACGCTTAGCGGAGAAGCAACAAATACCAATTTTATAATCTTTGGTTTGACACGATCGGGGCCTGAACCCACGATCTAACGCACTCAGGGCGAGCACGCTATCCATTACACCACTGATGCGCTTGACTGGATTTAGATCTAAGTAATTTGAACAACCATATCATACAGTCAAGGCAAACAATTTAATTTACCCTGAACAACATTTAACCTACAAAAGATAATGACTTACTCAATAAATTAGAAATATTTTTAACTTCATTCAGAGCAGCAATGACTTTAGATGACACACCATTGGCTGTGTTCTGGGCCTGGCTAGCCTTCTTTAATGCCTATAATAAGATTATATTTATATTTACATTGAATTAATACGACGTCCTTCTTTCACTTTGCAAACAAACGAGCGATGAATCAGATGACAAACTCTTATTAGCACATGCTCGGTACACATTTAAACCGGGACAGTGGGTATAAATAGCTGTGGGCGGAGCAAACATTCAGATTGTTCATTATTTTGACCACGGTTATTTTGAGGAGGAAAAATCAATGATACTTAGTTTCAGTTACTTTTAAAGCAAAATATTTGACAGGCATGGTCACTAGTATACCTTTCTACGAAACTTTCAGTCTTATTAAAAATAATATTCCTCATCAGTCTAAAAACTACAAAAATCACTTCGAAATTCAAATTTCTGAGGTATGTAACCTTTAGGTCACATCGGTCATGTTTCATAAATATGTTGTTCAGCGGGGATTTTTGTTTATCATTCTATTAATAACACAATACCCTGATGAGTGATCTGATCATAAGCTTCGCACACAAATTTTGTCGATAGGCACTACCGCAAATGCTGGTTTAAGCCAGGTGATAAAAATCACAAAATAAAATTATTTACACGGTTGTTAACGTTTTAAACATTTATATTCACTGAAAATAATCAACATATCCAAAATTGCGACGTGCAATTTAAACATGCAAACACAATATTATTGTCACGGATGCTCCATCAATACGACAGACTTTCCTGTCGTAAAAGTACATGTTGATGAGTTATCGTTTGCTCGAATTTGGCAGCATAAATTGTGTGCTACATTGTCCGCAAATGTAAATATACTACCGTATTTGTACTGTTTAGACATATCAGAATCGAAATAATTCATGGAAGCCAGAAAGTGTTTTGCCGCAAGGGATGAAATTTACTAATATCCTGCAAACCCATGTTAAAACTCTGAACACATTTTTTGCTTCCATGATTTATTTTTTAAGTAACACATATCATGTACTAAGTATGTCCAAGGATCAACATGTCTGTTATCGTATAATTCATGTATAAATTTTAAACTGTTAACACATTTCTTTTTTTTTAATAAAATTGACTTCTCTTGCACTTGATACAGATTTTAATGCAAATACAGGATCAATTCATGTAAGTTCTGGAACAATAGTCTACTTAAAATATGATTTTTTTTTTTTAAATTAAAAAAAAACTTTCATCTACTTTTAAGACAAAACAATGATTTTCCTGTGCCTGATCTTATATTTTCGAAATTCAAAATTTTTTCGAGGGTTTGTGACTTGTACGAATCCTGTAAGATGCAGCGTACAGTCCAGACCACTTATAATGAAATCGGCTATATTGTATAGAGTACATATACTATGTCTACTTAAATTGATGTTTGGTTATAATGAAAAGATTGTATGTCCCCCAAAAAAATTAATAAAAAGTGCATTTAGACGGTATTGCTTTTAAACAGTGATGGTTAACAATTCCACCAATATCAACAACACAAACAATCACCTCTCACCTTAATTTACTGAACACACACACACACAAAAAGGGGGGGGGGGGGGGGGCCATGGCATATGACGTTGGAAATCCAGGTATTGATTGGTATTATGGTTCTGATTTGCTGTTTTTTTTCAAGCATGAGTACATAAACCGTACTTGAAAGTTTCAAGACCGCAAGGCCTGATCTTATAATTTTCAAAATTTCTGAAAGTTTTTGAGAATTTGTGATTTCTACAAATCCTGTAAGATTCAGTGTACTATGTATTGTTGGGTATTATGGAAGGGAAGTTATGGGTGTTCAACAATATTTCAGTAATATCGTGGTAGTCAGTTTTATTGGTGGAGGAAACCGGAGTACCAGTAGAAAACCACTGACAAACTTTATCACACAATGTTGTATCGAGTACACCTCACTGGCATTATGGGTAATCTTACATCATTTGTTAATGCAGAATCATCATCGGCTTGTTTCTCACGATCGGCTATTTGTCTTTCTATGTCAGATACGTCTAATGCTAAATTATCTGCTTCATCCTTTAGATATGTAGCTCTTTCTTTTGTGTCGTCTGCTTCCTGTCGTATTCTACTGGCTTCCTGTAAGTGTACGAGGAATGAATAAAATATTAATACATGTATCATATACTTGCTGACTGTATGTAACTGAACAGATGTTAGTGTTTTCTATGTATTTATTATGGATTATTGTGATCATTTTCTATTTATCGTAAATCATAATTAGCATTTTTACTTGTATTTATCATTAACGATTATTAGCATTTTCTATTTATAATGAATCATTATTTTCTATTTTCCACGAAACCATGCTTAACATTTCATTCTATGTTCTTCTACAGATTTGAGAACAATCAGTTCAATTTTCATCGAAACTACAATTTATTTTCTACTATTCAAGTTCACACATTTTCATAGTTTAGGACAATGAAAACAGCTATTAAATGCTATTGACCTGGGATAATATTTGAGTTGAAGCTTGCAGAAAAAAAAGATAATTTCAACATGATCCCTAGTTCATCTTGTCAAACTTTTTTTTAAATTATTGTTGTGATACTTTTGTACCAACCATCTGTTTTTAATGGGTTCCCGTTTTTAATACATAACAATAATATGAAAAAAAAGTTTAAACAGTGATGGTCCACAATTCCACCAATGAACAATCACCTCTCACCTTAACTTGTTGTACACAAAAAACGACCATGGCATATGACCAGACAAGATTAAATGCTTAGATACAGAAGGCAAAAATAAAAAATTTGTTTCCGACATCCGACAGCTTGTTTTTACTTTATCAATTTTGCAGTTTGTTCATATTGTCTGATATGATGTACAAATTTCGGGGAAAATTTATTCCCCCTACCTACTGATCCATTGGAGAAATGGAGGTTTAGGTGCATGAAACGAACATACTTTTAAGGGTGGCCTAATGCTATTTATAGTTGCCAAACAAGATAAAAATGATATCTTTTACAATGAATAACTTACATCAGAAGCATCCTGAGCTGTTTTCTGAGCTTGCTGTGCTAATTTGAGGGCCATGTCTGCATCTGACTCCGCCCCACTCAGAGCGTCCTGAGCTTCCATAGTCTTCTTCTCTGCCTCCTCAATAATACGTTCAATTTCTGGGATCTTTAACAAAGCATCGTCAGCTTTATCTTTGTTCTCCTGGACCTCTTGATTAAACTTCAGTAAGATGTCTAATGTACTCTGAGCTTCTTGTAAGGTACGCTCTGCACGATCAACAGCGTCCTTGGCCATACCTCTCGCAGCATCAACTTCGGCTAATAATTCATCAACACGCTGAAAAATACAGAAATAATGAAATAAAAACGTAGATATCAAAATTAGTGTGAACGACATGTTTCTGAAACAACCTTCATCAGGTGCTCTCAAAATCCAAAGATTGGAAAGCCAAATAATTTAAAGTTTTGGAAGCAATAAAACCAAAGGGCTTAAACAGGATAGATAAAATCGGCCAAAGTCTCATATGCCTGAGGGAGGAGAACCTTTGTTTTATTTATAATTATATTATTTAGGAACTGTAAATTTTGGTAATAATGAAACCTACATTGTGTTTAATTGATATTAAAAAATATAAAATGAGAGATACAGTAGCCCCTATATAACAATGCATATCTGCCTGCAATGAAAATGAAAAAGTGACCTTGTAAGAGGGGTGGCCTCTTTTGGGAAGAAACAATTTAGTAGTAGTTGACAATCTCACTGCAATTTAACATCTGGAATGATAACAGGTGAAAGTGACCTTACAGAAGGACTTGGTTTTTTTCCTCCAAATTTGCATAAATACTTTGTATTTAAATATGTAAAAATGATTTAGCACAAAAGTATGTACATGTTATTGTACACAACAGGAAATTCAATCTGAAACTCGAAATGTTAAAGCCAAGGATATGATAATACCACACATCAAAATTGTAAAAAATTTACCAGAAAGTTTTATTCCTGCATTGCCTAATGTTGTTCTAATCATAGTGAAACCTGTCTTAATCGAACCCTGAATAAATCAAAATCCTGTATACACTGAACTTTAAATAAAGTCCCAATGTAGGAAATCTTTTGTACCAGAAAATTTTATTCTTGCAAGGCCTAATGTTGTTCTAATTATTGTGAAACCTTTCTTAATCGAACTCTGAATAAACCGAAATCCTGTATAAACCGAATAAAAGTAATAAAGTCCCAATATAGGAAATCTTTGTTAATTTAACCTGTATAAACCAAACACCTGTCTATTCTGAACACATAAGTTGGTCCACAGAGATTTGGTTTAGACAAGTTTTACTGTACAACATTTTTTAAGATTATTTTGTAATTAATGTTCTTTAAAAACAAATAATACTTCAATTTGTATCTTTTTCTTATTTAAAAAAAAACTTACATTTTGTTGTTCATTTCCATCATTCAACAATCGTGTAGCGTTAACTGTTTGGTTCGTCACGTCTTCTAACAAGGCAGAGTTAGCTCTCATTAATCTCAAGGCCTCTTCCTTTATCTCCATGGCCTAAATGGAAAAATACATTAAAATCTTGTCAAGTTCACACTTATAAAATTTAAAATGAAAAATAAATTTACTATATTTATTCAACAGTTCTAATAATTATCAAGAAAGGATATGAATATTAATGAACATGAGAGACTGTTCAATTTTTCACTTGGACACAAATTAAAGTCAAAGAACAGCAGTTACATTCTAAAGTCACAGTAGGCAATACATCACCTTAATATGCACCTAAATGTTTAAAGATATTGAAATTTGAAGCTCTATAAAAAGACATAAAATAAGATTTTAACAGACACATAGTATTTCCCATATGGTAAAGCACATACAAGACTAGGTCTCACATACTGCTTTCTCTTATATGTCCAATGTTATGTCACCATACGAAACAACGTCAAATACAATGCAAAGGAAAGATTTAGAATTTCTTGCATAAAACAAATGTTTTCCTGCATCAAGTGTTTTTGATTGTCATTTAATGAAGAAATAAGTTCTTGTATAAGACAAAGTATGTAATATTGGAATTCACTTGTGTGGTAAATTATGTATGGTTTTTCCCTTGAGCGCCACTCAAGTAAAGATTAAATTTTCAAGCTCTTGGATGATAGTCCTGATCTTCAATATGTTTTCATGACAGAATGCATAACCTTTCACCCGATAGTCATATTATCTTGTAAAGAAGAATATTATTACCTCTTTCTTTATCAGTATAGCATTACTTTTCAGTGCCCCAACATCTGTTCCTGGTAACTGGATTGAAGTGGCATCGGTATACAGTTTCAGGGCCTCGTCATATGCATCAATGGCTCTCTGTTTAGCACTCTCCGCAAATGTGCGAGTCTGGTTGTACAACCTATCTGCATCATTGTATCTACAAACATCAACATTTGTAATAAGTCAAAATCTAGAGTGAGTAAGTGATCATTGCTTAACTCTAAATCAGCCGTATTAATAGTGAAAACAACTTACATTCGACAAGATGATAATGATATCTGCTTTGTACTAGACCAACATGCTTAGTAGGAGCTTTATATTGCTAGCTTACTGAAACAAGTCAGCGGGTAGACATATCTTTCCACTTGAACATATTATTCTGATTCTGACCCAATCAGTCTTTGCTCTTTCTCCTTAAAGGGAAACTTCGCGATTTTTTACATGTTAGCTAAATATGTTCCTGGTGATATAAAATACATATTCACAAAGTTTTATCGACATATTTCCACAAATAACGAAGCAAATCGCAAATTTGTAATTTTAATTTCTAATTTTTCAACTAGCTTGTGACGTTTTAAGCCAAAAATGCATTGTGGGATTGAAATTTAAAGTCTGGGTCGCTGATGTTAAATTCGCTTCATTTAAAGCACTCAGAGGACTGTAATTTAAATCTAATAACCGTTGGAAAATTAAATACTGAAGTGAACATCTACGTACTTTTTTGACAAACAACTATTTTAAATGAACAAAATGTTTCATTTCCTTTATATTTACAACGGAAAGAGTGTTTTATAGCAGTCACCTATATTCGCTATATATCGGATCTCTTTTACAATTATGTTCATTTTGTTTTACTGCTAATGTGCTGAAAAATATAATGGATAATTTTGACAACGCGTAACTTGTGTATTGATTGCTAGATTCTGTTTTAATCCCTTTTCTATAATCATTATTCAGCATGCTGTTTACTGTTATTTTGATCTCTGCATGTAGATGTCCGCTTGTGTGTTTTCTAGCCGGAGGGTAAAATTATACAGGTGTAAAATTCAAGGTGACCGGATTAATAAAATGGGAATTTGAATACACACTATTTGCTTTCCAAGACGAGTTGGTAGATCGTTTATTATCTATTAAAGATAAAATATTCTTAAAACATTAGAATAAATATAACGTTGAAATAACAGGAACAAATTAAGTTTTAGATGATAAAAAAAGTATACACCATCCTTGAAATTATAAGTGTTCATTATGAGAGGCACCAAATTGGCCTAACTATATATAGCTGTCTCATCATAATAATTTAACGATCGATGTTCATAAAAGATGTTTTAATTTTAATATTAAATAAAATGATTTAGGCCTAAACGTTTAGAAATAATTTTTTTTCTTTTTAACAATAAAAGAAAATGATTATGATTTTACTCAATCATTATTTTAACAGTCGGTGTTCAAAAAAAGATGTTTTAATTAATTTAATTTAATCAAATGATTATGATTTTACTCAATCAATATTTCTTTACTTTTCTTTTGTTCAACGCGTGTTGTTTGTTTGGGAACATTTCTATATAAAGCCCCAAAATTAACGTTTTGGTTATAGCTTAAATATGTCGAGCTCAGGTACGGAAAGTGACTAGCGCCTCCAGTGATGTAGATTTCGACGACTATGGGGTGTTTGGTTACCAACTTGAACCAGAATATATGGAAGAAGAACTCAGACAAATGGAAGAGGCAGCGAGTGCCCAACGTCGGGAAATCGAGAACAACCCACGTCAGAACGACACAAATTTGATATCCACTGATATTCATTTAGACAAAGTTCGGAAGAGATCATGATCATGAGTGGTATAAACAGATGAAGGGAAGTCAAAAATTATAAAGAGATTAGGCCACACCAGATTTACTTCTTGTTCTTCGGATTTTGTGCTAAAAACGTTGTCCAGAGCGAGCAAGTGATTTAAAAATGTTAATTTCTTTTCCTTTTTTTGCTTGTCATTTTTGATGAGCGAAATGTAAAATATTATGCGAAAAATATATTTCTTATATTTTTCATGTATTTTCAGAAGCGAGAGACCATATTTTAATTTTAAATATTTTATTCTTCAATAAATTAAGGCAAATAATTCCTGAAGTAAGAAGTGAAATGCGGGATTTACTTATTTTTATCTTCATTCTGAAAACGACAGGTCATTCACGTTCACTCAGCAGGGTACCTAATATTGCATAATGAGTTTAGGTCCACACAGGAAATCGCCAGGCAGAATATACAAGTGTCATTTTACATCCGGTCGACGGGCCTCTGATCGAATACCTGAATACATGTGTCACAATATTTGGCAATAATCAGAAGCGCAATGCACATTTTGCGACCCGTTAACTAACTAAAATTTTACCCCTAAGGGTTGAAGGCATGTTCAAGGAATATATACAAACAACGTACACAAGTCAAATAGACAAAAACATAATAAGAATAGAAAATAAAATGAAAACAAATTACGCTACCCGTGACTAGAATAGCAGATGCAATACACATTTTAAAGGTTCTAATAGGTGATCAAAATACACGACCCTGATCACATTAGGAATGGGTGCATATTAATGCACACTGCTGGATCAAGGGGGTGTTCGACAATTTAGTAAAATTTGTGTATAAATTGAGTAAA
The DNA here is from genome assembly GCA_963383655.1 of Bathymodiolus septemdierum. Taxonomy (NCBI): domain Eukaryota; kingdom Metazoa; phylum Mollusca; class Bivalvia; order Mytilida; family Modiolidae; genus Bathymodiolus; species Bathymodiolus septemdierum. The sequence continues at coordinate 9,207,714 of OY726528.1, forward strand.
AATTGGCAAACAAGAGCCTGGCACCCCGTTTTCAAAACTGCTGGATCCACACCTAATGCAGCAATGATTCATGGGCTATTTTCACAAAAAAAAAAGATTACCATTGATCGTAAGCTATATTGAATTGTTCATTTTTATCTTGATTTTTTTGTGTCCCATCAGAATGATGTAGCAACAACCAAAATTATGAAATAAAGCAGGGTGAACAGGACAGGGTAGAAATTCTTCTTGCAAAATAGACAAAAAAGCATTCGTATGCAATTTTTCCTTATAGAAATAGAAATTAAAATAAGTTTATTAACCAAATCAGGGCCCCAGGAGGGCATATACAAATAACAATTATGATTGATACACAACAACAATACATCAAACTAAATATTCGCGGTGAAATATCAATAATTGTGATGAACAAATTTTTTATGACTATTCTTAGATTAATCAGAAGGGTCCACCAGTTCGAAAGACGTGATTAAAATAAACAAAATATGTTACGCAGAGACATATTATATGTTACACTTTGTTTTTGTATAATAAACTTATTTATAATACTCATCGTCTGTAATTGTCAAATGAAATCTATTACAAATTATGTTTACATAATCCTCTCAATTGTATGGCTTCCTACCCTGTAACTTTCTGTGCTTTTAGCTTATGTGTATCTTTATTGTAGTGCATGCACGATCGATTACAAAGTGCGATCTTACTGAATAATGTCATTAAAACAATTTTGCCCCGTAGTATAGGCCTTTTTGTATTTTTTTTTTAACGAATTCAGGGCATTGTTCAGATGTCCGTTCTTTTTTTTAGCTTAATTTCGTAGTTCTTCAATTTTGGAAAAAAATCTTTTGTAAATGTGTCTCGTTAAAGACGAACCTTTCCCCCCCGATTCTTTTGTTTTGCCATAATCTATAGAAGCAAAACGTAAATCTGCAAAAAGTGATTGTGTAATAAATTCATATTAATTTAGAATAATAAGAAAAATAAAAAGAATTACCATCAAGTTAAACAACTGTACGCCTGACAAGCCATATCGACACTGAATGAGGACCCTGGTTTGTCACGCTTGTCTTGGGGCGTGGTGGTATTTAGACGTCACGTGATACTTGGTATTGAGATGCTATCAAAATGGCGACTTCCATGTATCGTTGACAGAATTTTAAAATCGATTTCATTCCCTTATCCAACATAATAAAACGCTAATATACATATAAACATCCATATTTATACATCAGGAAAAACATATAAAAAAAGATTTTTTTTGCCAAGTTTCCCTTTAATGCTGCCTGCTTAGCGGATAATTTCTTTGGTTTGACACGATCATGGCTTGAACCCATGATCTATCACACTCGAGGCGAGCACACTAACCATTACACCAATGATGTGGTTACAAGATGTGTAAATCTAATTTGAAAAAGGGCCATAAATCTGTTGAAAAATATAATTTCTAAATATTTGTGTATAACAATGTCATTTGACTAAATATGGAAAATAACCTTCTTAAGATAAGCTATGGATGGTGTAGACATTAATCAAACAAATGAAAGTAACATACACAAAAAATACATGTATGTGTTCTGGTCAAGGAAATAACCCAATTACTACAAGCAACATTTTACATATCAAGGTGTAAATAAGCAATATCAGTCTTTCCTACTGTTAACACAATACAGTTGTCCCTCTATCTTCCCATAAGACCCCTCTCACCATAGGTCATCTCTCTTATTAGGCCAGACTGTTAACACAATACTGTTGTCCCTCTATCTTCCCATAAGACCCCTCTCACCATAGGCCATCCCTCTTATTAGGTCAGACTGCTAACACAATACAGTTGTCCCTCTATCTTCCCATAAGACCTCTCTCACCATAGGTCATCCCTCTTATTAGGCCAAACTGTTAACACAATACAGTTGTCCCTCTATCTTCCCATAAGACCTCTCTCACCATAGGCCATCCCTCTTATTAGGCCAGACTGTTAACACAATACAGTTGTCCCTCTATCTTCCCATAAGACCCCTCTCACCATAGGCCATCTCTTGTATTAGGACAGATATCAGATTCATTGAGATAATAAAATACTACTATATTATCCCCCTCATGAGAGGACACCTCTCTTATAAGGTCATATTTCAGAAGTACAGAGGGCAAAATACAGTCAAACCTGTATTAAGAGGTCACCTTTGGGACAAATAAAGTGACCTTATAAGACAGGTGACCTCTTAAAAGAGATACAATTTATAAGAAATTTTCTATCACAGGACAAGAATATATTGACCTTTTAATACAGGTGACCACATGGGCAGATTTGACTACTAAATTGTCCCCCTCATTACAGAAGTTGTGTGGATGGGGCCTACTGTACTACATACTGTTGTTTAAGTCTCTGTATATCATCACTGGTTTTGTCTGGCATTCTCAGCGTCTCTTCTGCTAGACGTTTGGCTTCCTGTGAAGTATTTAATGCATTCTTTGCCAACATTTCTATTCTTTCTGCATCCTTCCATTGTCTACAATATAAAAAAATATTACAACAAATTCTTTACAGTTTTCTTTTTCTGTCGATAATTAAAGAATTTTTCCTTTGATCTTTACACATGATAATATCTATTATCAAGCAACAAGAATAATATGTAAGAAGAGTTTGAAGATAACAAAGGGGTAATCAGAATCTGTAAAAGGACAGACAACACAATGGCCAAAAGAACTAGAGGCTTAGTGCGCTGAGCCTGTGTCGCTCACCTTTCATTCTGCTTTGAAGAAACTTAATACAGAACCTTCCATGGGTGCTTCCCACCAAATTTTTGTTCATTTGGCTAAGCAGTTTCAGAGAAGATTTTTAGAAATCGACCAACCAGAAACAAGAATTGCCTATGGCAGCCATGCTTGCGAACAGATAGGGATGAAATGAGCAATCTTTATAGAGAACCTTATGTAGATGCTTCCTACCAAGTTTCATTTCATTTGGTCAAGCGGTTTCAGAGAAGATTTTTAGAAATCGACCAATCAGAAACAAGAACTGTGTGTGGCGGCCATGCTTGTTAACAGATCAGGACCAAATGAGCAACCTTTATAGTGGACCTTCCATAGATGCTTCCTACCAAGTTTCGGTTCATTTGGCCAAGCGGTTTCAGCGGAGAAGATTTTTAGAAATTGACCAATCAGTAACAAGAATTGACTGTGGCAGCCATGTTTGTTAGCGAATCGGAACGAAATGAGCAATCTTTATAGAGGACTGCCCATAGATGCTTCCTATCAAGTTTCGGTTCATTTGGCCTAGTGGTTTCAGAGGAGAAAATTCTAAAAAAAATCGGCCAATCAGAAACAAGAATCGCCGGTGGCGGCCATGTTTGTTAACAGATCGGGACCAAATGAGCAGTCTGTATAGAGGACCTTCCATAGATGCTTCCTACCAAGTTTCGGTTCATTTGACATAGCGGTTTCAGAGAAGAAGATTTTTAGAAATCAGCCAATCAGAAACAAGAATTGACTGTGGTGGCCATGTTTGTTAACAAATCAGAACGAAATAAGCAATCTTTATAGAGGAACGCCATAGATGCTTCCTACCAAGTTTCAGTTCATTTGGCTGAGGGGCTTCAGAGGAAAAGATTAAAATGTGAAAAGTTAACGTACGACGGATGCCAAGTGATGGCAAAAGCTCACATTGCCTTTGGCGAGGCGAGCTAAACAAGAATTGCATGTGGCGGCCATGTTTGGTAATGGATCAGAACAAAATGTGCACTCTTTAGAGAGGACCTTCCATAGATGTTTCCTATCAAGTTTCAGTTCATTTGGCCGAGGGTTTTCAGAGGAGAAGATTAAAATGTGAAAAGTAAACGGATAACAGACGACGGACACCAAGTGATGGCAAAAGCTCATATTGCCTTTGGCAAGGTTTGCTAAAAAGAATATTAATGTGAATACCTACTTGTAATGTATAGAATAAACATGCCACACTATATCAGCATTAGTTAATTTCTAAGGGAGATAATGGCAAGAGTTATCTTTCTTTTAACAGTTTAGGCAAGAGTTATCTTTCTTTTAACAGAGGAAAAGATTTGTCAGAAATCAACCAATCAGAAACAAGAATTGCCTGTGGTGGCCATGTTTGTTAACGGATCGGGACGAAATGAGCAATCTTTATAGAGGACCTTCCAAGTTTTGGTTCATTTGGCCAGGCGTTTCAGAGGAGAGGATTTAAAAAAATCGGCCAATCAGAAACAAGAATTGCCTGTGGTGGCCATGTTTGTTAATAGATTGGGACGAAATGAGCAATCTTTATAGAGGACCTTCCATAGATGCTTCCTACCAAGTTTCAGATCAATTGGCTCTGTGGTTTCAGAGGAGAAGATTAAAATGTGAAAAGTTAACGAATGACAGACTACAGATGACGGACGCCAAGTGATGGCAAAAGCTCACTTTGCCTTTGGCAAGGTGAGCTAAAAAGGACAAAAAGACAAACAACGATCTACAAAACATCCTCTCACCATTGATGCGATATTGCTTTGGAGAAATCATTTCTTGGCAAACAAATCAATATTTATTGTTTTTATGATTTGAGACTAGTTGTTTTGTTGTAGCTTCTGATACTTGTGAGGGTGCGTCGTGGTCGTGATCGTGTAGTAGTTAGATTTATAACTACCCATGCAATCAGTGCCTATCACCACTAAAATTGTGAGTTCAAATCCTGCTCAGGTGAGTTGTACTCGATACATTATCTGACAAAGTTTGTCAATAATAATTAATACCTGTCCGCCTCTGATTTTGCTCTGGAAGCAATCTGCGTCATTTGCTCAGATTTCTGTCCAAATTTAGCTAAAGCTTCCCTGGCTCTTTGAAGGGCTGCTCTTCCCTCACTGTCTATGTAATTCTCTGCTGATTGCAAAGCCTTTTCAGCCCGGTCAATAGCTTCCCTAGCTTGTAAAAGATCTGTGGCACTGTTCTGTGAGGCAGATTCAGCCGCTGACAACTTTCCGCCAATCTGGTAAGCTCTCGATGTTACTTCTTCTATAGCTTTTCTCAACGCTGCAAGCTGGACACCTAATGTTCCATTGTCACCTAGAATACAATCAAACAGTTAAACAGTTAAACCTGTTTATAGAGGACACACAAGGAAACTGAAAATATGCACTTTATGAGCAGTTGCTCTTTAATTACAGATTAAAATTATATGCACTATTCAATAATGGGGAAAATAAGGCTGCCCTGATTTGTTATATAGAGGTGCCTTTTAAGTCAGGTTTGACTGTATGTTAACTGAGATAATTTATCTAACTGTCAACAGAATAATTTTCAAGCACTTATCATGAAAGGAACAAAATCAGGTCACGGGTTGAACAAATTTTTGGGCAGGCCCAAGCCCAGGGCTTTTTAAACTTTTTTAACCCAAGTCCGGTCAGTGATTTGCCAAGTCCCAATTTGTAGGATAAAATTTGAAATTTTACTTGCTTGTCAACTAAAGTTTGTGCAACTGATGCAGCAAAAGTTTTACACCCAGGTCAAGTCCATTTTTAACTTGTATTTCACATATCAATTCATAATCTGAAAATGGTTTTCCAGCTTTGACAACACCGTAGGCAGTATTAAACAAACTTTCAAGACGTTTTCTCTGACTTTCATCTAATTTCAATAATGACTGGCCTATTGGGGTGTCAGCAAAGGCCTGTGAAGGGCCGGCAGCTGCCTGGGGATCATCAAGTTCCTTAGCTTAAACCAATGCTTGACACATAACAAGTGTTCTGGTGTTTATCGTGTAACTTAAGTCCATCAATGCGTAAATTGTTAGTTCCCCGAGTAAGGGCATCTTTCCTATCTGACAAGTGTGGAAATTTTCTACAGTACTTGCAGTACATTTCCTGAGCATTCTCGTCAAAACCCAAGGAAATTTATCTATCCACGAGTTTTGAAATGTTCTCGTTCGTTTCTCCCTATCATACTTAAGATGTTTATTTCTGGGAGTTTCAGGATCAGTTGGCTCGTCGTTCGCTTTCCGCTTTTCCGCTTTTTTGACTGTAAAATTAAAATTAAGCAACGACATTTTTCTCAAACGTTGTCAACATAAACATACGATTGATCAATGTTATTCCTATGCTTGACTTTACATAGGTATGTGGAAAGCGCATAGGTGATTCGGAACTCATTAATATTCATGAGGAATATCGATCCGTCCAGGATGTGTATTACAGTTCTTGAAATAGTTTTTTAGTACTTACTTACAGTGAAAGGAGACAATTGACAAAAACTTGCATGTGATTTGAATTGAAAATAAGACGCTTAGAAAAAAGTGGAGTTTTTATTGTATTAAAGACATGCTCGACAGGCTTTTTCCATGGAAAAACGGCAAGCCCGAAGTTTCAATTTTCTAGTCCCGGGCGTCGGACTTGAGGAATTTTCAACCCCTGCAAGTGTAATAGTCAAGACAATATAGCTGAAAATTTGTTGAAAGAGATGAAACACAAATATTAAATTTTATAATGCAGTCCTCGTGATGAGCACCGGCCCTCCAGCCCAAGACCAGTAAAGCTTTCTCCAGACCAGTAAATTTTTCAGATTTTATTTAGAACTATATAAAAATAAATTCAAGAATTTGATTCGGACCAGTAAATTCAAATTTTCATTTCGAGGACTGAAACAGTGTGCAACTTAGTTTGCAACTTGGCTAATTATATGAAATGCAATCAATAAACACTGTATATTCATTTATTTTCGTGGATCGACATAAAATAAAAATTTCGAAGACACTTCATTTCGTGGTTTTCACATTTTACTGACACTAACTTTGAACACTAAATTTATAATCCTGTGACAATACATTTTACTCACTTCTTCAAACAATAAATTTGTACTTCCCGTAGCAATTCATTTTATGAAAAATTAAAAACCTACAAAATTTAGAACATTTTCAGTGCTAACGTGTAATTAAAAACCTACAAAATTTAGAACATTTTCAGTGCTAACGTGTAATTAAAAACCTACAAAATTTAGAACATTTTCAGTGCTAACGTGTAATTAAAAACCTACAAAATTTAGAACATTTTCAGTGCTAACGTGTAATTAAAAACCTACAAAATTTAGAACATTTTCAGTGCTAACGTGTAATTAAAAACCTACAAAATTTAGAACATTTTCAGTGCTAACGTGTAATTAAAAACCTACAAAATTTAGAACATTTTCAGTGCTAACGTGTAATTAAAAACCTACAAAATTTAGAACATTTTCAGTGCTAACGTGTAATTAAAAACCTACAAAATTTAGAACATTTTCAGTGCTAACGTGTAATTAAAAACCTACAAAATTTAGAACATTTTCAGTGCTAACGTGTAATTAAAAACCTACAAAATTTAGAACATTTTCAGTGCTAACGTGTAATTAAAAACCTACAAAATTTAGAACATTTTCAGTGCTAACGTGTAATTAAAAACCTACAAAATTTAGAACATTTTCAGTGCTAACGTGTAATTAAAAACCTACAAAATTTAGAACATTTTCAGTGCTAACGTGTAATTAAAAACCTACAAAATTTAGAACATTTTCAGTGCTAACGTGTAATTAAAAACCTACAAAATTTAGAACATTTTCAGTGCTAACGTGTAATTAAAAACCTACAAAATTTAGAACATTTTCAGTGCTAACGTGTAATTAAAAACCTACAAAATTTAGAACATTTTCAGTGCTAACGTGTAATTAAAAACCTACAAAATTTAGAACATTTTCAGTGCTAACGTGTAATTAAAAACCTACAAAATTTAGAACATTTTCAGTGCTAACGTGTAATTAAAAACCTACAAAATTTAGAACATTTTCAGTGCTAACGTGTAATTAAAAACCTACAAAATTTAGAACATTTTCAGTGCTAACGTGTAATTAAAAACCTACAAAATTTAGAACATTTTCAGTGCTAACGTGTAATTAAAAACCTACAAAATTTAGAACATTTTCAGTACTAACGTGTAATTAAAAACCTACAAAATTTAGAACATTTTCAGTGCTAACGTGTAATTAAAAACCTACAAAATTTAGAACATTTTCAGTGCTAACGTGTAATTAAAAACCTACAAAATTTAGAACATTTTCAGTGCTAACGTGTAATTAAAAACCTACAAAATTTAGAACATTTTCAGTGCTAACGTGTAATTAAAAACCTACAAAATTTAGAACATTTTCAGTGCTAACGTGTAATTAAAAACCTACAAAATTTAGAACATTTTCAGTGCTAACGTGTAATTAAAAACCTACAAAATTTAGAACATTTTCAGTGCTAACGTGTAATTAAAAACCTACAAAATTTAGAACATTTTCAGTGCTAACGTGTAATTAAAAACCTACAAAATTTAGAACATTTTCAGTGCTAACGTGTAATTAAAAACCTACAAAATTTAGAACATTTTCAGTGCTAACGTGTAATTAAAAACCTACAAAATTTAGAACATTTTCAGTGCTAACGTGTAATTAAAAACCTACAAAATTTAGAACATTTTCAGTGCTAACGTGTAATTAAAAACCTACAAAATTTAGAACATTTTCAGTGCTAACGTGTAATTAAAAACCTACAAAATTTAGAACATTTTCAGTGCTAACGTGTAATTAAAAACCTACAAAATTTAGAACATTTTCAGTGCTAACGTGTAATTAAAAACCTACAAAATTTAGAACATTTTCAGTGCTAACGTGTAATTAAAAACCTACAAAATTTAGAACATTTTCAGTGCTAACGTGTAATTAAAAACCTACAAAATTTAGAACATTTTCAGTGCTAACGTGTAATTAAAAACCTACAAAATTTAGAACATTTTCAGTGCTAACGTGTAATTAAAAACCTACAAAATTTAGAACATTTTCAGTGCTAACGTGTAATTAAAAACCTACAAAATTTAGAACATTTTCAGTGCTAACGTGTAATTAAAAACCTACAAAATTTAGAACATTTTCAGTGCTAACGTGTAATTAAAAACCTACAAAATTTAGAACATTTTCAGTGCTAACGTGTAATTAAAAACCTACAAAATTTAGAACATTTTCAGTGCTAACGTGTAATTAAAAACCTACAAAATTTAGAACATTTTCAGTGCTAACGTGTAATTAAAAACCTACAAAATTTAGAACATTTTCAGTGCTAACGTGTAATTAAAAACCTACAAAATTTAGAACATTTTCAGTGCTAACGTGTAATTAAAAACCTACAAAATTTAGAACATTTTCAGTACTAACGTGTAATTAAAAACCTACAAAATTTAGAACATTTTCAGTGCTAACGTGTAATTAAAAACCTACAAAATTTAGAACATTTTCAGTGCTAACGTGTAATTAAAAACCTACAAAATTTAGAACATTTTCAGTGCTAACGTGTAATTAAAAACCTACAAAATTTAGAACATTTTCAGTGCTAACGTGTAATTAAAAACCTACAAAATTTAGAACATTTTCAGTGCTAACGTGTAATTAAAAACCTACAAAATTTAGAACATTTTCAGTGCTAACGTGTAATTAAAAACCTACAAAATTTAGAACATTTTCAGTGCTAACGTGTAATTAAAAACCTACAAAATTTAGAACATTTTCAGTGCTAACGTGTAATTAAAAACCTACAAAATTTAGAACATTTTCAGTGCTAACGTGTAATTAAAAACCTACAAAATTTAGAACATTTTCAGTGCTAACGTGTAATTAAAAACCTACAAAATTTAGAACATTTTCAGTGCTAACGTGTAATTAAAAACCTACAAAATTTAGAACATTTCCAGTGCTAACGTGTAATTAAAAACCTACAAAATTTAGAACATTTTCAGTGCTAACGTGTAATTAAAAACCTACAAAATTTAGAACATTTTCAGTGCTAACGTGTAATGGTATTACTTACTGACTGCTCCTCTTGCCTCGTCCAATAACATTACAACTGAACTGTTTACTTCATTCATATACGACAAGAACTGTGTATCATTAAAGGCGCTGGGATTATTGCCGATATTTATAATAAGATTTCTCAGATCGTCCAGCTTCATACGATGATTATTTACTCTTTCTTGAACAAGACTGTAACATGGAGGGCAATCTATAAAAATAAAACAAACAATTTTCTTATTAACCTGATATAATTCTTATTAACCAATTTGGTAGATTTTAGTAATATTTATAATCACCATGGTTGAAATATTTCTGCACAGAAATTAATAACTTAAAAATATTTTTGATGTTTTGGTAATTAAGGAGAAACAGATTCCCCTTTCTGCTATCAGTGGATTATGACATTTCTCCACTTTTGATAGATAAATTTTTCAAGTTTAAATCTATTGTTAAAGGTCACATATAAAAATTTTAAAATTTAAGTGGAAAAATATCTTAATCCACCAATACCAGAAGGATAATCTATATATACATACTTTTATGTATTGTGTTATTGTGGAGTGGTCAATCTGAGTAAAAAATGGAATATTGATACAGATTTGTAAATAGAGTTTAGCTATTTGTACCAGTTCTAGTTTTTCCCCCTGAACTTCAGTAATGCATGGTATCAGAGGGCACTCGTATGTGTCATTTTATGAATTCAGAGGTCAATATAAAAGAAGATCTGAGGACAGTTTTTTTTTATTAATTGTCAGATGTTATCACTGTTAAAACTACTTATACTGATTCCAATTTCTGAATCTTTTCATCATGATGACGGTGTCTTAAGACACTGAAACATGTTGAATGAAGAATAAATGGTCAGCAATCTCCAGATGTCTTCTTATATACTACTTAAATTCTAACTTGCATTCAACAGTCATCTTTGGGACAGCGAAAAAATGACAGCATAAAACAATTGACTGCTAATTTAAGATCTACTGGAGGGCATTTAATTGAAAGACATCTGTAATGATTTATAGTTAATTTTGTAAAGTCTAGAATGAAATGTGACCATTAAATACTGATAATCTGTCACAATAGGATAAACTTTGAGTGATAATTGATCATGTAAAGTCTAGAATGAAATGCGACCATTAAATACTGGTAATCTGTCACAATAGGATAAACTTTGAGTGATAATTGATCATGTAAAGTCTAGAATGAAATGTGACCATTAAATACTGGTAATCTGTCACAATAGGATAAACTTTGAGTGATAATTGATCATGTAAAGTCTAGAATGAAATGTGACCATTAAATACTGGTAATCTGTCACAATAGGATAAACTTTGAGTGATAATTGATCATGTAAAGTCTAGAATGAAATGCGACCATTAAATACTGGTAATCTGTCACAATAGGATAAACTTTGAGTGATAATTGATCATGCAAAGTCTAGAATGAAATGCGACCATTAAATACTGGTAATCTGTCACAATAGGATAAACTTTGAGTGATAATTGATCATGTAAAGTCTAGAATGAAATGCGACCATTAAATACTGGTAATCTGTCACAATAGGATAAACTTTGAGTGATAATTGATCATGTAAAGTCTAGAATGAAATGTGACCATTAAATACTGGTAATCTGTCACAATAGGATAAACTTTGAGTGATAATTGATCATGTAAAGTCTAGAATGAAATGCGACCATTAAATACTGGTAATCTGTCACAATAGGATAAACTGAGTGATAATTGATCATGTAAAGTCTAGAATGAAATGCGACCATTAAATACTGGTAATCTGTCACAATAGGATAAACTGAGTGATAATTGATCATGTAAAGTCTAGAATGAAATGCGACCATTAAATACTGGTAATCTGTCACAATAGGATAAACTTTGAGTGATAATTGATCATGTAAAGTCTAGAATGAAATGTGACCATTAAATACTGGTAATCTGTCACAATAGGATAAACTTTGAGTGATAATTGATCATGTAAAGTCTAGAATGAAATGTGACCATTAAATACTGGTAATCTGTCACAATAGGATAAACTTTGAGTGATAATTGATCATGTAAAGTCTAGAATGAAATGCGACCATTAAATACTGGTAATCTGTCACAATACGATAAACTTTGAGTGATAATTGATCATGTAAAGTCTAGAATGAAATGTGACCATTAAATACTTGTAATCTGTCACAATAGGATAAACTTTGAGTGATAATTGATCGTGTAAAGTCTAGAATGAAATGTGACCATTAAATACTGGTAATCTGTCACAATACGATAAACTTTGAGTGATAATTGATCATGTAAAGTCTAGAATGAAATGTGACCATTAAATACTGGTAATCTGTCACAATAGGATAAACTTTGAGTGATAATTGATCATGTAAAGTCTAGAATGAAATGTGACCATTAAATACTGGTAATCTGTCACAATACGATAAACTTTGAGTGATAATTGTTCATGTAAAGTCTAGAATGAAATGTGACCATTAAATACTGGTAATCTGTCACAATAGGATAAACTTTGAGTGATAATTGATCATGTAAAGTCTAGAATGAAATGCGACCATTAAATACTGGTAATCTGTCACAATAGGATAAACTTTGAGTGATAATTGATCATGTAAAGTCTAGAATGAAATGCGACCATTAAATACTGGTAATCTGTCACAATAGGATAAACTTTGAGTGATAATTGATCATGTAAAGTCTAGAATGAAATGCGACCATTAAATACTGGTAATCTGTCACAATAGGATAAACTTTGAGTGATAATTGATCATGTAAAGTCTAGAATGAAATGTGACCATTAAATACTGGTAATCTGTCACAATAGGATAAACTTTGAGTGATAATTGATCATGTAAAGTCTAGAATGAAATGCGACCATTAAATACTGGTAATCTGTCACAATAGGATAAACTTTGAGTGATAATTGATCATGTAAAGTCTAGAATGAAATGCGACCATTAAATACTGGTAATCTGTCACAATAGGATAAACTGAGTGATAATTGATCATGTAAAGTCTAGAATGAAATGCGACCATTAAATACTGGTAATCTGTCACAATAGGATAAACTGAGTGATAATTGATCATGTAAAGTCTAGAATGAAATGCGACCATTAAATACTGGTAATCTGTCACAATAGGATAAACTTTGAGTGATAATTGATCATGTAAAGTCTAGAATGAAATGTGACCATTAAATACTGGTAATCTGTCACAATAGGATAAACTTTGAGTGATAATTGATCATGTAAAGTCTAGAATGAAATGCGACCATTAAATACTGGTAATCTGTCACAATAGGATAAACTTTGAGTGATAATTGATCATGTAAAGTCTAGAATGAAATGTGACCATTAAATACTGGTAATCTGTCACAATAGGATAAACTTTGAGTGATAATTGATCATGTAAAGTCTAGAATGAAATGCGACCATTAAATACTGGTAATCTGTCACAATAGGATAAACTTTGAGTGATAATTGATCATGTAAAGTCTAGAATGAAATGTGACCATTAAATACTGGTAATCTGTCACAATAGGATAAACTTTGAGTGATAATTGATCATGTAAAGTCTAGAATGAAATGTGACCATTAAATACTGGTAATCTGTCACAATAGGATAAACTTTGAGTGATAATTGATCATGTAAAGTCTAGAATGAAATGCGACCATTAAATACTGGTAATCTGTCACAATAGGATAAACTTTGAGTGATAATTGATCATGTAAAGTCTAGAATGAAATGTGACCAATAAATACTGGTAATCTGTCACAATAGGATAAACTTTGAGTGATAATTGATCATGTAAAGTCTAGAATGAAATGTGACCATTAAATACTGGTAAGCTGTCACAATAGGATAAACTTTGAGTGATAATTGATCATGTAAAGTCTAGAATGAAATGTGACCATTAAATACTGGTAATCTGTCACAATAGGATAAACTTTGAGTGATAATTGATTGTGTAAAGTCTAGAATGAAATGAGACCATTAAATACTGGTAATCTGTCACAATAGGATAAACTTTGAGTGATAATTTATCATGTAAAGTCTAGAATGAAATGTCACCATTAAATACTGGTAATCTGTCACAATAGGATAAACTTTGAGTGATAATTGATCATGTAAAGTCTAGAATGAAATGTGACCATTAAATACTGGTAATCTGTCACAATAGGATAAACTTTGAGTGATAATTGATCGTGTTGGTGAAATGACTACTTATTTGAGCTAAAAGGGTTTTAGAATGGCCGTTTACAGCAGGTGACCTTTAATTCAATGTGACCATTAGGTCAATTTGACTGTATTTCAATTCTAACTTAGTAAGGAATGACATGTGCAAAAAAATATTTTAAAAGTGTCATATGAAATATGCCATACCTCAGTGTACAGAAAACCATATAAAACAAGATGGAATCTGATGTATGAAGAAAGCGTCACTTTTAAGCGACAGAAATACAATCAAACCTACCAAAGCAGTCACCTGTATAAAAGAGTCACTTTTTCCTTTCATAGAAAATCTCATATGAATTTAACTTCTATTAAGAGGTCACCTGTCTTAAAAGACCACTTTTTTCTTGTCCCAAAGGTGACCCCTCAATACAGGTTTGACTGTATGTATAAAAATACTAGACATTGCTGCTCACTTTCCTGGCTTGGTACATGCATAAAAATACAAGACATGGAATTATCTCGTCATCCAATCAAATTTTATTACAATGAATATGAACATACCAATACATCCAGCGACCAGGTTATATTTGTTCTCCTGACACATGTCACATCTAGAACCGACCACGCCCACTTTACAGGGACAGCCTCCATTATTATTACACTGTAAGTCCAAAGACCCTTCAGGATCACAATTACAAGCTAAAACAGAACAAAGGTACATAAAGGTGCATCATTAGTGCAAGATTATAAAAATATATAATACAGTGTAACCTGTCAACACCTCCTAGGGACCAGCTTTTGTCTTCCCAATAGACATGTGTTCGTTTTTTTAAGGGGGGTTAGGGTTATGGTGTTGAACAATATTTCAGTTATATTGTGGTGGTCAGTTTTATTGGTGGAGGAAACCGCAGTACCAGGAGAAAATCACTGACCTGTTGCAAGTCACTGACCAACTTTATCACATGTTATATCGTGTACACATTGCCATGAACAGGGTTCGAACTCACAACTTTAGTGGTGATGGGCACTGATTGCACAGGTAGTTGTAAATCCAACTACATCACGACCACGACGGCCCTGCATATCATTAGTGTAACATTTTAACAAAATGTAATACAGTGAAATCCTGTCTACACCTGCTTTTGTGTTTCGAATAGATGTGGGTTTGTTTTATACTGGCTAAGGGACCGACCATTAAACTTGCAGGGTGGGGGGGGGGGGGGGGGGGGGTGTTGTGTTATGGTTTTCTGTTTCTTTCAGAATTTTTTTTTTCGGACAACACAAGAGTTAGAATATTTATTTTTTTTGTCGCGCGAAGTGCAAATTTTTTTTCCAGAATTTAACATTAGGTTATATGACAAAAACTCTGAATCAGATTTTTTTTCCCTCTACCAAAATCAGAATATTTTTTTCAGCAACATTGGAAATCAGAATATTTAAAAAAAAAAAAAAACCATAACGCCCCCCTGGAAGTTAAATGGTATGTCCCTAAATTAATTAAGATTTTCTACATATGGGCTTTATCTAAAGTAAATGCAATGTCCTAGATGAGATTTGATTCCAGGACCTCTTGCATTGTAAACCAATGACAATGCCTTACCAACTGAACTAAAGGAGATCTCCATTAATGCAGATAGCGGAGAATAGTAGGTAGAGGAACGATTGATTGATTGATTGATTGGTGCTTAACTTTAGCAGTATTTCTGTGAACAAATTTTATATTACCATAAGATGGTACAATACACTTCAGGTAAAATTTTATCTGCTCGTTTAATTTTCTTATTTTTTTGGCAGTGTGTTTGAATATATCCACTGTAATAAATATCAAAATTTTAGCAAATTCCAACAACAGACTCAGAGCTATAAATTCACTAGTCGCATAGCAGCTTTTCTCTCTGTGGTTTTGATCACTGAGATGCTTGAAATCTAAATACAAACATTATATGATTAAAACGTTCAACTGATTTTAAAGAGTTATCTCCCTGTAGTGTATGGTACCACCTTAAGACACCTACAAAACTCTTAGAAATAAAACATACTTGTCCATATAACAATGGGTGGGGGTAGAGGAGCATACCAGTTACAATATGTATATAATGAGAGCTCGATGTACCACAATGTTCTACTTATCATACATACTAAAAGATCCCTAATCCAATATACAGTACATCCTTGTTTTACTGAAACCTTTAGAACCAATCTATATTTTACCTTTAGAACCAATCTATATTTTACCTTTAGAACCAATCTATATTTTATCTTTAGAACCAATCTATATTTTATCTTTAGAACCAATCTATATTTTACCTTTAGAACCAATCTATATTTTACCTTTAGAACCAATCTATATTTTACCTTTAGAACCAATCTATATTTTACCTTTAGAACCAATCTATATTTTGGCAACAAACAAGTGTGGTAATATATCAAAGGAGAAAATATATGTATAAACTACATGATTTTTGGAAGTTTGGACTTCAAAAATGGATGCCATGGCAATAAGTTGGGGTGGTGGATTAGATCAGATAAATTAGGTATCTATGTTTTTATTTCTATAATATACACTCAAGCTGCTTGAATGATTTTCTGAACAAAACAAGATGTTGCATGCTACGTCGTGCTAAGAATACCCCCACTCGTTCATTTGTAAGTCGCATGGTAAACAGGAAGTAGATGTGCGGTAAACCTGGAAAGGGGAGACACGGTACAAGTCACCATGCCAAAGCCATATATCAAATATAAAATCATTTCTTCCAGTAGAAGCAGAGATATCTGTTACGAAAATGTGAACGGACGGACAAGGTGATTGCAATAAAAACAAGATATGATTATAATCTAACGATTATGAAGTCTCCCAAACCGGCCACTGACACTATCTACCCACATATCAAATTTTGATGATATCGGACAATGTTGAATTTTTACCCCCCATTTTTATGCCGTGTTTTGGCAGCCATTTTGAAAATGGCAGACATCTTGAAAATTTTGAAAACGCAGAATTGCTCCTCTAATGGAGACCTATCACTATGTCAAAATTTATGTCTCTATCATTATCCAGTTAGAAGTTATCAACATTAATGTACGAAATTTCAAGTTTCCCATAGGATTCTATAGTAACCCCCACCCCCTTTGAACCCCCAAAAATATGGCTTTGACCCCCTTTACCACAAATCTGAAAACTTTAGGATCAACTAGAAACATATATCTATAACTCCACCAAGTTTCATGAAATTCTGTCCTGTAGTTCCTGAGATCTGCCATGGACAAGTTCATGGTGCACGGAAAGAAAGGAGAATAACAATAATAATATTAATAATAATAATAATAATAATAATAAGAAACGGAGCAAAAACAATAAGTCTCCAAACGTTGTTTGGGAGACTTAATGAGTATTATATACCAGTATATAAGTGTGAATGGGTGGATCGTCTCAATACTTTCTGTTACAATTTTATGCACCTATTAAAACAAAACAGATCACTTAATCTTACCTGAACATCCAGCAGAAGAGAAGCCGTAGAAGAATTTCTGACATTGATCACACTTGAGACCCGTCACACCTTGTCGACAGTTACACTGACCACTCCCTTGGTCACATTGGTCATCCACAGAACCAATCACATTACAGTTACATTCCTCACAACCTGTTTAAATAGAAAATAAAACATACTTTGTCTGGGATCCTTTACAAATAAAATGCATAATGCAGATAATATAATTTTTACCGTACAGTGGACACTTCTTACAACACCAGATTTCAGATGCACTGAGATGGTAAAATACTACTAAATTGTCACCCTCAAGTGAGGTCACCTCTCTTATAAGGCCACTCCAATCAAAGGCCACCCTCTTATCAGATCAGATTTCAGATGCACTGAGATAGTAATATACTATTAAATTGTCACCCTCAAGTGAGGTCACCTCTCTTATAAGGCCACTCCAATCAAAGGCCGCCCCTCTTATCAGATCAGATTTCAGATGCACTGAGATAGTAATATACTATTAAATTGTTCCCCTAAAGAGAGGTTACCTTTATTATAACGCAACTTTTTCCCTGCAGAAAAATATGGATTTGAACAGTTCGGCATTATTTCATGATGAGTTTTACAGACAATTTTCAGAATCCAATATTGATTTTTAATGGGTGTCAGGAAAACACATTATATATATTTGTATTGCTAGTGGAGATTGGTAACACACTTCATATAGAAATGTAAAGAAATTCTAACCAGAGGCTCACTTGAGCAGATATCGCTGGCCTAGTTATTCATACACAGTTTGCACTCTATGAAGTCTATATTTTGAGATAAAAGCACCTAAGTTTCTGCATGGCATTTGTTTATACTCATTGATTAAGGTTAGGGCTACGGTGTTTAATGCCACTTTCAACAATATTTCAGTTATATCGTGGCGGTCAGTTTTATTGGTGGAGAAAACCACTAACCTATCTCAAGTCACTGTCAACCTTTATCACATAATGTTGTATTTAGTACACCTCGCCATCAGCAGGAATCAAACTCACAACGTTAGTGGTGATAGGCACTGATTGCATAGGTAGTTGTAAATCCAACTATCATAAGATCATGACCACGACGGACCCTCCTATACTCATTGGTATGCCAATACGAATACATTGTAACAGAATTATTCTATTGATTTATCTTTGTTTGCTTTACATATCATATATGATGAATACCTTACACACACATTGAACCTAACGAACACTCATGACTTACCTGTTCCACTGTCAATATTCCAGTAGCCAGCTTCACACTTATCACACTGTCTGCCCAACACATGTGGTAAGCATGGACAAGATCCACTAACAGGGTCACATGATAATACACCTGCACTGAGCGTGCCTGGAGGATAACAGCTACATGCTGAAATTATATATTGACATTTCAATTTTAAGGTGTAATGTCCAGGACGTTGAACAAAATGCTAATTTTACTGTGACAGAATGGACCAATGAAATATGGAAATAAAGAGAAGAGAAGATATACAAAGAGACCACTGACATAATAATAAAGCAGGGCGGCGAGCATTCTTCAGGGTGCAGGGTTCGAAATTAACTATTGTCTACTAGTCCGTGGCTAGCAGAAAATTCGTCGGACTAACTGTTCTCGTTTTCCGGTTGCCCGTTGGACTATCAAAATCTTTTCTTTATCGTCTACATCAAAGTGATGAAGCAGTCTAAAATATGTTTGTAATAGCATATTAAATAGTCGTCCATTAAAGCGACTTTGTGACAGACCACTTAAATGCCTTAGATTACTAATTTTTTACATATTATTTCAAGTGTGATACTGACATCGATGTTTTTTACCGCATTGACAAAATCTGGAGATTTATAGAGGGGTTGAATCCTTATTCGACAATGAAGATGAGATGGCTGAAGAAGAAATTGCTGCATTGAAAAAAATTAACTTATAAAAAGTCCATTTTTGTTCCATTCCAAATTCTTACAAATTAACTAAATAATGATAAGGCAGACAAATTAAATTTTTACAGTTCAACAAGTCACAAAATAGTATGAAAATGGTCAGGTCTAACAACATGTATTGGAGAAAGTTCTGAAAAGGAATTGATTTGGATGAGAATTTACAAATTACATTGACAAGCCTTGCCTGATACAATTTAGCCTTAGAAATACAGGTGGACATTCAAAAACCTTTTGAAAGATTTTAATCTTTTTCCTTAAAAAAACTGCCATTTCTTTATGCTTCATTTACACTCTGGAAGCCACTCAGAATGCAAGATTTTGTGTCAAAATGTTCAATGATAACCCCCCTCCCCCCATGTGTGCACAGGCTAGTCAGAATTCTAGAGGACTAGTCCAAATATTATTTTAATAGCACAAGGACTACGATCTCAAATATTGCCCCCCCCCCCCCCTCTAACAAATTTATAAATCTTGCAATCTGAGGGTTTTTTGGAGTGAAAATGTCTGTTCCAAAAAGACAGAACTTATTGTATTTAAAATAAGTGTAAAAATATATTTATTTAACAAGGATAGCCCTCTGCCCGATAATTTGTCAGACAACATCTTAAAACACATACCTTTACAGTCTCCTTTTGTTGACAACAGGGCATCACCATAGTAATTAGGTAAACATTTATTACAGTAGAATCCTGCAGTATTGTAGATACACTTCTTACATTCACCGGATACCCTGCAATACAAAATTTACAATATAGTTCATTCTCCAGTTTCCTTTTTTAAGGCATTGCCGACTTGTCCCTTCCGATCCTCTAAACTGGATTCGGGCAAGATAAAAACCAACTTTGTCCAAGAAATATACAAATAAAGTGATGGTTTTTATTGGCCAGAAAACACTATTTGCCCTGACAAAATCTTTATTTGCTATAATTTTTTTTTTTTTTTTTTTTTTAAATATAGATTCACAAAAAATATCTCTTTCCTGATAAAGGTTTAGGGTTAAGGTTATGATGTTTAACGTCACTTTCAACAAATATTTCAGCTATATTGTGGCAGTCAGTTTTATTAGTGGAGGAAACCAGAGAACCCTGAGAAAACCACCGATCTGTCACAAGCCACTGACAAACTTTATTACATAACGTTGTATCGAGTACACCTCGCAACGTTAGTGGTGATAGGCACTGATTGCATAGGTAGTTGTAAATCCAACTACCATACGATCACGACGGCCCCGTTTAATGTATAAGGTGAATACATTTTGTGTGATTCAGTTACATGTAGTAGTAAATATTATTATTATATCTTATTAAGTCGTAGAAACTTTGACTGTGGTAACACAGGGCTCACCACACATAGTAAAAACAGGGCGACTTGACTTCTCTCTCTTGACTTGAGGGCGAAGTGAGGGAAAATCTGGGAGACTTCCGAAAATCGATCCAAATTTTAACGTTTCTTTTCCCGCTACCGCATGTTCCCTACCTTTCACAAAAACGAACAATGATCTTAAAAGGATGCAATTAATGAGCTTGGAATAAAATATTGAACATCAAACCCTGTATGGGTCACATTTCAGGAACATGGGAGCTCCTTTTATGTGAATATTGAAGAAAAAGTATGATTATTGGTGATTATTTTTGACAGAAATTGGGCAACTTCATTGAAACCAAGGCGAAGAAGTCGCCCATTTCGCCTGGTTTGGTGAGCCCTGGGTAACAGTGTTCCACTGTGATTCAATGAGACCAGTGTTTTCTGTAAGAAACATTTTGTTAGTATTGTACCATACGATCACGACAACAGAAGCCCTGGAAATGAGACGATAATTACCTATCACAGTTGCCAACGGCGTTAGGATCAATATTTTCGTTACATTTGCACTTCTCACACGGTCTGCCTGGGCCATTCAATCCTGTAGGGTCACCAAAATACCCATCCACACATATCTCACACAAGTTTCCTAAACAATAAAACAAAATATGCTATAATAATTTATAAGCTTTATATATACAGTAGAGTTCGTTTATAACGAAGTCCAGGGGACTCTCGATCTTAGTTCGTTATAGGCATCGTTCATTATAAGAGAAACAATGTAGAATTACCTCCCCTTTTGAAAATCGTACAGTAGAACTTCACTGGCTCGAACTCGAAGGGACTGTCAAAATCTGTTCTAGCTATCGGTAGTTCGAGCCACCGAGGTCGTGTAATTTTAGAGACAAAAAAATCTGGTTCTGACCCGGGCAGTTTCATTACGCTATGATAACTGATGCACAGTAAAGTGGGCCTTTATCGTAAAAAAATATTTAATCCTTTAGACAGTTCTCAAAGACTACGGCTTCTGAATACCTCTTTGGTATCTTCAAATGTTCCTTAGAAACATGTTTTTCAACTTTGTTCACGATCTATTTTATAAACAGGAAATATGAGGTCGGGTATTAACACTTGGATCGATATTGGTATAATGCTGATAATTCGGATATATATATTTCTAATGGCCAATTTTAAGATTGTAGCAATTTTCCCTTTTTTTTATTTGAATTTGAAGAATAATTGTTTCTTTTTGGTATTATATACATATAAAAACTCAGGTTAATCGAAATTTCAGAACGAGTACATTTCTTTTGATTTTGGTATTTAGATGAACCTCGAGACCATGCAGTTTGTTGTTTAATTAAAGAGTCTATCATCAAAGAAAAAATAAACAATAGCGAATGAATTAATCTCACACATGACTTTGTTTTTAATTTCTTTAGCTTGCGCATCCATCCATTCAAATTTAGATTATGCTTTATTAATTTTTAATGCAGTAAATTAGCGCATGCGTTATTAATTGACAACTTGTTAATCACATCATTAATACCCATTTTATTGTTTGAATATTTTAAAGAAAAGTCTTGATTGACATCATTAACAACATCAAAGGTGGGATTATTGATTTTTCAATTATCAATAACGGAAGTGTCAAGTGCACTTGACCATTCTAATATGTGATCGTCCGTGCGTAATGGAAGACAGGTAAACGATTTGTTTGTTCAGCAATTTTCTTTGCTATATCATGTCAATTTTGAGTAAGAAAAATGTTATAAGCCTGATTTCGTAATAAAAAAATTGTAATAGGCCTTCACAAATACACTGTTTAAATAGCGATGGGACCGGTGATTTATCTTTACTTCGCTATAAGCCTGATTTCGTTACAAGCCTGTTCGATATAAACGAACTCTACTGTATCTTACTTTCGCTTTTGTACTTGAAAGCAATACAAAATCAATTTTATTGTTTGACCAGTGCATTTACCTGCAGAGTTGTGATGTGACCTCTTTTTATTGATAATCAAGCACATATCAACGATAATATTAATCAAAATTGTGTCTTTTAACCTTATGGTCTACTTTTGCTTTCGATAACGTTGAAAACAATGTATTTCGAAAGACATGTCCATGCCTGATGTGTCACTTATCATTGTTTTAGTGTAAAATGACAATAATTTAGACTTTTCTGTATTGTCACAAAAATAACCATCTAAATATATATACCACACAATTTTCCTGTATTATAGCGAGTGATTGGAGTTTAACGCCAAGTGGACAATTTTTCAGCAATATCATGGAAAGAACAAGTTGCATTTCCATAAGATGATGATGATGTCCACTAAAAGGCGCTGATGTATTAGACCATCTCAATAATTTGGATTTTTATAGTGCTATCTCACTGAAACAAATCTGCAGTTAAACATATCGCTCCACTCAGAAATATTATCCTGATTGCAAGCCAATTCCTTAAAGCTTTGTGCTTAGCAGAGAAGCAGCAAATACTGATTTAATAGTCTTTGGTTTTACCCAACCTTAGCTTGAACCCACGATCTACAATACTTCGGACGAGCATGCTAACCATTATACCACAGATGCAGTTCAAGCTAAAATGGACCTATCATCCCTTTATTGTGGTTTGCTATGCAATAAAAGGATTAATGCAGGAATATTAATATAATAATGTTGTGTTTGATAAAGGTATGAAATTTTTTTAACTTCAAACCACTTACGGAGGTCTTCGTGGCCGTGATTGTATTGTAGTTGGATTTACAACTACCTATGCAATCAGCGCCTATCACCACTGATGTTGTGAGTTCGAATCTCGATCAGGGCAAGATGTACAACATTATCTGATAAAGTGTCTATGACTTGCGACAGGTCGGTGGTTTTCTCCGGGTCCTCTGGTTTCCTCCACCAATAAAACTGACTGCCATAACATAACTGAAATATAGTTGGCGTTAAACACCATAAAATAAAACTAAACCAATCAAACCACATACCTCCCTCCCCTTCTCTACACTGTGTACAGATCACATCACCCTTGGGAAGCTGTACACACGGTCCACCATCGGGACAAGGACAGGGCTTACAGTCATCAGCTGTTCCTTCACGAGCGTTACCGTAGTAACCAGATATACAATGCTCACAAAAATCTCCCTCTGTATTGTGGTTACAAATACAACGTCCTGAAATAGAAAATATAGCAAGTCACAACTATTAATTAAAAAAAGCAAGAATGTGTCCATAGAACATGGATGCCCCTGCTACCAGCTACTGTTACAGGGGCACAATCCCAGAAAGGAAAAAGTGGAAGTTCAGAATCATATTTGTCCTTCCACTTGTAGTCCATGACCTTGTGTATAAATTTCAAATTATTTGCTCAAGAGGAACTTAAAAACTACAAGTACAAGCAGTGGAGGAATAATAACCTGAAAATTATGACATACACCTAGTGTCCTACATATCTAAACGAGTGAAATTGCTATCTGCCCAAGTTTTTTTTTAAAGATATACCAGACTTTTTGAGAGAAAAAAATTCAGCTGCTGAACATCAATTTTTGGTGGACCTACTGAGTTTCTGTTGGACCTGATTTGTCTACACAGCTTATAATAGCGAGCATCACAAGATGCGAGCTAAACAGCAACATGTGTGTAAGGAGATGAATCAATATATACAATCAATACCAACCGGAAGTGGATTCTAAGTTTCATCATAGAATGAACAATCGGAGTGAATCACCGGAAATTGCCTATTAATTTGAATAAAAAATAACTATCCAGTTTAAAAATAACAAATTTTTTTTAGAAAGGAACCCGTACAGCTTCTTTACACGAAACGATTAATTTATTTATAAAATGGACAATCGTTAGACCTTCTTGTTTCGCCCCTAAAAAAAGTCGTCCCCGATATATCTCGGCCCTAAAAAAAAGTTGTCCCCGATATATCTCGGCCCAAAAAATCTCCTTTGCAATGGAATTAACTTTACTTGGCCTTACCAGTGTTTGGTTCACAGCTTCCTGAATGACCAAAACATTCACAGGGTACATATTTTCTTTTTTTTTCAGAAAAAGGGGCCAGAGAACCAAGTAATTAATTTTATTTGGCCTTACCAGTGTTTGGTTCACAGCTTCCTGAATGACCAAAACATTCAGTGTACATCTTTTCTTTTTTTTTCAGAAAAAGGGGCCAGAGAACCAAGTAATTAATTTTATTTGGCCTTACCAGTGTTTGGTTCACAGCTTCCTGAATGACCAAAACATTCAGTGTACATCTTTTCTTTTTTTTTCAGAAAAAGGGGCCAGAGAACCAAGTAATTAATTTTATTTGGCCTTACCAGTGTTTGGTTCACAGCTTCCTGAATGACCAAAACATTCAGTGTACATCTTTTCTTTTTTTTTCAGAAAAAGGGGCCAGAGAACCAAGTAATTAATTTTATTTGGCCTTACCAGTGTTTGGTTCACAGCTTCCTGAATGACCAAAACATTCAGTGTACATCTTTTCTTTTTTTTTCAGAAAAAGGGGCCAGAGAACCAAGTAATTAATTTTATTTGGCCTTACCAGTGTTTGGTTCACAGCTTCCTGAATGACCAAAACATTCAGTGTACATCTTTTCTTTTTTTTTCAGAAAAAGGGGCCAGAGAACCAAGTAATTAATTTTATTTGGCCTTACCAGTGTTTGGTTCACAGCTTCCTGAATGACCAAAACATTCAGTGTACATCTTTTCTTTTTTTTTCAGAAAAAGGGGCCAGAGAACCAAGTAATTAATTTTATTTGGCCTTACCAGTGTTTGGTTCACAGCTTCCTGAATGACCAAAACATTCAGTGTACATCTTTTCTTTTTTTTTCAGAAAAAGGGGCCAGAGAACCAAGTAATTAATTTTATTTGGCCTTACCAGTATTTGGTTCACAGCTGCCTGAATGACCAAAACATTCAGTGTACATCTTTTCTTTTTTTTTCAGAAAAAGGGGCCAGAGAACCAAGTAATTAATTTTATTTGGCCTTACCAGTATTTGGTTCACAGCTGCCTGAATGACCAAAACATTCACAGGGTACACATCTAGAGAATGGTCCTCCGTTGACTGGATCCCGTTTATACCCTGCAGCACACGACTCACAGAACTGTCCTACATATCCTTCAGGACAGCTACACTGTTCTATCCACGATGCAACTTCTCCACCATCTGATCCCAGTCTTGCTGTCTCTAGTTTAATGTTATCAATGAAACCAACACCTAAAAAAAAATCAAAGTACTGAATGTGCTGATGGAACTGATTTAGCTTGGCTTGGTTATTGTGTTTAATGCCACTTTCAACAATATTTCAGTTATATCGTGGCGGTCAGTTTTATTGGTGGAAGAAACTGGAGGACCCGGAGAAAATCATTGACCTGTCGCAAATCACTGACAAACTTTATCACATAATGTTGTATGGAGTACACCTCGCCATGAACGGGGTTCAAACTCACAACTATAGTATGTACTGATGGAACTGGAAATTATTTTTAAATTAGAGATATTTTGAGTGATTGATTTTCAAATTCATTTATTACATGCTTTTTATGCGTCCACAATTCTTACAGGCAACACGTCAGACGTTGATACACTTTAAATGTATTAAAGATGGTCAGTGACTTGAAGCAGGTCTGTGGTTTTCTCTGGGAATTCAATAAAACTGGCCCTCTAAATATAGCTGAAATTTGGTTAAAAGTGGCGCTATTCAATTCACCAATAAGTCGTCATAAGCAGAACATGCAGCAATAATACAATTTTAACAGATAAAATAAAATGGTAAAACACATTCTTCTCATGTTTTTTACTATGTATACAATAACCCATAGAAATTAGTACATTTTCAATCCACAAAACCTTATTTAAGAGGGTAAGGTTTATGGTGTTTAATGCCACTTTCAACAATATTTCAGCTATATCGTGGCAGTCAGTTTTATTGGTGGAGGAAACCAGAGTACCCATAGAAAACCACCGACCTGCAGCAGGTCACTGACAAACTTTATCACATAATGTTGTATCGAGTACACCTCCCCTGAGCTGGCTTCAAATTCACAACATTAGTGGCGATAGGCATTAATTGCACAGGTAGTTAATAATCCAACTACCATACAATCACGATCATGACGGCCTCCTAAATTACATTTGTATACAGTAGAACCTTGCTGCATCAAAGGTCTAAGCAATCTATCTTCACTTCGAAGAAACGAATATTCGACTTAGCCGGGATAAATATAAACACTAAAAGGTACTAAAAATGGACCAAATATCTACTTCGTGTTATCAAAGGAAACGATATAACTGAGCTTAAGATAATATTGCTTGACTTATTTTTTTAAATTGTGCTTACTGCAAATAAATTTTAAATCTTGTAGTCGTATTTAGTATAAAATACCTTCATTGTTGTAAGTGGCTCTGATTTTAATGGCCGTCAAGTTTGAGAGTATTGTCAGGAAATCTTGAGAATTGATTGGTGGAGTCCATTGATAATTTTTATGCTCGTGCAGACGGAATTTATAGTTGTTTGTCTCGATGCTCGGCATTTTATTTCCCTGAGTAAAGATTGCAGACGACACTCGTTGTCCTGATCCCTCCAATACAATGTCTACCACTGATGCTCGTCCATCTTCTTCTCCAGTTCTAAGGTCAAAGGACAAAAACTGGTTGTAACTGTATATCTGGTTGCCAAGGTAACGAGCTATAATAAACAAACAAAACTTCTGTAAACAAATAAAAATATTGATTTCCACAAAATTGGGAGTTTGAAAACTAGGGATAAAAATTGCAATTTCAAAGATTCATTATAAAATGAAAATATATAGACAATATATACATGTACATTGTCGGAAAATATAAATTTTATTTGTACGAGCCTTGGAAACAGAAAATGTTTCGTTTTACATGAAGAAGGAAACTGAAGTCGAACAAGGAATTGAGTCTTAAATTCTAACTAATATTCCTATCTTTCGATTTGAGTGTACCTGATGTAGGTTATTCCAGAAATGCACACTAAATTTGATATCTACGTTTTTATTATGTTTGATAAAACCAAATTTTAACAAATAATTCAAAACGTCATTATAATCCTTTATTATTGATCTATTGTTATTCAATGTTTTCATTCCAAAATATTTCAGTGTACAGAATTTCTTGAATGTATTACCTTTGACAGGTATTATGGTGGAGAATTGTATTTGATCTTACCCGGAGCTACAAAGTAGACAGCTTCATATCCTGGAGAGGACACGCCCAAATTCTGTAGGAATGCATTATATTGTACTTCTATTGGATTGTTAGCTCTATCTGCAGCTGTCCAACGTTGTTTTCCTAATAAAACAAAAATGATTTATTTAATATTGAAATTTATAGTTCCTAAATAATATAATCATTATTAAAACTAAGGTTTGCCCCCTCCCCAGGCATAGAGGACCTTAGCCGATTTTAGTCCCTTTAGTTTTTTTGCTCAAACAAACTTTAAAATTATTTGGCTTTCCAATTTTTCGACATTGAAGCGTACCTGATGAAGGTTGCTATAGAAACGTGCTGTGCACACTAAATAAGATATCTCCATTTTTATTTGTTTATTGTTGTATAACATTAAATACTGTCAATTCACAAATGAATGTGGTATTTTAATTTATGTGATCAATGTGATGTGATCTCGCATACATTTAATTGTGAGTGAATGATTGCATGGTAGTTGGATTTATAACTTACTATGTAATCAGTGCCTATCACCACTTAAGTTCGAATCCCGCTCGTGGCGAGGAGCACTGAAAACAACCTTAAGTGATCAAGTGTGTCAGTAACTTGCGGCAGGATGGTGGTTTTCTCCACCAATAAAACTGACCGCCACGATATAACTGAAATAGTGTTGAAAGTGGCATTAAACACCATAACACCACACCCCCCACCCCCACCCCCAAATACAAAGCAATGATTTCACTTTCATTGGAAAAACATGGTTAAACTGCTACAGTTTAACAAGAAATTTGACAGGATAATACAAACCTGTTTCAAAGTCCGAGACATGAGCTGTAGAATAGTACCCTGTAGAGCTAACACAGTCTTTGGAATGTCCATAACAGAAGCATGATACACAGCCAAACGGATTCTTCTCACTTAAACCAAAGAATCCTATTTTACATCTGAAAAACATGAATAAAAAAAACATAATACAAAATTCAACTGATTTTCAAATTTTAAAGTCATTGCATTTTCATTGGAGTAAATGCATGATTGTTGTTTAATGCCAAATGAGCAATTATTCAGCTATATCATGGCGAGAACAAGTTTACATTTCGATGAGATGATGATGAATACATCCGCTCTATACTAGATCGACACGCTAAGTTGAATTATAGTGCTAGCTCACTGAAACAACAGTTCATGGATAGACATGTCGTCTCACTCAGACATATTATCCTGATTCTGAGCCCCCCCCCCCCCTGTCTTTCCTCTTACTCCTTAAAGCTGTGTGCTTAGCGGAGAAGCAGCTAATACCAATTTAATAATCTTTGGTTTGACCAAATCTACCTCGAACCCATTATCTACTGCACTGAAGGCAAACATGCTAACCATTACACCACTGATGCAATTCCATTTTCGTTGGAAAAAAATCTTATCATTTTCAAATACATAGTTATATTTTGTATAAAAATTATGCTTGCCGGAATTCATTTCAATAGAATATCGATAGTGGCAGTCAAAACTGAAACAGTGCAAATAGTAATACTGTCGCCGAAACAAAACAAGACTTCACATTAAAAAAAAAAACCAACAAATTCTTACCCGTCACATGTACGACCTTGTACATTGTCTTTACAATGGCATTTCCCATCAGTAGGATCACACCGAGCAAAGTTATCCATACTTCCTGCTGGATCACAGTTACATGGTCTAAAAACAAAAACATTTTGATGAAGATTCCATGAGTTTTAACTTTTATCCATAATATAATAAGCTACAGTCTATACAAGGTTTAAAAAAAAAACATCATAATATATATGCCAGAGTTATTTTTGTGTGGGGGATATTTTGTCCACATATTGAGCCTTACAAAGCACTATACAGAAAAATAAAGTGCAAGCAAAACTAACTCAAAACCAGGGGCCAACTCAGGTACTTCTCAATAGTACACAATTACTGTTCCATTAGTGGCAACCGTCGGTCGTATTACTCATGATAAAAATCCTTAAGCCTTAGGCCTGAACTCAAACCAACCGTCGGTCGTATTACTCATGCTAAAAATCCTTAAGCCTTAGGCCTGAACTCAAATTTTGATGAAATAAATCCTTAAGCCTTAGGCCTGAACTCAAACTTTGATGAAATCAAAATCCTTAAGCATTAGGCCTGAACTCAAACTTTGATGAAATCAATCCTTAAGCCTTAGGCCTGAACTCAAACTTTGATGAAATCAATCCTCAAGCCTTAGGCCTGAACTCAAACTTTGATGAAATCAATCCTTAAGCCTTAGGCCTGAACTCAAACTTTGATGAAATCAATCCTTAAGCCTTAGGCCTGAACTCAAACTTTGATGAAATCAAAATCCTTAAGCCTTAGGCCTGAACTCAAACTTTGATGAAATCAATCCTTAAGCCTTAGGCCTGAACTCAAACTTTGATGAAATCAATCCTTAAGCCTTAGGCCTGAACTCAAACTTTGATGAAATCAAAATCCTTAAGCCTTAGGCCTGAACTCAAACTTTGATGAAATCAATCCTTAAGCCTTAGGCCTGAACTCAAACTTTGATGAATCAATCCTTAAGCCTGAACTCAAACTTTGATGAAATCAAAATCCTTAAGCCTTAGGCCTGAACTCAAACTTTGATGAAATCAATCCTCAAGCCTTAGGCCTGAACTCAAACTTTGATGAAATCAATCCTTAAGCCTTAGGCCTGAACTCAAACTTTGATGAAATCAATCATTAAGCCTGAACTCAAACTTTGATGAAATCAATCCTTAAGCCTTAGGCCTGAAGTCAAACTTTGATGAAATCAATCCTTAAGCCTTAGGCCTGAACTCAAACTTTGATGAAATCAATCCTTAAGCATTAGGCCTGAACTCAAACTTTGATGAAATCAATCATTAAGCCTGAACTCAAACTTTGATGAAATCAATCCTTAAGCCTTAGGCCTGAACTCAAACTTTGATGAAATCAATCCTTAAGCCTTAGGCCTGAACTCAAACTTTGATGAAATCAATCCTTAAGCATTAGGCCTGAACTCAAATTTTGATGAAATCAATCCTTAAGCCTTAGGCCTGAATTAAAACTTTGATGAAATCAATCCTTAAGCCTTAGGCCTGAACTCAAACTTTGATGAAATCAATCCTTAAGCATTAGGCCTGAACTCAAACTTTGATGAAATCAATCCTTAAGCATTAGGCCTGAACTCAAATTTTGATGAAATCAATTCTTAAGCCTTAGGCCTGAACTCAAACTTTGATGAAATCAATCCTTAAGCCTTAGGCCTGAACTCAAACTTTGATGAAATCAATCCTTAAGCCTTAGGCCTGAACTCAAACTTTGATGAAATCAAAATCCTTAGGCCTTAGGCCTGAACTCAAACTTTGATGAAATCAATCCTTAAGCCTTAGGCCTGAACTCAAACTTTGATGAAATCAATCCTTAAGCCTTAGGCCTGAACTCAAACTTTGATGAATCAATCCTTAAGCCTGAACTCAAACTTTGATGAAATCAAAATCCTTAAGCCTTAGGCCTGAACTCAAACTTTGATGAAATCAATCCTTAAGCCTTAGGCCTGAACTCAAACTTTGATGAAATCAATCCTTAAGCCTTAGGCCTGAACTCAAACTTTGATGAAATCAATCCTTAAGCATTAGGCCTGAACTCAAACTTTGATGAAATCAATCCTTAAGCATTAGGCCTGAACTCAAATTTTGATGAAATCAATCCTTAAGCCTTAGGCCTGAATTCAAACTTTGATGAAATCAATCCTTAAGCCTTAGGCCTGAACTCAAACTTTGATGAAATCAATCCTTAAGCCTTAGGCCTGAACTCAAACTTTGATGAAATCAATCCTTAAGCATTAGGCCTGAACTCAAATTTTGATGAAATCAATCCTTAAGCCTTAGGCCTGAACTCAAACTTTGATGAAATCAATCCTTAAGCCTTAGGCCTGAACTCAAACTTTGATGAAATCAATCCTTAAGCATTAGGCCTGAACTCAAATTTTGATGAAATCAATCCTTAAGCCTTAGGCCTGAGCTCAAACTTTGATGAAATCAATCCTTAAGCCTTAGGCCTGAACTCAAACTTTGATGAAATCATTACATTTTACGAGGAGACTATACTGAAAGAGGGTGTATTGAAATAACTATTATAAATCTGAAAACAGTTTTAATAGTGCCTAGACAGGAACTTGCAAAAATAAAGTTAATAATTATCCTATATGAGTACATTTGCCTGTAGGATTTAAATTTTGATATTTCCACTCTGAAAAGGACAACATGGGAGTTTTGTAATGTAAAACAAGCATTGAAAAGACCAAATCCTTTTTACATAGTTATTGTTATCACTATAAAGTAAATTATTTTTCCTATTACAGTAGTTCACTTCTTATAAAACTACTCCATCTGTAATGAAAAAGTGACCTGAAAATATACAATTGTCAACCTGAGGGTTGACAAATCTGAATGTTTCCCTACACAGAGGGTTGTAATTGCTTTCTTATATTTTTGCCAATGTTTTATAGGTTATCTCCCTTGTGAGGGAAAATTGGGTTGTTCGGCGAGGAACAATAGAGTTGTTTCCCGGCAGCGTAAATTTTGGCAAAACATCTCAATTATTTTATTATCACATGACTAATTTAATCCAATTAAAATCTATCATATAGATTAAAATATAGAGGTGGTCTCTCTTGAGGGACACAATTTAGTAGTATTTTACTATCTCTGTGCATCTGAAATTTGGCCTGATATTAGGGGAACTACTGTACAATTATCTAGTAGATATTTTATAGGTTTGGTCCATAAGTACTACTTACTGACAGCCATATGGTCCAAAATCATAATGATTGCTCTCACACCGATCACATTTATCTCCAATAACCCCTGGTTTACATTTACATTTACCAGAATTATCACACTGTAGATTCTCTGAACCTGTAACAAAAATACAGAATTAGCATACTGTAGATTCTCTGAAACTGTAACAAAAATACAGAATTAGCATACTGTAGATTCTCTGAACCTGTAACAAAAATACAGAATTAGCACACTGTAGATTCTCTGAAACTGTAACAAAAATACAGAATTATCATACTGTAGATTCTCTGAACCTGTAACAAAAATACAGAATTAGCATACTGTAGATTCTCTGAACCTGTAACAAAAATACAGAATTATCATACTGTAGATTCTCTGAACCTGTAACAAAAATACAGAATTAGCATACTGCAGATTCTCTGAACCTGTAACAAAAATATAGAATTATTACACTGTAGATTCTCTAAACCTGTAACAAAAATACAGAATTAGCATACAGTAGATTCTCTGAAACTGTAATAAAAATACAGAATTATCATACTGTAGATTCTCTGAACCGGTAACAAAAATACAGAATTATCATACTGTAGATTCTCTGAAACTGTAACAAAAATACAGAATTATCATACTGTAGATTCTCTAAACCTGTAACAAAAATACAGAATTAGCATACTGTAGATTCTCTGAACCTGTAACAAAAATACAGAATTAGCACACTGTAGATTCTCTGAACCTGTAACAAAAATACAGAATTATCATACTGTAGATTCTCTGAACCTGTAACAAAAATACAGAATTAGCATACTGCAGATTCTCTGAAACTGTAATAAAAATATAGAATTATTACACTGTAGATTCTCTAAACCTGTAACAAAAATACAGAATTAGCATACAGTAGATTCTCTGAAACTGTAATAAAAATACAGAATTATCATACTGTAGATTCTCTGAACCGGTAACAAAAATACAGAATTATCATACTGTAGATTCTCTGAAACTGTAACAAAAATACAGAATTATCATACTGTAGATTCTCTAAACCTGTAACAAAAATACAGAATTAGCATACTGTAGATTCTCTGAACCTGTAACAAAAATACAGAATTAGCACACTGTAGATTCTCTGAACCTGTAACAAAAATACAGAATTATCATACTGTAGATTCTCTGAACCTGTAACAAAAATACAGAATTATCATACTGTAGATTCTCTAAACCTGTAACAAAAATACAGAATTATTACACTGTAGATTCTCTGAACCTGTAACAAAAATACAGAATTATTACACTGTAGATTCTCTAAACCTGTAACAAAAATACAGAATTAGCACACTGTAGATTCTCTAAACCTGTAACAAAAATACAGAATTATCATACTGTAGATTCTCTGAACCTGTAACAAAAATACAGAATTATTACACTGTAGATTCTCTAAACCTGTAACAAAAATACAGAATTAGCACACTGTAGATTCTCTAAACCTGTAACAACAATACAGAATTATCATACTGTAGATTCT
This sequence comes from Bathymodiolus septemdierum, assembly GCA_963383655.1. NCBI lineage: Eukaryota > Metazoa > Mollusca > Bivalvia > Mytilida > Modiolidae > Bathymodiolus > Bathymodiolus septemdierum. The sequence goes on from OY726528.1 coordinate 9,242,018, forward strand.
CTGAACCTGTAACAAAAATACAGACTTATTACACTGTAGATTCCCTGAACCTGTCAAAATACAGAATTATTACATTGTAGATTCTCTGAAGCTGTCAAAACACAGAATTATTACACTGTAGATTCCCTGAATCTGTCAAAATACAGAATTATTACATTGTAGATTCTCTGAAGCTGTCAAAACACAGAATTATTACACTGTAGATTCTCTGAAGCTGTCAAAATACAGAATTATTACATTGTAGATTCTCTGAAGCTGTCAAAACACAGAATTATTACATTGTAGATTCTCTGAAGCTGTCAAAACACAGAATTATTACATTGTAGATTCTCTGAAGATGTCAAAACACAGAATTATTACATTGTAGATTCTCTGAAGCTGTCAAAACACAGAATTATTACATTGTAGATTCTCTGAAGCTGTCAAAATTCAGAATTATTACATTGTAGATTCCCTGAATCTGTAAAAATACAGAATTATTACATTGTAGATTCTCTGAAGCTGTAAAAATAAAGAAATTATTACATTGTAGATTCTCTGAAGCTGTCAAAATTCAGAATTATTACATTGTAGATTCCCTGAATCTGTAAAAATACAGAATTATTACATTGTAGATTCTCTGAAGCTGTAAAAATAAAGAAATTATTACATTGTAGATTCTCTGAAGCTGTCAAAACACAGAATTATTACATTGTAGATTCTCTGAACCTGTCAAAATACAGAATTATTACACTGTAGATTCTCTGAAGCTGTAACAAAAACACAGAATTATTACACTGTAGATTCTCTGAATCTGTAAAAATATAATACTGTAGATTCTCTGAAGCTGTCAAAACACAGAATTATTACACTGTAGATTCTCTGAATCTGTCAAAACACAGAATTATTACACTGTAGATTCTCTGAACCTGTAACAAAAACACAGAATTATTACACTGTAGATTCTCTGAATCTGTAAAAATATAATACTGTAGATTCTCTGAAGCTGTCAAAACACAGAATTATTACACTGTAGATTCTCTGAAGCTGTCAAAACACAGAATTATTACACTGTAGATTCTCTGAAGCTGTCAAAACACAGAATTATTACACTGTAGATTCTCTGAACCTGTAACAAAAACACAGAATTATTACACTGTAGATTCTCTGAACCTGTAACAAAAACACAGAATTATTACACTGTAGATTCTCTGAATCTGTAAAGATATAATACTGTAGATTCAGTCCTACTTTATATTATTAATACCCTGTTCCCACTACTCATCAATTTCAGATTTGAAATTTGATTTAACATCAAAACTGGATTGCGTTCATATTTATTCTGGAATAAATGTGTATTTGTACTTCTGAATTAGATCTATCGTACATGTCTGCCACAGACAAAGCATGTGTATATTTTGCTTAAAAGTTAACCAAGTCTGTTGTTTTCTGAAAACCAAAAGTTTGTGCGACTTACTCCTTCTGTTTTTACGTTTTAACATTTATTGAAAAACCCGTCAATTGACCACATTCGACATGTTTTGTTTACATGCCTTCGCAAACATGAATATTCATGAACCAATATAATATCGAAAACGATAAAACGGGATTCCAAAATGTGTTTGTGAATGCAAATGTGATGTCAGTTTCGATGTTAAAATTACAAATATAAATCTGGATATTCTTATTCCGACTGAAAAATGGTATCAATGTGAGCAAGGTACAGGGTTAGAAATTAAATATCCTTGGGCTATAAAAAAAATATATTGGGACTAGCCCTCTCGAATTCTGACTAGCCCGTGTGCACAGCGTCAAGCAGTGAGCCTTGTTAGCGGGAGCCTTTGAAAATTTTTATGCAAAATCCTGCATTCTGAGTGGTTTCTGGAGTGTAAATGAAGCAAAAAATTGCCGTTTTTTAAGGACAACTATTTTATGTTATTCCAAGCGTAATTTTAGACGGCATTTCTTTTTAATAGTCCAACGGGCAACCAGAAAACGAGAACAATTAGTCCGACAAAGTTTCTGCTAGCCACGGATTAGCAGACAATAGTTAATTTCGAACCCTGGGGTATAATTTATTACAATAAATATTTTACCTGTAGGGTTACAGCCACATGGAGTACAATAGTTATCTGGATCTCTCTCAAAGTGATATTCTTTACATTTCTCACAGTTTGGTCCATCTGTGTTGTCACGGCAATCAATACAATGACCTCCATGACCTGTTCTATTATACAGTTCCGCATCAAAATAACAAGTATCAGCTTTACTGTTACAATCACATGCTGAAAAAGATAAATAATTTAGATTAGGTTAGATTTTATGTTGTATAACGCCACTTTCAACAATATTTCATTTATATCATGGTGGTCAGTTTTATTGGTGGCGGAAACCGGAGTACCCGGAGAAAACCACCGACCTGTCGCAAGTCACTGACAAACTTTATCACATAATGTTGTATCGAGTACAGCCATGAACCGGGGTCGAACTCACAACTTTAGTGGTGATAATCACCGATTGTTGGCATATTTTCAGGAAATCAAGGAACATAACTCCAGATAAGAAAAAAATGTTATATCCAAAGTCTTACTTCGCTGGTTTACTTTATTGTCACTGACCTTGTGCATAAACTTCAAATGATTTGCTTTAGGAGAACTTAATTTATTAAACAGAAATTAAATACAGGACATATATACATGGGCGAATCTTAAAGCTCCTGACAACAGCGGTGGGGACATAAACAACAAAGTATACAAAGTTTCTGCACATATTGTTTTTTTCTTTTAAATTTATTCAAAGAATATTATTAGTATTTTGGTAAATTTTTACATATAGGTTTTCTATCTCTGTATATAATACTTTCAAAGTTATAAAATTTGCTAAAAATATAAAACAAGAAATGTTCTATACATTTTAAAAAAAATTGTAGCCCTTCAAAATATAAAATAACATTCCATTCTAAAAATTAATAACAAACAAATATAACACCAACAATTAATATTTTTGAACTAAGTCATGCTAATATTTGATTGGATCATGTGACTTTCTAAAAATAACTTTCACATTTTAACCGTCACCTAATTTCACCACACCATCAATGTTCCTAAATAGAATCTGAATGCAGCATTGGATGCTTTTTAATTATAATTCAATATGGAATATAGTTATTTTCTTATCCGTCAACATCAATCTCTTAATGATCAACCACCGAAACCCAATTATCGTTAAATATGGAATACAATTCCTTTCTCATCCGTCAACTTCGACCTCTAGCGATCAAATACCGAAACCAAACTAACGTAAAACATATACTTTACCTCTGACGTACTTCTGAATGCGTTAAAAGAAAAAAACAGGAATCTAAAGAAAGAATGGCTACTTTTACACTGATTACACAGCAAGCTAAATATAGATGAAAGAGCTTAGTATTTCTGATACAATGAAACCTGTCTAAACCGAACCTTAAATAAACATGTCTACTGTTTAAACTGAACTTCAAATAAAGTCCCAAGGTAGGATATGTTTGTTAATCTAACCTGTATAAACTGAACACCTGTCTATTTCGAACACAAAAATTGGTCCTAATGAGGTTCGGTTTAGATACATTTCACTGTATAAAAATAAATACACACAAAAACATGCTTAGGTCATTATACGTAAAAATTATTTTATGTTCATATAAACAGAAGTGATAAAGTTCTTTAGTTGTTTAATGAGGAGTTTAACAAGAGGTGCATTTCCTTATTTTACCTATAACCTGGCCATACATGTACTTCTTTGATAGTAACGAGGAGTTTAACAAGAGGTGCCTTTCCTTATTTTACCTATAACCTAGCCATACATGTACTTCTTTGATAGTAACGAGGAGTTTAACAAGAGGTGCCTTTCCTTATTTTACCTATAACCTGGCCATACATGTACTTCTTTGATAGTAACGAGGAGTTTAACAAGAGGTGCCTTTCCTTATTTTACCTATAACCTGGCCATACATGTACTTCTTTGATAGTAACGAGGAGTTTAACAAGAGGTGCCTTTCCTTATTTTACCTATAACCTGGCCATACATGTACTTCTTTGATAGTAACGAGAAGGTTAACAAGTGGCATATTTCTTAATTTTACTCAAAAGTTAGCCACACATGTTATCTTGATATACATTTATTATTATTTCAGAGAAAAAAGAAAGACTTAACATAACCGGTTGAATTCTTAAACACCTCTACAAAGTAAGACGGGTGCACAACTAAATTCATCATCGTAAACCCACAGCTGAACACGCTCCGGTTATTCTCCACTCGTCACCCGTGGGTTAAAAGGCAGAGAAATATTTGTTTCATTGAAAGAAAAAAAGCTATTAATAGTTTGATCTCCTACTTTAAAAGTGAAAAAGCTTTTCAGAAAAATGGTGACTCCTATAATTTGCAAGGAATTCCTTTCTTTATCTAGATACATTTTTGTACATTTAAAAACTGTGGTTTGACTGTCTATAAGGACAGTCTTCGGGACTTACCAAAGTGTTTTAATAAAAAGCACTGACTACTGGGTGGATGATACCCTCTGGGACTAATAGTCCACAAGCAGAGGTATCGACCCAGTGATAGTAATTAAAACGTAGATATCAAATTTAGTGTGCACGACACATTTCTGGAATAACCTTCATCAGGTGACGCTCAAAATCGAAAGATTGGAAAGCCAAATAATTTAATGTTTTGGAAACAATAAAATCAAAGGGTTTAAACAGGATAGCCAAAAACGAACACGTGACTACGAGGAGTTTTCTTCTAATTGACCCAAAATGGGCGATGAGTGGAGAGTGATTGGAGTGTGACCAGTGTGGGTTACAGACAATGAACAAAACTATTCTGTAAAGTTTCAAAGATTTGGTTTGCAAACAGTGGGAGGATCTACTTATACGAAATAGGTTCCCCTCCTGCCACGATAAAGCATACTATACCTAAGCATTCAAAGGCTTTATATTGAGTGGCTCTAGCCCATGGTCTGTCATTGTAATTCTCTTCACATTTCTCACAGCTATCTCCTGTCGTACGATGTTCACAGTTACACTTTAAACTGCCGTCAACTTTGAAGGAGCAGGACTTGGCATGTCCATTACATTTACACCTATTGAAGACAAAAATAATTGATATTAATTTCAGTCCGAGAAAAAAATAATAAGTAGGAATTACAATAACGTAATCAGACTGTTCATGTTTATGTTGTCATTTATTTTTGTGAGAGTGGTCTTCTAGATCTGTGCAAGTTTGTTTTTTTATACTAAGTATTTGTGTTGCCGTTGAGGATCCAATTATCAAGAGGGAGAGGATTGGGATCCCATTAACAAGAGGGAGAGGATTGGGATCCCATTAACAAGAGGGAGAGGATTGGGATCCCATTAACAAGAGGGAGAGGATTGGGATCCCATTAACAAGAGGGAGAGGATTGGGATCCCATTAACCAGTTTAACCCCACATCATATCACTTGTCCCACATCATATCACTTGTCCCAAGCCAGGAATTTTATACCAATGCCACAGGGATAGAAATAGGGAAGTTCAAGCTGGTAGCACTACAAGATTTTTGATAAAAAATGTCCATATGTTTAACTAAATTATAGGTAAAAATTTAGTAGCCCAGACCAAAATGTAGGGGCCTTGGGCGACTGGGCCCCTGTTAATTTCTGTCCCTGCCATAGGTTGTGGTCTTTTTTTTATTTTCAATAGTTTGAGGTGAGGGGTGATTGTTTGGTTTGTTTATATTGGTGGAATGGTGACCATCACTGTTTATATTGGTGGAATGGTGACCATCACTGTTTATATTGGTGGAATGGTGACCATCACTGTTGATATTGGTGGAATGGTGACCATCACTGTTTATATTCCATCACTGTTTATATTGGTGGAATGGTGACCATCACTGTTTATATTGGTGGAATGGTGACCATCACTGTTTATATTGGTGGAATGGTGACCATCACTGTTTATATTGGTGGAATGGTGACCATCACTGTTGATATTGGTGGAATGGTGACCATCACTGTTGATATTGGTGGAATGGTGACCATCACTGTTGATATTGGTGGAATGGTGACCATCACTGTTGATATTGGTGGAATGGTGACCATCAGTTTATATTGGTGGAATGGTGATCATCACTGTTTATATTGGTGGAATGGTGACCATCACTGTTTATATTGGTGGAATGGTGACCATCACTGTTTATATTGGTGGAATGGTGACCATCACTGTTTATATTGGTGGAATGGTGACCATCACTGTTTATATTGGTGGAATGGTGACCATCAGTTTATATTTGTGGAATGGTGACCATCACTGTTTATATTGGTGGAATGGTGACCATCACTGTTTATATTTGTGGAATGGTGACCATCACTGTTTATATTGGTGGAATGGTGACCATCACTGTTTATATTGGTGGAATAGTAACCATCACTGTTTAAACTTTCTTTTCATAACAGAATACAAAATTTGGGAACCAATGAAAACACTGAACTTCATTTATATTTGATTTTTGTTGTTTTATAACTCAAAAAAATATTTACATGTAGCTGCCTACTCTCTAAAATGTAACACAATAGTTTAAAATATAATAGGGAAAACATGAAATTTATAGATCTACGTCGCCTATCCCACATTGATGCATTAAACAACAAAGTGTTATGTGAAGAAATGTCTGTTCTGATATAAATTCCATCATGTGTGGTGAGAGGGTCCAGAGGAGGTATGAATTACAAATAGTGTGACAACATAGAGAATTTTTTATGCAGGCAATGTTTTAAGGCATGGCCCTATATCAGTCTGCGCCAAAAACCACTAGCCCTATGCCCAGTCTGATAAAAATTACATAAAATTTACTTACTTACTTAAGCCCTTTGCTCAGCTGGGGAGCATAGGCCATTGACGAACTCCCTCCATCTAACTCGATTTGGCGATAAGTTTGATAAAAATTGCATAAAATTTGCTTAATCAAATAGAAAAAATTAATCTAAAATGAGGTTCAGGCTAGTTTGTGAAAATGGTTTTGGCACAGACTGCTATATGATGTTTTACTGCAACACTGTGAATTGATTTAAATTCTTGGTTACCAATTTTCATGGTCTGAGACAAAATTGTACATTTGTGAATCCACTGGTCAATGCATTTAAATATGGCAGCAAATATTCGTTGAATTCTAAATTTCGTGGTTTGATGCTATCCATGAAATCCACAAAAATTGGTATGCATGTACCACCAATAATGATGAATTCACAGCATATGTGTAATACATGTACAAGGCTTAGGTTTGGTTAATGGTGTTTAAAGCCACTTTCAACAATATTTCAGCTATATCATGGCAGTCAGTTTTATTGGTGGAGGAAACAGGTGTGCCCGGAGAAAACCACTGACAAACTTTATCACATAATGTTGTATCGAGTACACCTCGCCATGAACGGAGTTCGTACTCACAACGTTAATCCAACTACCATTCAATCACGACTATGTACCACAAATAATGATGAATTAACAGTAAACAGTGTACCGGTACTACAAAAAAACCTTGGATCTTCTGTAAAATCTTGACATATTATATGGGCAGTTTCAAAATAAATGGCTCCTACTGCTATAGCTGTCTAATTTACTCATTTTTATGATTTTATTGGATCTAAATAGTTCAAAAGATCTGTAATGATTTGATGTTTGTTACTGCAAAACATCTTAAGATATCTAGAATAACAACAAAAATATGTCCAAAAAACATGTCAAAATTGTCAGGAGTGCAACACTTTTTTGTGACACTTTAAAAAATCCTTAATTTTCAACAACCTACCACAGTGCTAAATCAAACAATATGTTATCAAAATCTATTTCATCACAAACTTTGATATGTTGACATACTTTAAGATAGCAATAGATCATGCTTCACATTTATTATTGCATAAAAATATGGCTTTGTAAAAAAGATGTACCTAGTCAGGAGTGCAACAAATATTAATGCAAGTTTTCCTAAATTACATTGTAGAAATATTGTCTTTTAGTTTTCAAAGATATGGGGTATAAATAAATCTTAATACATCATTGCTGCTTCAAAACCATAGTTAAAAGGATACACTAAAATCAGTAGAAAGGCCAAGAATGTCACATTAAAGGCAGCACCTTCAAATGTCAGGAGTGCAACATTTGATATTTTCTTAAGACAAATTTTCTTTTAAATGTAACTAAAATCACATTTGTCTTTCTATTTCAACAGAGACTGACTAAGAGAACAGATAAAACTCATTTACCTGTTTGAGATACATAAAATATCTCTCACAGAAGCATTTGATTCATGTCAGGAGTGCAACTAGTTTTAAGCGATCTTCTACACAGTCTAAATTATAGCTTTTTATATGGATGATTTAAATAAAATGAGATTCTGTCAAGCTTAGAATAATGTTTTAAAAAAATAAAAGTGTCAATAGCATTTTATGTGCTTTTAATTTTATGTAATAAAGCATTTTTGTTCATTTTTATTGGTCTCATGCTTTAATATCATTTAGGTATTAATACTAGAGACATTCTTTGACAAGGGAACATGTTTTCTAGGTTCATTAGCTATTGGAGATCAATTGACTTGTTAAAGTTTATGATAAATGCATTTATCTATTTTCTTATAGATAATTTATGGTTGACCATGTAAATGTTGCACTCCTGATATAAATATTTAAAAATCATTGAAATTTGATATAATCAATTTTCTAAGTATCCAAAAAATACTTGTAATTGTACATTAAACATCTATTTTCAATATTAATTTAGATTAATACATGTTTTAAATGTTTTTGTATAGTATATTTCAAAAATAAGTTGGAATTTTCGAGAAGTATGGCTGTAAACAAGTTACAAATAACTAGAAAAATGTTACTTTAAGAAACAATTATCATTAAAACTTGGTAAAACTAATGCTTGAAAGAACACCAACTGATTTTTTCCCCTGTGAATTGTTTTTAAGTTAATAACTCTTCTTTTTCTTACTGGCAATATAATGTCAGGAGTGCAACATATCCTGATAAAATAGTACCATTGATAAAATAATGATAATTTATAATAAATTGCCTTTTCTAGCCTATAAAAATATTCTAATTATTTCTTTATGATTTATCTTATAAATATATTAGAGTGGTATAATACAAATTTTCAAATGTAATTAAAAATATTGCTGCTAAAACTGGGTATTAAACACATGGTATGGCAATTTTTTTTTTTTAATTTCCAAATACTGTCATTTCTGTACAAATATTTCATTGAAACAGGTAAAAATTATTGTATGAGTTAACAGTAACATCACTGTTCAATGTTGGCATTTTAAAATGTGATATTTTCTTCTTTTTTCTTTATTATAAAATGTCAGGAGTGCAACAAAAATAGACAAAATGTTTTTTCTACAACCAATTATTTTGTGATCGTTCAAAGAATCAATGTGATTTTTTTTTACAAATGGCTACTTATCTTTAAAGTTTGAAAATTTTGCTGTCTTAAGTAAAAATATTCGTTATTATTTTGATAATAAAAACTTTATCAGGTAGATTGGACAAAAATATTGAGAATTTTTCATAAATAATAGCTTTTAAGAAAAACTACAACTATCAATAACCCAATATTTTGCACAAAAAGTCATTTATATCAGTTGCATTGTTTGAGAAACCATTATACAAAATAATTGAGACTAAAGATTGTTTAACTGATATAGAATAAGTATGTGTTTTACATGTTTTTCATGACAATTTGTGTTCAATAAAAGGTTCTTAAAATTTTATTGCTCATCTGTTCATAGTTTCTTTCTTGTTTCATTTACTTCAATGTATACAACATTGAAAATTATCAGCAGAAAGTTTTTAGGGGTGAGTTTAATTTGGACATTTTTTTCACATGTTGGAGCCATTTTTTTTTAAACAGCCCATATATTACTTACCTAGCACCTACAGCCAGATCAGATATAGCATAAAAATAAGACTTTAACACTCTAGAATCTCCAAATACTTCATCACCAAATGTATTTAATCTGGACAGACTAACTCTAATGGATGATGCTGTGACCCAATCCTGAAAAACAACAACAATTAATTATTTTTTTTTAAGAAAAAAACCAAAAAACAAACAATTAAATTTATTTACCGAATTAATTAAAAAAATACAATTACACATCACTATTATAAAACATGTATGTACATGTACAATCAAACCTGTATTAAGTTTGTTTGATGGTGTTTAACACCACTTTCAACATCAGTGGTGATAGGCACTGATTGTATAGGTAGTTGTAAATCCAACTACCATATGATCATGGCCACAATGGCCCCTATCTGTATTAAGAGGTGACCTTTGGTACAAAGAAAAAATGGCCTTATAAGACAGGTAACCTTTTAAAAGAGGTTCAATTCATATGAAATTTTCTACAAGACAAAACAAGGTGACCTTTTAATACAGGTGACTGCTTAATACAGAGGACTGCTTAATACAGGTGACTGCTTAATACAGGTAACTGCTTAATACAGGTGACTGCTTAATACAGATGACTGCTTAATACAGATGACTGCTTAATACAGAGAACTGCTTAATACAGGTGACTGCTTAATACAGATGACTGCTTAATACAGGCGACTGCTTAATACAGGTGACTGCTTAATACAGATGACTACTTAATACAGGTGACTGCTTAATACAGGTAATTGCTCAATACAGGTGACTGCTCAATACAGATGACTGCTTAATACAGGTGACTGCTTAATACAGGTGACTGCTTAATACAGGTGACTGCTTAATACAGGTGACTGCTTAATACAGAGAACTGCTTAATACAGGTGACTGCTTAATACAGGTGACTGCATGGACATGTTTGACAGTATGTGGTACACAGCCTTTTATTTAATCAACCAATGTCAATTTTGGTTTGAAATAATTAAAGAATTTGCTTTCAATTCATATTTTCTAATTTCCGTTTCATTATCTTCTTAAAGGGCTAGTATTGCTATTCATAGAGACAAAAATGTCAATCAAAATGAATGAGCATTACTTAAATGGAATACTTTAGTATAATTTAAATTTAAATCTCTTTTTCAAATTCGTTAAAATATTTACATTGTACGATTATCCATTGAAAAAACATAATAAATTGTATTTGACTCTGTACTAAACAGGACAACATACAATTAAGTTTTTTCTTTATGAGAAATCCTATATAATTATTTCTGGGGTAATTACTTTGTATCAGTTTTTCTAGCTGCTGGATTTCATTGTTCAGTTTTACCCATGAATTTAAAGTAACAAGAAAAGTACAATTTTCAATAGAACTACATTTGCCTTAAAAATCAGTAGGAAAATATCAAATTTAAGTTTGTCAGTGACTTGTGATTGGTGGGTGGTTTTTTCTCCGGACACTCCACTTTCCTCCAGCAATAAAACTGACTGCCACGATATAACTGAAATAGTGTTGAAAGTGGTGTTAAACACTATAAATTAAACCAACCAACCATCAAATTTAAGAATTCTAGAACCTTAATTGGCTTCTCTAAAAACAACAATAAAGGGCTAGACTGTGTGCAGCATTATGCGACCTCAGCCAAATCGAGAAGGGTTTATTCCTGCACCAGTTTTTTTTCTTTTTCTAAAGATGATAACTATCCAGCAAAAGTCATCACTACTGTAGAATCTGTTTGAAAATTGCAGGAAGGAATTTAAAGAAAGAAAAAGTTGAAATAATAAAAACAAATTTGGTTTTTACTCTAAATTTATCAAGAGTTATGCTGTATTTGATATTTCAGATAGACGACATTTATGCAATTATGTAGATCATCAAATTAAATGGATTTTGTGTGTCATTCAAGTCATGAAATCACAGAAGGAAATCAGAAGCATAGATATAAGACATAGTTTCTCCGATGTTCGGAACAACTCCTTTGAAAAGGGCAGCCCATGGTTTTGTCCGACAATTTAAATACATGTCTTACACCAGTACCCAGACTTCAAACAAGATATCTGTTACCAGAATCATATATAGACTATCCTATCTTATGTGACCTTCCAAGATTACATTGAAATAAGGTCACATAAGACAGGTGGTGGCTAAATATGCTATTGCAGAAGAAAATCTAGAATTCCAAAATACTACCTTGAACCTTTCAATATGACATATAAAATACTCCAGAAACCTTGATTAAAATCTCTTCAACTGAAATCATTGATAAGGGTCTCCTTATATTGAAAAATGGTTTTGTTTATCAAGTGAAAAAGATCTAGTGTTGATATGTATATATGTAAATGAGGACTATAAGTAGACCAACAACCAAAGTTATTTATAATATAGTAATTTTTTTTTTTAAACTGGATAAAAATCAATAATATGGAAGTATCCATTTTAACATTTATGGGGTGGGCTACGATTTCCTTTTTTTTTTTTTGGCAAAACAAATTTCTATTACCAAATGTAATATAGACAGAAATATATTGACTTGAAATATGCAAATAATAAATAATCTGACCCTGCAGATTTCAAGAAGATTTTGGTAAAATTTGAAAAAAAATACCAATTTTCTATGTCCCAAAAATATGCTAAATAATTTGATTTTCGTATGGGGTGTCTGGCCCTTTATTTTAAATGGCCAGTCCCTAATAATTAGGTATAATCCAAACCAGCACATATTAAACAAGATCTAAGTACTTGTCCAAATACCAGTTCTGGGCATGACCTTATGTACCCTTAACACACTGACCACAGATATGTGCTGTGTCTAAGGCAATAAAACATACATGTACTGTCTATGTAACTCATTGTAAATCATTTCATGTAAGAGGTGAAGGTCGTACAGAAACACATTTTTTTAAAGAGAAATTATGTGTCTAAATGTATGTTAATGTTGACAAAATGTCACCTGAGCTAAAAAAAAAACTACAGACAATTGGGTTAGGGTGTTTAATGCCACGTTCAACAATATTTCAGCTATGGTATATTGTGGTGGTCAGTTTCATCGGTGGAGGAAACCGGAGTACATGGAGAAAACCACTGACCTACCAAATGTCACGGACAAGTTTTATCACATAATGTTGTATTGAGTACACCTCGCCATAAACGGGATTGAAACTCACAACTTTAGTGGTGATAGACACGCTGATTGCACAGGTAGTTGTAAATCCAACTACCATAATGATATGATCATGAACACCACAGCCCCAGACAATTGGAAAAATATACCTGTCTTTAACATACTTTAGAATGATAAATAAAATACAAGGTCAACAGTCAAGATGAATAATTTTGGTTTTTTAACTTCTATACATGTACAAATGGTTAATGCCCTGGAGCCAAGATTTGACTTAACTACTAATCTTTAAATAATAATATACTGTGAAAAAACTTTGATTAGAACAAGGTTAAGAGTGCTCTCGATCAATCTTGTAGCTTGATTTTGCTGTTCTTAACTTACTGTGAAGGAAAAAAAAACTTTGATAAGGACATACAAACATAGGTGTGATTCTGATCACCTAAGCGTCTTCTATACTAAGTTTGACCTAATTATACATTCAGTCCTCACGATGACCACCGATCCTCCGGCCCATGACCAGTATATCTTTATTCTGACCACTTTTTATTTAGAACTATATAAAAATAAATTCAAGAATTTGATTCTGAACAGTAAATTAAAATTTTCCTGTCGAGGACTGTACATTGCGTAATAAATGGACATAAATTAAAAGTGTGCCTAGTTTCCGGACGACCTGAGAATGCTTCGCTCCTTACACATAAAAAGACAACTAACAGCAGATCCTTATGAGCAACAGTTTCTAAGAAGTGCTTTGGTTTTTGTTGACCCTTTTACTTGTAGCAACTAAAATATTCCCCAGAGTCACATCTCAGTGACAATTTCATGAAAATTAGATAAAGAATGACTTCAGGAGAATGTTTTGAAAATAAGTGGAATTATATGAAATATATAGGGAAATATCTTAGGGTAGAAATACTTTTGTAATGTTGTATAATCTCTGATGTTTATTTATATACATATCATTTCTTACTAATACAGTCATCGACTTTAGCAGTGGTCCGGTGGACCACGGCCAGTGAAAATTGATTCGGACCAGTGACTTTTGCTAGGGAGGTCAGACATTTTTCAATTTTATTTACACAATGGCAAATTCTGTTATTCTGTCTTACATTTGAAGACAGCTGCAGTGACAATGCACTAGAACACTATTATTTAAAAGGTGACATGTGACATAAAAAAATAATGCACATGTTTGGAGAAAATTCTTCATATGTCACAATTTTTTTATATTTAAACTGGACAGAAGTGACCAAAATTGAATGGAAACTTTGGAAATGGCACCGCTATTTTGAAACTATTTATTCCCTGAAACACATGTTGCTAACCAGTTAGACTGAAAGTAAAACTCTTCTGTAGTGGATAGTATGCTAGGTTTTAATAATCTCATACAGTTTGATGAGAAAATTCAAAATTTTTATTTATACATTCAATTTTATGGGTAAAATTTATCCAATTTTGGTGCCGTTTTCAATTTTCCCATTGAAATGCATGGTAAAAAATAATTTTAAAAATGTGTTTGGAAACACATGTTGCTGATGAAACAAAGACTACAACTATGCCATTTCTTTTAGAACAATGTCTAAACTACATTTATCAAGTACAGTTTCATTAGATTTCATTATTGTTTTCAAATAATTTCTGATATTCTATTTCTTGGTAAAGACAGATAAAATTCAAAATGGCTGCCATTATAAAATATAAGTGGTCATTTTCCGAACTTCAAATTGTCAACTTTTGAACCGCTTAACAGATTTTAAAAAACTAAACACCACTGTAAGTATCTTCAGGAGATCCGACCATTGGTGTGTACTTTAAGATATTTTAACACATTTTCAAAAAAGGTCTGACCCTCCTACTTTTGCCAAATTTTTTCAATAGAATCTATATAAATATTCTAATTTTGAAGTTTTCTGGGCAGTAAATTTGGAAGTCTAATTTCGAAGACTGCTAATATCTTTTACAATTAACGACCTTTTATTATATGCCCAGTTTTTCCTTCATAAATATCTGTATAGATAATGATATGAAATTGATCGTGGGCCCCAAGCATCTGTGAGCTATATATGGGTGATTTTCAAAAAATGAAAACTTTTCATTTTCAGAGAATAATTTGAATATTAAATGATATGAAAGAAAGGTAAATATCTTAAAACAAGCACAATGGTAACAGTTATCTTCATGCAAAGTGTCATGGAGATTGCTCTTACGGTTAAAAAGTTATCCTCTAAAAACTGGTCAAATTTGTCAGGGGTGTGACGTTTTAGCGTGACAAACTTTAAATTGCCTTAACTTACCTTGATGATAAAAAAAATAAAATAAAAGATATATTAAAGAAAGATAGTATTCTATAATTTCGTACCATTTTACTTCAAATATCTAGATGTTTTGTGACCCTATGATTAAGCGACAAAAAATTATTCTATTTTTTAAATTAGTGTACGCGAATAAATTTAACTTGGAAAATTGTACAAATGTCAAATTAAACCTTAATAGTTTATCATTGTTGAGACTAATTAGTTCAGAAAAATCAAAATATGTTATAAAAAAACATTAGTTATAATAATTTAGTAGTATTAGACTGGATGAATATGATAGTTGTAAAATTGGGCTTGCATAAGGAGAGACACAAAAAATGTCAGGAGTGTGACATTTGATCTTAGTTGTATAGTACTATGTTGTATGCTTTAATAGTTCACAATTTTCTCTATTTTCCAAAAGCTCCAGACCCAATCAAAGAAAAAAGTTGGAAATAGCTCTGATATATGACATATCATAGCTAGGAAATCAAAATAACTAATGTCAGGAGTGTGACACTTTTAATAGGCATATCTTTTAAATAAAAAATAAAAAAAAACATGCTTCTACAAACTTCCACAATGTTTTCAATTTAATTACATATAAACAATAAGTAATAATTATAGTATTTTTGTATATTGCATGACACCTTTCTTATAATAAGTGATGATAAAGGGTTATATTTTCTTAAAAAATGTCAAAATATGGATTTTTTTCCAAATGAAAAATTGATGTATGTTGCTTTAAATAAACAGAATACTTACTTTAATATATCTTGCCTTTCATAAAACATTTTCATTCTTTTGATATGGCATTTTTGAAAATTTATCAACAATTTTTCATTCAACAGTAATATGTCACACTCCTTACATAAAAACATTAAATGTCGATTGCAATTGCAATAGGAAGTTTTTTTGCAGAGTAAATTATTGAGAAACATGGGGAAACTAATTTGAAAACCACTAAAAAGTAATTTTATACTAAGAAAAGATGATCTATTGCTAGTTTTAATAAATTTCAAATCCATTTTAACCATTTTTGATGAGATAAATTCTTAAGGGGCAAATAATTAGCACATTAATCATTAGAAAAAACAAAAACATAATTTTGAATCTTCTTTTAATATTTACTGTTAACTGTAAGAAATATAAGCTTTTGAAGAAATATAACTTTTAGTTTGGAAAGAATAAGTTAGTTATATTATTTTCAGCACGACAGGTTTATTTTCGAGAGGCAGTCAGGAGTATGACAATTTTATTTAAGAAATATATTATTTTGTAAGCATATAGCCCCCATAAAACTGCTTGCAATTGTCTTGGGGAATTATTTAATTCTCAATAAGCACTATACTCTTGAAAAGATGTATAAATGGTTGAAAATTGAGTTGTCATTTTTTATAATTATGATAGTATTTTTTAGAATATGATAAAATATGATTGAAATAACATCATAACAATGCAAAAATGAAATATATTTAAGGGAAACCTTTTTTCAGTCAAAATAGATTATGTACTACTACTTAAAAAAGTTATTGTGACCAACAATGATTGCATTTAGCTTGATATTTGGTGTATTTATCTTTTAGAAAAATGTGTCAGGAGTGTGACAAAACATCAAAAAATGGACTTTATTTTCATTTGGTTACCTCTAGTTTATACCACCAATGATCAACTTAACTTAACTTTTGTTATATTTGTTAGGCATATATAAATAATTGATTTACAACTATTAAGCCTCATTAGATCATATTGTTTATGCTTGTATGAAAACTTTAATTACCAGATTTTTTAAAATATACAGTAAAAATAGTGTTTCTTTGATATATTGAAACTGTTTTCTCATGATATATACAAAGTTTGGTACCAAAATGTGTCTTTTTCATATCATTATCAAATTGAAATACATTTAGGTCTTTTACCATACCCAAAAGAAAATGATACCTCTGAGGAAGTAAGTCTGTATTTGTTATCATTTTAACACTTTGTTGCAAATAAAAGTTGAAAAAAAAAATTTTGTCTTCATATATTGCACTGAGCAACTGAATCTGAAAAATATATCATATTGACATTATTTTACGACCAAAATTATGTCAATTTGTCCAATTTGAAATTTCACCCTCTATGTCACACAAAGTCTTCATTTTTTTGAAAATCACCCATATATAGATTTATGACCAGCAAATTTTCACAAACAATTCAAACAATGAATAGTAATAATTACTAATGTATTACTAATATTATTCAGTCTTTAATTCTGCAGATTTCACTCCGTTATGTAAAACAAAGGAATCACTGACTTATAGTATATTTACAATTGAACATTATACAAAATAAGCACTTTTACAGCCACTCACTCTCGACTATCGGAAGTTGTCAAGTACAATCTAATACTGGATGAAGTGAACCCTATTATACACAAGATGTAACTTCCTAACCAATACAACAGACATACTGATGAGTCTGGCTTCTGGTATGCCATCAATTTACTTTGAAGCATTCAAAACTCAAGAGCTTGCAGTTTACTATATATTCTTACAATAAGCATAGAAGTGAATTGTGATGCTTCAAGGGAAAATGTTAGCACCGGATAGTGTAGAAAAATGTCAAAAATGTGTGAATATATACATGTACATGTATCACGACAACACAACTCAAGTACTGGCTATTTACATGTATCATGTTTATATTTAGATGTAAAATGAATAAAATGTATATACATGTATGTATACATGTATGTATCACAATATCAAGTACTGGCTATTTATAATATTTCTATTTAGATGTAAAACATTTATTTTCAAAAATATTTGAACTATTTCAAGTTTTCACAAGGCCAATGTAGTATCATAGGTATATTCTTTTTTTGATACATGTAGAATAGATAAACATGTGTCGGAACGACACGAATGTCCCCGCTGTGAATATTAAGGAGGCTCGCAAATGTGTCACCCTTTTTTAATTCCCTCAGTAATAGGCTAAGAATAACAATGAATTTCAAAATTGATCTGTAACTTATGATAAATACACTCTCATACCAAAAATCAAGTCAATATCTCATGAGATCAAATCATAGTGAAATAAAGTGGTGACAACTAAATATTTGGCCAAATTTCAAAGTCAAAGAGCCAGAACTCGGCCAAAAATCACTGGACCGGAACGAAATGTAAACTTGATCTGTAACTCATCATTATACAGTCATATACCAAAAATCAAGTCAATATCTCCAAGCATAGAGAGAAAAAGTGGTGACAACTAAATATTGGGCCAAATTTCAAAGTCCAAGGGCCATAACTCGGCCAAAAATCATTGGACTGGAACGAAATGTAAATTTGATCTGAAACTCATCACTATACACTCATATACCAAACATCAAGTCAATATTTCCAAGCATAGCGAAAAAAAGTGGTGACAACTAAATATTTGGCCAAATTTCAAAGTCCAAGGGCCATAACTCTGCCAAAAATCATTGAATCGGAACGAAACGTAAACTTGATCTGTAACTTATCATTATACACCAACATACCAAATATCAAGTCAATATTTCAAAGCATAGTGAAAAAAAGTGGTCGCAACTGTTTTATTTCGGAATTACGGACATGGGTAACACTATATGTCCCGGCCACTTAGTGACGGACGCCAAGTGATGGCAAAAGCTCACATTGCCTTTGACAAGGTGAGCTAAAAAGATGTAAATATGTGCTTTTTAACAAATAAATCATATTCTTGTATATATCTATATGTAAAACATACATTTTTTCTTCAAAATTATATTTAAAAATTCAGGTTTTCACAGGGTCAATGCTGAGCACTGCTGAAGATTGCCTGGGCTCAAACCCCCAGAGTTGATCAGTGCATCCCCGAATGGCAAATAGGAGGAGCCCTCTCAAAGGGGGGTGTCAGGTTACCTGACCGTGGACCAAAGTGGTAGTGGGTAACGTGTTTGGAGAGTGTCACACTCCTTGCAAGCAAATGACCTCATTTGTCAATTTCAAAAAAGAACAGGCACATTGTAGCCTCTACAAAAGACTACCCGGTACATTGTTTGCCCCTACCCAACACTCAATATTTGACCCGTGTTGATACATCCCTTCCCTCATTTCTATATAGTTCTTAATAATATTGAACTTGTTCTAATCCTGAATTTAGTTGAAATTCTGCCTTGCATTTTCAATTTGAATCCCGATTTGATTTTAAACTGACAGGTGTTTATATACACATGTTACGTATATATATTATCAAAATAGAGCTTGAAGCATACCATTAAAATAAAATTGTCTATATAATGACACAGAAATAATTTCTATCTTCTCTGACCCTTTTAAAAGTGTCAATAATTCAATTAAACTATAAAAAGTGGTCCCTCCAATTTATATGTTGAGAAGAAATTTGTCACAAAAATCATCATTTCATTTTTATTAACTAGAGGGAATACTGTCTATGAAAAGTACATGTTTATCACTCCAAGGAAATACAGATGTACCATACATGTACTATATACAGAAATCCTTACTCTCTCAGAAATGTTACAAATTACAAATCCCAAAAGCAAAAACTGAACTCTTTAAGAAAACATTTACATACTCATAACTCTGGATCAAAGCTATGGAATACACTTCCGTTTTCGATACGATGAGCACCGGTCCTCCGGCCCAAGACCAGTAAAACTTTGTTCCGACTATTAAATTTTTCAGTTTTTATTTAGGACTAAATAAAAACAAATTCAAGAAGTTGATTCTGACCATTAAATTTTCATTTCAAGGACTACAATATACTACACATTAACACCCTTTCCTTTGAAGTTCGAGCTATAAAAATTCTGTGTATATTTTATAGTATCACTCAGCACCCTACAGTAATTTCATAGTCAAATTTTTTTTAGTGTGTCACTAATCTATAAGTTTTGATATCGTGGATAGTTATCGAAATGATAATTTAAATTTGATGGTCCGAATCAAATTCTTGAATTTATTTTTATTTAGTTCAAATTAATACTGAAAAATTTACTGGTCCGAACAAAGTTTTGCTGGTCTTGGGCTGAAGGACTGGTGCTCATCGTGAGAACCGCTACTAATTCTAATTATAGTGCAAATGCCTTGCATTTACAGTTTGAGTCCTGATTTCATGTTAAACTGACAGGTGTTTATATACACATGTTATATATATTAAAATACAGCTTGAAGCATACCATTCAAATAAAATTGTCACTGACCCTTTTAAAATTACCAATTAATTCAATTCAAACTAAAAATATGTGGAAAAATATTCATATATAATCAGATTCAGTCAAGTGGCAGTTTTTGCCTTAATTTTTTTCACCTACTTGCCCGAAAGTCAAATTTTCTATTTATTTAAACAAATTCTTTCATAATTTTCACTTGTTTGAATCCAGTTTTACTTGTTCTGGGCTTCGGGCAAGTGGCTTGTGCAAAGACTGAAGTGGTCCCTCTAATTTATATGTTGAGAAGAAATTTCGACAAAAATTACCATTTTAATATCTAGAGGTAATATATACTGAGTCTGTCTGTGATAAGTACATGTTTATCACTCGAAGGAAATACAGATGTACCATACATGTAACAGATACAGTCTTCACCATGAGCACCTGTCCTCCAGTCCAAGACCAGTAAAACTTTGTTCGGACAAGTAAATTTTTCAGTTATTATTTAGAACTATATAAAAATAAATTCAAGAATTTGATTCGGAAAAGTAAATGCAAATATTTTGATTTCGAGGACTGCATATAAACACCCTTTCCTTTGAAGCTCCAGCTGTAAAAATTTCTGTGTACAAACTACATTTTATAGTATCACTCAGCACCCTGCAGTAATTTCATAGTCAATTTTTTTTAGAGTGTCACTAACCTATAAGATTTGATATTTGATCAAGCTATAAATAATATTTGAAATGAGATTAATGTGTCTGTGTACACATAGCGTTGTGGTCTTCTGTAGTCTACTTGACACAGGGGTATTTACAATCACTGACACAAGTATAATATTCAATAGATGTACACTCTCTAGATGTCATAAATACCAAACTACATACAGTCAAACCTCCATACATGTACACATATCTCCAAATTCGGTCAAGTCATTACATAAGCTAACATACAAGTACATGTAACTCCAAAATATGGTCTATTTATAGTTGAAACATGAATGTATTCTTTTCCTTTGATCTTTTTATGGTTTATATACCAGAATGCAAGCAACAGCTAAGAACTTTGAAATAACAGATGCAGATCTATACGAGATATTGCACACTTTAAATCTGGATTGTAGTTTTATTACTCTCAGAGAGCCGTGCAATAATCAACGACCTAGATGTGATATTGCATGGCTTCATGTTACAAACCATTTGTACCATGGTTTTCTGAATTAAATGGTTAAACAATGTCATGCTTCACGTTCGATTCATCCTTGTTTAATCATTTAACTCTGAAAACCATGGTATAAATATTACATGTTTTTAGTGAAATAGTTTGTTCTCTTGACACTGACATACAAAATGTAGTAACTGAACTCCCTCCATTTCCCCAACTTTAATACTTAAAATCAACATTATAATTTTCATGTGCGACAAAAAAGTTCATTACAGTGGAATAATTTCATTTGTAATTGATAGTCAAAGAAAGGAAATCCACATTAATGGGAACATATTTTTATGCTAAAAACTAATCATGTGTCAAAGAATCTAACATTGTAGGTTTTAACACTGTGAAAAAGTGTTCAGTAAATATATATTCAAAGTCAAGGTCAAATTATCACCCTTTTTGACCTCTAAATAATATAAAGGCCATTAGTTCAAATGCCCTTATTTTTTATTTCAAATTATGTTGACATTAATTATGTCATCTCGTTACCTGCAAAACTAAGCTTCTTTCATAATCAAATGCTCCAGGTCGTCCTTCTAAGGTACTGAATGGTACACTGCCCCCAGTCAGTGGAGAAATGTCACTATATTCATCTGTACATATGGCGGTATTCTCGTTTTCCGATGTAATTATTCCACGTCTAGGCAAGTTGTATGTCCTCTCGCACGATCCACTGTAGAACTGCCATGGTAACCAAGGATCATTTTCCGTCTTTCTCTTATAAATGGCAAAACTTTCAGGACGTGAAGAATAAAATTTAAGTCGGATATATGTTACCTCGTATTCTTTTCCTGTAATAAAAATAAATTTTACTGATAATGTATTGTACAACGTACAGCTTTCTGATTGGTTGGAAAACTTAGATAAGACCTGGAGTTCTCAAATCTAACTTTACTCAAAATCAGGACTCAAGATATTTTACTCCAATGCAAGCTGGTTTGAATCTTATAATTAAGTCTGAAGGGACAATGCCTATCTTTATTGCAATGCAGGTTGGGATGACAATTTTAAGAACACATACAATATAAACATGTACAGTGCCTCACTTTCTCAGAAATTCTTCTTGGAATTTTTTTAGAAAAAAAAAAAGAACAAAAATCAAAATGGCATTATAAGTAAACTGGACGTCATGATTACTGATATTATATAATTACCATAGTTTTGTTGGTTGATACATGTACAAATGTAAATGAAGAGGTAAGATAAATAACTTAGTGACTTAGTCACCATATATCTTTATTATGATAATTGTTCATATAATGGACAAAGTGACCAAAAAGGACTCAAATGCATTCCTTTATAGTATAGTAATAGTCAATGTTAACATCTCAATCATGCTTACATGTACCTGATAACTGGGTTTGGGAAGGATATTACTATTAATTTTACATGTATTTTCCTTTTTTAAGGAAACATCTATTTAACATGGGGGGGGGTCTATGTTTTTTTATAAACGTTATCTGTCTCTACATGTAGAGCGACTGTCTATAAAATCCCATTACCAGGAATCAGGAATCGGTAAAACAATAATTATCTAAAAAATATAAGTCTAAAAATGTCCAGGATGTTAATAAAAATATTACATAAAATAATCAGATACTGTTAACAACTGACCAATTTTGTTATGTAACAAATATGAATGATAGTATATGCAAGCGAAGATAGAAGATAGCAGACGGTACTTGTAATTGTGTAATCACTTCTGCTGAGGTTTCTATTATCAATACCATGAAATATTTCCTTACTAACTGGGTGTCTGCCAAAATACACACACATCAAGAAAATGCTGCATCATTAGGCGATTATCTAAACCACACCCCATTGAGAGAATGTATGAGCATTATAAAAATTACTTGCAACAGTTGTCCATCTTGGAATAAAATGAAATACATGAAGTAAAACCTGCATATAAAATAAAGGACATTGAATGGAATGGAACTGGAAAATTTGCTTAATAAGCAGTTTCCATAATATACAAATGTTTGATAATTTTTGATAACAGGTGTCTGTCCATCTTAGTATAAAATGAAATAGTCGAACCTGCATATAATAAGCAGTTACCCTTAGCTCTATATACATACAGGTTAAAATTATATGTACTATTCATTAATTGGAGAAAATGAAACTGTCCTTTACACCAGATTTGACTGTAGAAACTGCCCTTTACACCAGATTTGACTGTAGAAACTGCCCTTTACACCAGATTTGACTGTAGAAACTGTCCTTTACACCAGATTTGACTGTAGAAACTGCCCTTTACACCAGATTTGACTGTAGAAACTGCCCTTAACACCAGATTTGACTGTAGAAACTGCCCTTTACACCAGATTTGACTGTAGAAACTGCCCTTTACACCAGATTTGACGGTAGAAACTGCCCTTTACACCAGATTTGACTGTAGAGACTGCCCTTTACACCAGATTTGACTGTAGAAACTGCCCTTTACACCTGATCTGACTGTAGAAACTGCCCTTTACACCAGATTTGACTGTATATTAAGTATCAAATTTTGTCATTTTATTTGCAGAACAATTTGGAACTTCATATACAAATGTACAACACTTCAAGAATTTGTCCTAATTATTTAAAAGGAAAAAGCAAAATCAATATACATTTGTATTTGATTGATTGTACCTTGCTTAACATCCAGTGGCAAATATATCATGCATACAGTGAAGGGCGAGAACAATATCTAAAATCTACACAGAAACAGTTGATATTTCTATACCCTTTGGGAAGCTAAAATAAACTTCTTATTTTCTGTCTATCATATCTATATACAACTCTAATGTGTACAACCAAACAAAATTGAATCCATCCACATACTTTGTTTTACTACAACAAACTAAAAGGAGGTTAAACTCTATAAAGGTATACATGTACATAGCTATTGCTTCCACAACCTTCAAAAGTTTCATAATGAAAACAAGAAAAAAAAAATACCCTTGTTCACCACAATAAACTTAAAGGAGGTTAAACTATATACTGGTATATATGTAGGTATAAACTATTGCTTCTACAAGAGCTCTTGTAGAGTGTGTGTAATCAGTGATGCTTATCTTTTTGTCTGACACATATAGAACAGCTTTATAACATATTTATGGCCGTTATCTGGCCAAAAATATGTAAGCTTTTCTTGTTTAATCAAAACCTGCATCTCTTCCTATTTAGCAATCTTAAATAAATATATTGAGTTGCAATTTTTTTTCATTTTGTTTGTTTGTTTGTTTTGTTTATGATGCTTAACGCCACTTTCAACAATATTTCAGTTATATCGTGGCATTTTGAATGGAAGCAAAGGGAAGAAGTGTATAAGGTAGTTTCTGTGTGATGAACACAGATGAGATGTATAGGTAGTTTCTGTGTGATGAGCACAGATGAGATTTATTTAAAAAAAAAATTAAAAAATTGTTTGCAGGATAAAAATCTATTTCCACACATACAATTATGTACACATAAATGTATATTTGTACATGGGTGTTTTGTAAATATACAAACCTAAATATATATTAACATTAAACATTTTTGAACTGTTAATCAAATATATGCTGATATAGTGGTTGTTGACATTTTTTAAAAAATAAACAATTTTTTTTTTTTACAGGATCAATAAAAATATACTTTCACATGTACAGAACTTATGCAACATGTGTGTTATCTTTAATGATACACCTGTGAAATCAGAACATATCACCACTAACGTTGTGAGTTCGAATCACGCTCATGGCGAGTTGTACTGTAAAAAAATTGTACTGCAAGTGTTAAAAAAAATTCTTCACTAACAAGTGGTTGCTAGAATGTCAAATAACTTATTCATTCAAAATTTGTAAAACTATAATCACCATACACTGTATATAAAATATGACAAGTCAACAATTCCTCAAATATCGGTGTAATTTACATCTCAGGTGTCGAAATTAAGTGTCAAACGTCTCAAATTATGGCCTATAGAACACTGATCAACGATTATGAGTTTTTCGGGTCAATATTTTTCAAATGGGTATTAGGTGATTGTAAAACAAGATTCAGGGTAATAATGAATGGGTTTGTTGTAGGGTTAATTTATCATTCATTTTAACATTCTTACACATTGTAGTTATATACAATGACATCAATCAAGTTCTTTTTCAAATTTGAGACAAACAATCTGATTTAGTCATATTTCTTTTTTTGTTTAAATTCTATGACCAGAATTCACAGGGAAAGTACTATGCATAATATTTGCTTAACTTGCATTTAATTGTATTCGGTGACAAAATATGTCACTTGTGCAGGCAGGTGCAACCTTTTATTTGACAGATTATGACCCAACGAGTTTAAATCTATTGATGGTACTGGTACAGATAGTGAAAATTACTTGCACGATTCCAATTTTCCCTTAATATATTTCATATAAAACTGCTATTTTTTCAACAAATTATCCTGAAGTCAATTCAAGTCTGATTTTTATACATTTTTTTATCAACAAAAGCAAAAAATATTTTAATTTATAGTAGTAATATCAACATAATTTTTAGAAGCATGTTTTTCAAATCGTCATGATTTAAACACCACGTAATATAGATGTACCGTTAATTAATTTGTGCACCAAGTACTATTATTGCATTGTATTCACATGCGATCACGATGGCCCCACCTCTTGGTTAGAACCACATTGGTCGTGCAATGGTTAGCGTGCTAGTCTCAAGTGTGGTAGATCATGGGTTTGCACCCAGTCGAGTCAAACTAAAAACTATAAAACTGATATTTGTTGCATCTCCGCTAAGCACACAGCATATAAGGAGAAAAAGCAAAGACTGGATGGCTTGGAATAAGGATAATGTGTCAGAGTGGGGCAACGTGTCTACCTGCGGACTGTCGTTTCCAATGAGCTAGCAATCCATCTAAGATTGTTGGTCTAGAATAAAGCAGACATTGTCATCATCTCATCGAATGTAACTTGTTCTCGCCATGATATGGCTGAAATTTTTTCCATTTGGCATTAAGCAACAATCTCTCAAATTTAGCTACATGTATATAATGACTGACATTGTTTATGATACAATGTATTACAAACATATACAGCTGCCATTATTAATATTATATTTGAACAAAGTTTAATTCAAAACATTCCCCTGTAATAAGTTTAACAGGCAATTTCATTGTACCGAACAATACATGATATATATTAATTATTGAAGCTACCAGCTACATGTTAAGACAATTAACCCAGAAACAAATTCTCCAAAGTGGCATATGATGAAATTACAGCAATTAGTTGTGTATATACTAAATATACAGGTGTACATCTACAATGTATGTTAACAAAATTGCACAAAAAAACATACATTTAAACAATCAATTTGAAAAAAAAACATATAATAATAAAATATCTACATAATATTAAATCAAGAAGATATGAAAAACATGTTAACTAGAGGCTCAGTGGGCCAAGCCTGTGTCACTTACCATTCATTCTGCTTTGAGGAAACTTAATACAGAACCTTCCATAGGTGCTTCCCACCAAGTTTCGGTTCATTTGACTAAGCAGTTACACAGAAGAAGATTTTTAGAAATCGACCAATCAGAAACAAGAATGGCCTGTGGCAGTCATGTTTATTAACAGATGGGAACTAATTGCACAATCTTTATAGATGACCTTCCATAGATGCTTCCTACCAAGTTTTGATTCATTTGGCAAAGCAGTTTCAAAGAAGAAGATTTTTTTAGAAATCAACCATTCAGAAACAAGAATTGCCTGTGGCGGGCATGTTTGTTAATGGATCGGAACTACATCAGTAATCTTTATAGAGAACCTTCCATAAATGCTTCCTACCAAGTTTCGATTCATTTGGCCAAGCGGTTTCAGAGGAGACAATTTTTTTAGAAATCGACCAATCAGAAACAACAATTGCCTATGGTGGCCATGTTTGTTAACGGATCGGAACGAAATGAGCATTCTTCATAGAGGACCTTCCAAGGATGCTTCCTACCAAAATTCCATTCATTTGGCCAAGCGGTTACAGAGGAGAAGATTCTTTAGAAATCAACCAATCAAAAACAAGAATTGCCTGTGGTGGCCATGTTTGTTAACAGATCGGAACGAAATGAGCAATCTTTATAGAGGACCTGCCATAGATGCTTGCTACCACGTTTTGGTTCATTTGGCCAAGCGGTTTCAGAGGATAAGATTTAAAAAAATCGGCCAATCAGAAACAAGAATTGCCTATGGCAGCCATGTTTGTTAACGGATCGGAACGAAATGAGCATTCTTCATAGAGAACCTTCTAAGGATGCCTCATACCGAGTTTCGATTCATTTGGCAAAGCGGTTTTAGAGGAGATGATTTATTAGAAATCAACCAATCAGAAACAAGAATTGACTGTGGTGGCCATGTTTGTTAACGGTTCGGAACTAAATAAGTAAACTTTTTAGAGAACCTTCCAAGGATGCTTCCTACCAAGTTTCGATTCATTTGGCCAAGTGGTTTCAGAGGAGAAGATTTTTTTAGAAATTAACCAATCAGAAACAAGAATTGCCTGTGGCGGCCATGTTTGCTGACGGATCGGGACGAAATGAGCAATCTTTATAGAGGACCTTCCATAGATGCTTCCTACCAAGTTTCAGTTCATTTGACTAAGCGGTTTCAGAGGAGAAGATTTTTAAAAATCGGCCAATCAGAAACAAGAATTGTCTATGGTGGCCATATTTGTTAATGGATCGGGACAAATTGAGCAATCTTTAGAGTGGACCTTCCATAGATGCTTCCTACCAAGTTTCACTTCCTTTGGCTGAGGGGTTTCAGAGAAGAAGATTAAAATGTGAAAAGTTAACGGATGATGGATGCCAAGTGATGGCAAAAGCTCACCTTGCCTTTGGCAAGGTGAGCTAAAAATGCCACAATATAGCTGAAATACTGCTAAAGTTGGCATTAAACACCAACCAATCAATCAATCAATGCCTCTAAAAATTATTTGAAAATAAATTACAAGTGCATATACTTTTCTGCTTTTGTTGATAACAAAAATAGTCAAAATGAGCAAAATTGACCCTCAGAATATATATTATATTTTGAAAATTGTAGTTTTATATGAAAAATATAGTCTTTTAATTAACAAGGAAAACTGAAATCATCGAAATACTTTTGTCGACTATCTCCTATCTCGCACATATGGTAAGTGTTTAAAGGGTATTACATTGTTGTATTAGATCTAATAAAATTCATACATATTAATTATTATTTACTAAGAATCTACAGATTCTAGAAACTCTCGAGCTCCTAGATCAGGGTTAGAAATTAACTTTTGTAGTTTACTAGCCCTTTGGGCTAGTTGAAGATATCGATCACTAGTTCTTAGAAATCCAAACTAGTCCTGTAGATGCGACGAGCACCCTTAAGGGTGCGAGTTGGCTAGGAGGTGGGGGGGCGCCCACCAGACAAATTTTGAAAATCTAGATGCAAAATCCTGCAATCTGAGGTTTTTTTGGAGTGAAAATGTCTTTCCCAAAAAGACGGTTTTGAGGGTGTTTTTTTCCCCTTCAAATATGAAAATAATGAAATTTGATACGATTGCCAATGAGATAGCTACCAAAGAACACAGGACAATGATTTCACAGTTTAGCCCTTCAATGATTAGCAAAATCCATAATACCATTAAATCCTGTATGGTTTCCTCAGCAATGGAGGTTCCTGCTTGTAAACTACGTGCATGAGTGAATTCCTCACTTTTTCTATGATACTCTGATTTTTCATGACTCCTTATTGCTTCAATTCTAAAATTATCACACTCTGCAATAAAGGAATTTGTAGCTGAACTTGAACCCTTAACCTTACTGAATGTTATGCAGTAATTGCAAGTCATGGTCTTGCATGTACTCGGCGACGCTTCTGATCTGGTCGAGTATTGCAGCCATGGCCTTCCAGCTTTCCAGGAAAGTCCTGATCCGTTTCTCCTGATCATCAAGTGAATCCCATTGGCGTTTTTCCTCGGGACAATCCCATTTTAAAATGGGGTTTTTAACCCCTTTTATAAAATTCCACATGTTTACTTTATGAAATTGTATTTGTCAATGTCAAATTTGCGTTTGAATTTTGGAAAACAATTTAACTATTTCAAATGTTTGTGTGATCTGTTCTCCAAGCGCTTTAAACAACGTAGTTTTATAAGTAATTTTCAAGCGCATGTTTGACACAGTTGTAAATGGTGTAACCTAAGGGAAAGAAACGAACAGGGGCAATAATGGCTTTCCAACTCGTCGCGATACATACCGGTCTCTCTTTTTTTACTAGCCCCATGCAAGCGGACAAGTACCTAGGAGATATGTGTTGTCCGTGGGAAAAATTACTAGTCTCGGACTAACCGATAATCGCTAATTTTGAACCCTGTAGATGAGTACTGGACTCGAAACATTTTCAGTTGGGACTCATCAAATTTTCAAAAATGTCTTCTGGACTCACCAAATTAAATTGTTACAAGTACAAGATGTATACATGGAATCCCCAATTTTTCTATGATTTAATTTATTTGACATGCAGTATAAAAATATATATACATTGTTGTATTTAAATAAAATTGTAATATGAATGCATTCTTTCCCTTTGATCTTTTCATGGTTTATATACTAGAATGTAAGCAACAGCTAAGAACTATGAAATAATACACACAGATACAAGATACTGTACACTTTAAATCCGTGCTGTAGTTCCTGAATTTAAAAGACTATTTGCATATTCCCGATTTGAGTTATTACATTTTGATGGGTAAAATACATGTACATGGAACTCGATCTAGATGCTAGAGCAACATAAAGTACAAATAATTTGAGCATAATTTTCCAAGGATTTGTAGACATTCGGACCTTGTAAAAAAAAACAGCCATTGGGAATGCTTTTGTAACAAATTAAACATAAAATGTACATCAACATTTTTTGAGATTATGGGAAAAAATATATGTTATTTTCTTTGATCATGAAGGGAGACAATTCTGCCTGCATTAAAGGTAAACAACTCCCATAAAAACCATTTGAAATGTGCAAATATTATCTTGCATTGCATTGTTATTATTGAATGGATTGAGTACAATAATGTAGAATGATAAAGAAGAACATTCACCAGCCATCAAAGAACATGCATTCAAAGCTTTAGTCCGACCAAAATTGGAATATTGTAACACCATTTGGGACCCACACACACAACAGCAAAAACTTCAAATTGAAAAAATTCAACGGAGAGCAGCCCGCTATGTCAGTAACAGGTACCACAATACAAGCTCTGTAACAGATATGATGTCTGACTTAATTGGGCCCCACTTGAGGTGCACCGCATAAGGTACAGACTCATATTCTTTTACAAAGTCATACACCACTTAGTTGCCAGACCATATTCAAACCTATTAATTCCAGTTGACACCAGAACCAGACACATAAATCCAAATTCATTCAGGCACATACAGACATCAAAAGACTGCTACAAATACTCATACTTCCCCGGGTCTATCACACTTTGGAATCAACTGCCTACAACATTTACCACTGCAGACACAGTTGACGGTTTCAAGAGCATGATCCCAGTATCTGCCTTGATTCCAATTTTCACACCATAATCACTCATAGTAGTTATCAAATGTATATAGTTTTAACCTTTGATTCATTGTTAATTGTATATGTTAACTTATGTATTAACTAAATTTAATACAGCGATCGGCCAATAATCTTCAGCAATTGTTCGGCTATATCATGACGAGAAAAAAAATGAACGAAATAAACAAAATTCATTCGAAATAGGAATTTACAAATAAAACTAAGATTTCATTTTACAGAAATAAGAATAAATATATTCAAAGTTCGTTTGGTTGAAAGTAGCTTCAGTGGATTGCGAAATCCTGTTGATCGCGCCATTTTTTTTTTATAGTTTCTTCTAAAGACGTGTATACACTTCCTTGGTGTCTTTAATCAAAGTTATGACTTTTCGAGAAAATCACTTTCAAAATACTTAATGGATACGATATATTTCAATAAACATGATATCGACATTTTCATAATTTTGGCAAAAATAGTTCGTTATGGCAGACAGTGAGACGAATCGTGCAATGAATGACGATTACTATTAATTATATATTTTGACGGCAACTTTCCCAATGCGAAATTGCGCCCATATGACGATTACAAAAATATGTCCACTTTAAATACATACTGTGGGATTTTGAGTACATGTCATAACAATAAACACATTATTATTGTTGATTGAATTCTTTGTCCAGGTAAATCAAGCCAGGTGAGATCAAAGATTACGCAATCAAAACAAAAATTCTATAATCCGTTGATTGGCTTGTAACATGCAATAAAATTGTCATTGACATTGTAGTGACTAATTAGTTTTAATCAGCAATTGAAGAAGAATGGATTGTTACAATCATTTTTCTACCTCGTCACAAGACGTCACTTTCGAAAATCAATCGTCAATGACGAAAGTGACGAGTGCTAGCTAAATCTCTGATATCACACATAATTAAGCACAGGGCAAGGAAATGAGAAGAACAGGCTTCAGCAATAACATACATTGTACCATGAATGCATTCTTTTCCTTTGGTCTTTTTATGGTTTATATACCAGAATGTAGACAACAGCTAAGAACTATGAAATAATACACACAGATACGAGATATTGCACTTTAAATCTGGGCTATAGTTTTATTACTCTCAGAGAGCTGTGCAACAATCAACGGCCTACAGAGACATGCAAAAAGTATTCAGTCACTGTAATTTTTTACTGTATATTTCATATAAAACCACAATTTTTCAAAACATTATTCCAAAGTCAATTCTTGTTTGATTTTGATGATATTTTTACCAACAGAAGTGAGATCATATGTAGTTTTCTGTGATTATTTTTTGAAATATTTTTTTGAAGCACAGATTTTAAATATTCATGATTTA
This sequence comes from Bathymodiolus septemdierum, assembly GCA_963383655.1. Classification (NCBI taxonomy): domain Eukaryota; kingdom Metazoa; phylum Mollusca; class Bivalvia; order Mytilida; family Modiolidae; genus Bathymodiolus; species Bathymodiolus septemdierum. Next base: position 9,274,648 of record OY726528.1, read on the forward strand.
AACACAAACTTAAATTAGTTGTCTTCAAATGTACTCTCATTGTATTGTGTTTTTTGACGTTCGAAATTTAGTCTTGTGTTTAACTCGTGAACTCATAAAATTTATAGATTATAAAATTATGCTAAGATTACAGTGTAAAACTACATTTTATTCTGCCTTTGTTGGTAAAAAAATCATCAAAATCGAACAAGAGTCGACTTTGAATAATGTTTTTAAAAAATGTGGTTTTATACGAAATATATAGTAAAAACAGTGACCGAATACTTTTTTGCACGTCTCTGTAGTCCTAGATGTGACATTACATGGCTTCATGTTACAAATCATATACCACAGTTTTACGAGTTAAACGGTTAAACAATATCATGCTTCACTTCTTTAACTCTGAAACCATGGTATAAATATTACTTGTATTGTACACAATTTTCTTGCGTTTCAAAAATGTGAATCTTACTCAAATAAAATAGTTAAGTACATTACAAATTCTTGTCTATGTAAAACTAACAAGTAAATTTTACAAAATACGAGTTACTTACGTAAATGTAATGTAAGGTTAATGACAACTGGGTATTGAACCCCTTCTAACATTGTTTCTGATTGCCACCATGTCCAATTATTATTATTATTAAAATCCGTTAAAAAATCAGTGTTATGATTAAGACCGGTGGTACGGGCATCACAATAGTGACATTTTTTCCTGGCCCCCGTGACACCAGTTTGCAAACAGTACTCAGTGACACGTGTTTCCCCACAAGTATTAGTAGACTCCACGGGTAATCCAAAAGCAGCATTCACAAACTCGGGCATACAGCGCTGCGGCCGACCGCTGGCATCGTAACAGTTGGGATTCCTACTAGAATCGTCCCGGCTTTGTCCTAAAATTATTTGAGGTAGAATTCCTATATATAAAAATACTGTTAAAAGATTCATTGTAACGTTCTGTTGTTTAGTTTTGTGACAAACACTTGATTTATCCGAGTGAGAAAGCTTATCCTTCGCTTTGTCAGCCATCATTTATCTCACTGAGTTTACAAAAGTTGCATTGTGGGTAAGAAACTTTTAACCGCGAACTTTTAAAAACTTGTCGATGTGTATCAACGTGCACGAGTTTATATACAATATACGTACATTGTCGGTAAATATAAAATTTATTTGTACGAGCTTTAGAAACAGGCAGAATAGCGAGCCTTTGGCGAGCTTTTCAGGCCTGTTTCGCAGCGAGTACAAATGAATTTTATATTTAACGACAATGCACGTATATTGTGTTTATCCTGCAATGTCAAAAAAGTCGGAAAACTTGTCAGATTTAAACAAAAAAGACAGAAACAAGCGTCATTCCTCGCCTTTCATAAATGTTGTCAAGGGTGTCTTCTTCGTGGTCCGCGTTGCATTAGTACCAGTTTCATACTTGTCTGCACCCTCCGCTGTACATAGCTACAGGGTACCAGGAAAGTTTATTCGTAGGCTGAAAAGTGTATTCGTCTAGAGTACGAATAAAGCAACAAATTATTCGTATAGCATATTTGTACAGCAAATGTACTGATTGCAGGATAAATATACAATATAGTACATTGTCGGTAAATATAAAATTTATTTGTACGAGCTTTAGAAACAGGCAGAATAGCGAGCCTTTGGCGAGCTTTTCATGCCTGTTTCGCAGCGAGTACAAATGAATGTTATATTTAACGACAATGTACGTATATTGTGTTTATCCTGCAATGTCAAAAAAGTCGGAAAACTTGTCAGATTTAAACAAAAAGAACAGAAACGAGCGTCATTCCTCGCCTGTCATAAATGTTGTCAAGGGTGTCTTCTTCGTGGTCCGCGTTACATTAGTACCAGTTTCATACTTGTCTGCACCCTCCGCTGTACATAGCTACAGGGTACTAGGAAAGTTTATTCGTAGGTTGAAAAGTTTATTCGTAAGCTGAAAAGTTTATTCGTATAGTACGAAAGGTTTATTCGTCTAGTACGAATAAAGCAAAAATTTATTCGTATAGCATATTTGTACAGCAAATGTACTGATTGCAGGATAAAAAGGGATATTAGTGTAGTTACTTGAATTTGTGTCAAATCAAGGACTTGCATAGTATACTATACAAATCCTTGGTCAAATATACACACACACAAAAACAGCCGTAAAATAATAACTTAGCGGATGTCTAAGAAGACACCTTGGCTTCGCTTCTTCTTCTTTCTTCTTTACATTTCTGGCCGTCCTTCACTACTGAAGATTATTGGCCGAGCGCCGTATTAAATTTAGTTAATACATAAGTTAACATATATACAATAAACAATGAATCAAAGGTTAAAACTATATACATTTGATAACTACTATGACATAAGAGCAAGAAAACAGGAAACAGCCATTAGAAATTAAAAAAGATTTTTTTTTTGGTTTAACGTTTTGAAAATTAGTCTCCCCCATTTTCCGGTCCCTCCTAAAAATGACCCCCTACCCCAACCCCACCTCAACACACACACACACACAGCTTTTTACAACAACGATTTTTGCCTGGATATCTATGAGAGTTGCCATTTTATTCATAAGTGGAAAACACTTTACGACCCCATTATTTCACAAAGAGGGAAGACTGGATCCAATGAAACTAGTTTAAACTGCCACTTTTTATTGATTCTCAGATACACCTCTGTTGTTGTGCGATTTTTCTATTGGATTTTGGACCTCTGGTTTAAAAACCAACGTCACTTCGACATGTCATGTTCTCTGTACTTCCAGCAAAACGGGGAGCCTGTGTTTTGATACTTATATTGCTATTTTTCTAAACTTAATTGCCTATGCGATGACATAGGTACCCGATTTGTGGACCCCCCTTTTTTTTCTTATTTTTTTTTTAATTCATCACTTTTGTGGGGCGTTTTCATTATAAACAGTGTTGAACAACTTAAAACATTACCAAAAACTCAATCCGAGATCGATACAAGCCCATTTCTAAAAACACAAAAACCCTCGATCCTACGAGTAGAGAGGATCGAGGGTTTTTGTGTTTTTAGAAATGGGCTTATATCGATCTTTTTTGGGGGTTTTAACCTGATTTTTGCCTACGGGAATGATTCCAAGTGCTATATGTTACAGGAGAAATTGAAATAGTTATATTATTCCATCAAGGACCTTTGTGGTTAAGGTACAGTAATGAAAGAGAGATAACTCCAGCTATAAATAATAATCGAGATAATTCATCAAAAGCCAACTGTGCAATACATAAGTATGTAACATTATTTATAATGTCAAACTATCCACCTTTTTTTCCACAAGTACAGGAACTGAACTCATATCATTGGTAAAATATTTGCTATAAAACTATGTAAGGTTTTATATCAATATGTGTTAATAGGTTTTGTCTCAAATCAAGACACTTGTTTAAGTATTTACATATTAAGAAAAGTCTGAAGATACCAAAAAGGGTAATCAGAAGAAGGGCAGACAATACAATGGGCAAAAGGACAAAAGGTCAAACAATGACCTACAAAACACCACACAGAAAACCAAAGATTGAGCAACGCGAACCCTACTAAAACTGGTGGGGAACTCAGGTGCACCGGATGGGTTAGCAGTTTCTGCTCTTTTGGCAAAAGATCAAGTTAAAGAATAACAACAATTGCAAAGTTTTCAAATATTAAGATCTTCCTTTACTGTTTGAATATTACAAGTTAAAACAATGGCGTAATTATGGCTATTGGTTAGAACAAGAATTGTGAGTGGGTGATTGTTGTTTAATGCCAACTGAGCTTTTTTTTCAGCTGACGAGAACAAGTTACATTCGATGAAATGATGATGTTGTCTAGACCAATACTCTTAGTTGGATCTTACAATGATAGCTCACAGTTCTGCTGGTAGACATTTCACTCCACTCGGACATATCAACTTGATTCCTAGCTTTTACTCCTTTATACCGTGTACTTAACGGGGAAGCAGCGAATGCCAATTATTTTATAGACGTTGGTTTGACCCGACGGAACTTGAACCCACGATCAGCCACATTCGAGGCGAGCACGCTAACCATTACACCACCGATGTGGTTAATTCTATCTTAAAATGATAGGTTGTGCCACCTTTGCGACTCAAATAACATAGGCGATGAATTTCATTATATAATGACGTGTATTGTAGCTTTTTCAATAATGAATGAGTTCAGCTAGTGCATTCTTTAATTGTTAATATCAACAACAACAAAAGATAATCTGAATTAAGTGTCTACAAACATAATGTGCGTCATAGAGGAAGATGAGATTCAACTATTAAAATTGCATAATCTCTGTGATATTTTTCTAGTATTATTAGGTTTTGGCGTGATGTTTCAATGCCTAAACTATGTTCACTAATACTGAATTTGCCAATTACTTTTTGAAAAGTATATTTATGGGAAAAATAAATATCCAATTTATAAACATCTCTCATTTCCTTATGTCAGAACCGCACCGATATAACTGAAATATTGTTGAAAGTGACGTTAAACACAATAAACCTACCTTATGACAGAACCTAACAAAATGTCCCATAGAGAGCCAGAGGGTTCTTTAATTTACAGATAACTATGAATAGTCCATTTTAAGAATTAATTAGATTATTCCTTTTCCCCCAATAGGGCGACCGCGGAGCCTGAGTACCAACGTCATGTTGGTGATTGTAAACAGCTGTCTAGAGAGGCACTTGCCACGTGGATTGCTGTTTGTGATTGCCAACAGTACATTTATTTTGCATGCTTGCAATTGCCCCCCCCCCCTTTGCCCTCCCTGCCCCCCCCCCTGCCCCCTGCCCCCCCCCCCCTGCCCCCTGCCCCCCCCCCCTGTTCCGCCGCCTATGACCTGAATTATGACCCAGCTGGCGGATGTGATGGAAATCACTCACATTTTTCGAGTCTTTACGTGCTATTTCCAATTACATATAAACCTTAATCTGACAAAATAAAGGAAAAAATAAACGTGGTTGAAAATTCGTAAGTGACCGTCAATGCAATGAGAAGAATAACACAGATGTAGGGTCGTTATATGTTATCATGAAAGCTATGTATAAAAATAGACCCCATTGGTTAACAAGATTGTTGTATCGATATAAATAATTTTGCTAGTTTGGGTAATGAAGACATGTAGTCCTTTGCCGAAAAACACAATAGTCCGGTGCCAGCAACACAGATAGTCCCGTGCCACTGAAAGCGCTGGATAACTGTTATTTTAATGTTAATTTGCACAAATATATAGACTTGCACGAATTGGAAAGGTTTTATGGTCTATCTTGAACCAATTAAGACAAACATTATAACAAAAAAGAAGACAGCTTATTCACAATATGCTTCGATGCAATGTCTTTTTTAGCAAAATCGGTATTTTTACCTCAGGGTCACAAGTTTATGTAGACGATCTTGAAAATAGCAGACAACTTTCACTAGATATGAATGAATATCCGGGGACACAAATAATTTTTGCATTCCGTGACATAAAGCTTATTTGAAATAAAAAAAATAGTATATATACTGGTTAAGGAAATGTGCGACTTACTTTTCCTCTCGTTCTCTAAAAACACGAAAAGTCCGCTCAACCCGAGTAGTCTGGTAACGCAGAAAAAACCCCGAGTAGTCCGTTACCATTTTACACCGTGCTGATACTATTTTGAAAGATGACCACCCTGCAGGGCATATATAAGTTGTCTGTGCTTGATTTATTTAAATGATCAGCCTAACTTGCATATTTTCGTCAAAATCGACAAAGCTCAAAATGTTTCGACAACTATAAATAATAAAAAAAAGTTTTATTTAAAGTCTATACATGTCATAACATACATAAAAACACAAGCTCTACAGAGCTTTTCAAATCGACTAAACTACCGTAATATATGCTCTGTCTTTCATTAAAATATAACTTAAGTCGGACGGACGGACGACGATGAACGCCAAGTAATGGCAAAAGCTCACTAGATCATTTCAGCCAGGCGGACTGCGTACGCCACTTGTTGATAAGCAAGAAAACCCACTGAAAGTTTATACTTCCGCTTCCTGTTGTTTGACAAATCGAAAAACTCACACTTGTTACTTATTTTTTTTCTACAGCAGATGGCAAACATGGCAGTTATAAATCATCAATTAATTTGACATTGAAATTACGAACTGTAAAAACGTGGAAATGCCTCCAAAGTTTGCCAGACAACCAGAAAATTCGGACTTTAATCGTGCAAGAAGTGCAGAAACGGTAAACAAAAAGTTTGAAAAACAACTCATTAATATTCTAAAATTGTACATTCACGGCCACACGGATCAGAAGTATTTCCACACTAAGATATTTCCCTATATATTTCATATAAAACCATTTTTTTTTATATAAACATTCTCCTGAAGTCATTCCTTATCAGATTTTCTTGAAATTTTCACCTTTAAAAGCAGAATTGATTGGAGTTTATTTACATAATTTCATGTAATTTTTTTGAACTTTTTTTTACAAGCATTTATGATTTAAACATAAACATAAATTCTCGACTTCACAATTTTCTATGATCATATAGCAAGATTTGATGGAAAAAATCTAACTGTGTTTAAATCATGTCAAGGAAAAGTATAAATAAAATTTTATGAAAATTATAAGAAGAAGAACTATATTTATTTTTGGGTTTAATGCTGAAAATTTCATGAAAATCAGACAAGGAATGACTTCAGGAAAATGTGTTGAAAATAAGTGGTTTAATATGAAATATATAGGGAAATATCTTAGTGTGGAAATACTTTTGACCCATGATTGTATACATTGAATGTTTAACGTTTAATAGGTTCTTACATACGTTCTTGGGAAAGACCGGGTGATCTTCCACGAGTGATACAAATTTTATGTCTTTTCGCGAGTGGAGCGCAGCGAAATGAACGAAAAGACACAACAATTTCTATCACGAGTGGAAGATCACCCTGGCTTTCCCAACAACACATGTAAGTACCTATTTCTTCCGTAAACCAACAACTTTCACTATCGCGAACTCCTAGAGACGCCCGCCATTGATCAGTAACTAATTTGCATAAATTATCAGATCAGTATCATTGACCGTTATGAAATACACATGACATAAAATTTACTTTTGTGACACCGACTAATAAACTAAGTAGCTTTCTACTGATATTTGAGCTTTTCTCACTAATATTTTATTGAAAGTACAGTATTTTCCTTCATGAGACATATGACGTGACACATATGTTGACGTCATTGAAGAATGACGTCAAAGGTACGGAAAAGGACATCTAGAAATACGAAAAAATTAAAATAAAAGACACAAATATATTTAATACGGTTGGAGTCTGTATTTGAAAAAAAAACAATGGTTAAATCTGTAATATATCTGTTATTCAGCTATCAGACAGGGTATATAATGTGACATTCCCGGCTTAGGGTATATATTTAAACGATTTTTTTTCTTGTTAAAGGCATTCTGATTGGATGTCACAACGAGTAAAGACGAGTGCACGTGGACTCATCTTACCTCGGTCGTCTTCACCCGAAAACGGCCATTTACGGAAGAATTGTCCTTCTTAGCAATTTGTATTTAATAATAACAATTATGATATTCCCTTATTATTCTAATTCAAATAAAAATTTAGAGCTAAAATATATACTTGGTCACTTAGTTTTAGACAAACAAAATCCACAAATCTCTATTAATCTGGTTAAGATTGATTGATTAATTGATTGGTGTTTAGCGCCAACTTTAGCAGTATTTGAGCTATATCGTGGCGTATCATAATCTGGTTAAGAAATGTCAGGATATTGGCCTATTTAATATATATAGATTTTCTAATAGCACCTAATCAGGATTTGACATAGCCAAAAAAAAAAAGCCTGCTTTCCCACATCAAACCAATTTTGGCACTGGCAAGCAACTGTCCTGGGCACAAGTAAATTTGTTCAAGCAAAGAAAAAATAGATTAGAAAAATTATTGGATTACTTCCCCATCATCTTGAATACACCCATGAAATTAAGTACTACATGTTGTTTTCCTTGTAAATTTGAGACATATTGATGGATTTTGTACTCTATATATGTGTTAATATTTTTCAGAGAGCTCTTCTTGAAGGAAATTCAGATGACGAAGATTTCTTTTTGAAGTAGGTATTTGTTCTAGTTAGATATTAAAAAAGAACTGATTATGTCTCTATTTGGACTTGATGTGTTATTTATAAATTAACATCATCATTGGTGTAATGGTTAGCAATCTCCCCATATGTGCGGTAGATCGTGGGTTCAAGTCCCGGTCGGGTCAAACCAAAGACCATGAAAATTGGTATTTGCTGCTTTTCCTCTAAGCATGCAGCATTAAGGAGTCAGTAAGAGCAAAGATTGGTTAGCTCGGAATCGGGTTAAAACATGTATGTCCGAGTAAAGCGACATGTCTACCCGCAGACTGTTGTTTCAGTGAGCTAGCACTATAAAGATCCAACTAAAATTGTTGGTCTAGTACAAAGCAGACATCATCATCATTTCATCTAATGCAACTTGTTCTTGCCATGATATAGCTGAAAAATTGCTCATTAGGCATTAAACAACACTCATTCACTATTTATAATTTCCCCAGAATTAAGCATAAAAACCTGGTTTAGACATCATTTTTGTGTAAATAGAATCAATCTACCAAAACAAACCCAACACCCTCCCCCCAAAAATAACCAACCAACCAAACAAACATGAAACAATGATAAATTCTTTTTATGGAGCTGGAATTTCTAACTTCTAAACAGCCAGTTAGAATGTCCACAGTTTTGACCTTGGCAAACATTCTGAAAATTGAAAGTGTTGACAATTAATGAAATGTAAACATTTCAATCACAAAAACAACAATACATATCATAATAGTACAAGTTTGAATTAGTAAAAAAGGATATGATCATATTGAAGCTTTTTTTTAAATTAAAAATATTTGTTCTTCCATCTGAAAATATAATTCCAATCTTGCTTGAAAATGTTGACAATATAATATTAATGAAATGCAATTATTTTAATCATCAAAACAATGATAGTAATTTTAGAAATTTACATTTTTACAATGTAGTTCTTCTATGTGAACTACCGTAAATCGGGAAATTTTGGTGTAGGTTAATTTTGGCCTTTTTTCTCCAAAAGAGAGTTGTTTTATTTTGGTGTGTGAAATTTTGGCCATTTTCGTTTCTAGTGTGTTTAATTTTGGCCACTTTTGGTTCCCGTGTGTTTAATTTTGTTGTCAGTTAATTCAGAACGTAAATGGAAGCGTTCTCATTTCAACCAGCGATACTACGTTTTTACTGTTACTTACCAGATATTTTGATGTACTAAAAACCAAATCGATTATGGATAAATTGTGATATTTATTAAAACTAGGAATTTAAATATTTAAACAGCATAAAGTAAAATGCATCTAATATAAAAACAACAAATAATAATTTTGCACTGGTATTAATCATCGCTTTTACAGGTAAACAGTCTTATTATAACGGTCAGTACATGTATTTGTTTACACAACAATTATACATAATAAACAGATCAAAGGTTACAAAAAAATGTATATGACAGATCACACCTTTATAATTGGATTTTGTACCTGTAAATCTATTTGATTATTGACTGTGAATTTTATGCTGTTATAAATAAAACCGATAAGATACTAATTACGTGTTTATTGATTTTTCTTTTTTCTATAGGTAATTGTCATTTTTAGTTCACCTGGACCAAAGGTCCATGTGAACTATTGCCATCACTTGGCGTCCGTCGTCTGTCGTCTGTCGTCTGTAAACTTTTCACATTTCAAGCTTCTTCTCCGAAACCACTTGGCCGATTGGAACCGAACTGCAGGAATGTTCCTTGGATGGTCCTCTACAAAGTTACTGTTTTTCGTTCCAGTCGAATATTCAATATGGCTGCCAGGGCCAATAATATGCTCTGATTGGCTGAAATTTCAAAGATCTTCTTCTCTGAAACTAATGAACTGACTGAACCCAAACTGTAAAGGAATGATCATTGGAATGTCCTTTACCAAGTTACTGTTTTTTATGCCGATCGGAAATCCAAGATGGCCGCCATCGCAGGACATAGATTAACATTGGACCCTATGGGAAAATGTTCAAATGCCTTCTTCTCAGAAACTACAAATATGATTAAAGCCAAACTGTACATGAATGTTCATTGGATGGTCCTCTACAATCTTAAGGTTTTTTGTTCCGGTATGAAATTCAAAATGGCGGCTATGGCAGGACTTAGTTTAACATTGGACCCTATGGGAAAAATGTTTCAAAATGCTTCTTCTCTGAAACCACTTGTACAATTGAAACCAAACTGCCCAGGAATGATCATTGGAAGGTCCTCTACAAAGTTTCTGTTTTTTATGCCGATCGGAAATCCAAGATGGCCGCCACCGCAGGACATAGATTAACATTGGACCCTATGAGAAAATATTCAAATGCCTTCTTCTCAGAAACTACAAATATGATTAAAGCCAAACTGTACATGAATGTTCATTAGATGGTCCTCTACAAACTTTAGGTTTTTTGTTCCGGTATGAAATTCAAAATGGCGGCTACGGCAGGACTTAGTTTAACATTGGACCCTATGGGAAAAATGTTTCAAAACGCTTCTTCTCTGAAACCACTTGGATAATTGAAACCAAACTGCCCAGGAATGATCATTGGAAGGTCCTCTACAAGGTGTGTGTTTTTTATGCCGATCGGAAATCCAAGATGGCCACCACCGCAATACATAGATTAACATTGGACCCTATGGGAAAATGTTCAAATGCCTTCTTCTCAGAAACTACAAATATTATTAAAGCCAAACTGTACATGAATGTTCATTGGATGGTCCTCTACAAACTGTACGTTTTTTGTTCCGATATGAAATTCAAAATGGCGGCTACGGCAGGACTTAGTTTAACATTGGACCCTATGGGGAAAATGTTTCAAAACGCTTCTTCTCTGAAACCACTTGGACAGTTGAAACCAAACTGCCCAGGAATGATCATTGGAAGGTCCTCTACAAATTTTATGTTTTTTATGCCGATCGGAAATCCAAGATGGCCGCCACCGCAATACATAGATTAACATTGGACCCTATGGGAAAATGTTCAAATGCCTTCTTCTCAGAAACTACAAATATTATTAAAGCCAAACTGTACATGAATGTTCATTGGATGGTCCTCTACAAACTGTACGTTTTTTGTTCCGATAAGAAATTCAAAATGGCGGCTACGGCAGGACTTAGTTTAACATTGGACCCTATGGGAAAAATGTTTCAAAACGCTTCTTCTCTGAAACCACTTGGATAATTGAAACCAAACTGCCCAGGAATGATCATTGGGAGGTCCTCTACAAGGTGTGTGTTTTTTATGCCGATCGGAAATCCAAGATGGCCACCACCGCAGGACATAGATTAACATTGGACCCTATGGGAAAATGTTCAAATGCCTTCTTCTCAGAAACTGCAAATATGATTAAAGCCAAACTGTACATGAATGTTCATTGGATGGTCCTCTACAAACTTTAGGTTTTTTGTTCCGATATGAAATTCAAAATGGCGGCTACGGCAGGACTTAGTTTAACATTGGACCCTATGGGGAAAATGTTTCAAAACGCTTCTTCTCTGAAACCACTTGGACAGTTGAAACCAAACTGCCCAGGAATGATCATTGGAAGGTCCTCTACAAATTTTATGTTTTTTATGCCGATCGGAAATCCAAGATGGCCGCCACCGCAATACATAGATTAACATTGGACCCTATGGGAAAATGTTCAAATGCCTTCTTCTCAGAAATTACAAATATTATTAAAGCCAAACTGTACATGAATGTTCATTGGATGGTCCTCTACAAACTTTACGTTTTTTGTTCCGATAAGAAATTCAAAATGGCGGCTACGGCAGGACTTAGTTTAACATTGGACCCTATGGGGAAAATGTTTCAAAACGCTTCTTCTCTGAAACCACTTGGATAATTGAAACCAAACTGCCCAGGAATGATCATTGGAAGGTCCTCTACAAAGTTTCTGTTTTTTTATGCCGATCGAAAATTCAAGCTGGCCGCCACCGCAGGACATAGATTAACATTGGACCCTATGGGAAAATGTTCAAAATGCCTTCTTCTCAGAAACTACAAATATGATTAAAGCCAAACTGTACATGAATGTTCATTGGATGATCCTCTACAACCTTAAGGTTTTTTGTTCCGATATGAAATTCAAAATGGCGGCTACGTCAGGACTTAGTTTAACATTGGACCCTATGGGAAAAGTGTTTCAAAATGCTTCTTCTCTGAAGCCACTTGGACAGTTGAAACCAAAGTGCCCAGGAATGATCATTGGAAGGTCCTCTACAAAATTTGTGTTTTTTATGCCGATCGGAAATCCAAGATGGCCGCCACCGCAGGACATAGATTAACATTGGACCCTATGAGAAAATATTCAAATGCCTTCTTCTCAGAAACTACAAATATGATTAAAGCCAAACTGTACAAGAATGTTCATTAGATGGTCCTCTACAAACTTTAGGTTTTTTGTTCCGGTATGAAATTCAAAATGGCGGCTACGGCAGGACTTAGTTTAACATTGGACCCTATGGGAAAAATGTTTCAAAACGTTTCTTCTCTGAAACCACTTGGATAATTGAAACCAAACTGCCCAGGAATGATCATTGGAAGGTCCTCTACAAGGTGTGTGTTTTTTATGCCGATCGGAAATCCAAGATGGCCACCACCGCAGGACATAGATTAACATTGGACCCTATGGGAAAATGTTCAAATGCCTTCTTCTCAGAAACTACAAATATGATTAAAGCCAAACTGTACATGAATGTTCATTGGATGGTTCTCTACAAACTTTACGTTTTTTGTTCTGATATGAAATTCAAAATGGCGGCTACGGCAGAACTTAGTTTAACGTTGGACCCTATGGGAAAAGTGTTTCAAAATGCTTCTTCTCTGAAACCACTTGGACAGTTGAAACCAAACTGCCCAGGAATGATCATTGGAAGGTCCTCTGTTTTTTATGCCGATCGGAAATCCAAGATGGCTGCCACCACAGGTCATAGTATTAACACAGAACCATATGGGGAAAATACAGAAATATATTCTTCTCTGAAGCTATTGCACTGATTGAACCTAAACTGTGCATCAATCATTGGAAGGTCCTTTACAAACTTTGTGTTTTCTATGTTGATCGTAATTCCAAGATGACTACCACTGCAGGACAGAGTTTTTACATAGGACCAATTGTTTTTTTTTTATTACCAGGTGAACGATACAGGCTCTTGAGAGCCTCTGGTAATGATATTTGACATTTTGTTGAATCTGATTGAATATATTTTATTGGTACATGTATTGTATGGTTTTTATCAATGTACTTTATTTACCTGTAAATAATTTCACTCTTGTCATCCAAGCCAACGATTTCACATCTTGAACACTTTTTAGTTTGACTTGTGTGTGTATATACATGTATAACGGTAATTGACAAAGTTTTACTTAGGAAAGAAGTAAGACAAAAAGGTACAGACTAGGGAATATAAATATAAAAAGATATTAAGGCAGTGTTCAATTTTGGCAGTTAATTTTTGGAGTGTGACATATTTTGGTGTGTTTAATTTTGGCACTTCGTATTTAGGGGCCAAAATAAAACCATGACCAAAATTTCCCAATTTATGGTATTAATGTCAATTATAGACTAGTTATGGTGAAAGCATCTTGTTAGCCAGGGGTTTACTATTACAATCCACCTCTCCTCTCTGATAGCTAGAATTTCGTAATTCCCACTCGCTGCCATTTGCTGATTTTTGTTTGTTACATTCCTTATAATGATATCGTTTTCAGCCATTCAACTCAGAGCATTCATTTCATCTCATGTCAAAATATGTACAGCCAAACCTGTATTAAGAGGTCACTTTTGGGTCAAGATAAAAGTGGTCTTGTAAGAGAGGTGACCTCTTAAAAGAGGTTCAATTCATGTGAAATTATCTATGACAGGACAAGAAAAATGTGACCTTTTAATACAGGTGACTGCTTAACAGAGGTGACTCCTCGGGCAGGTTTGACTGTACATAGTTGACTGAAAACACTAAATGCATCCTCAAAAATTGTTCTTTGAATTTTTGGCAGTCACACTTGGCAAAGCCTACACTGTCCATTGTATTAACATTATTCCTACAAAGCACATTTTGATTCACTTACTACATCTAGTTAGTCTGTCACTGTGTGACCACAAAAATCCAGTTAACTCTGACAATAGTGAAGAGGATAGGAGACAGATTGTTATCATTGGCGAGGGAAAATGTAGTGAAAGTAGTACTCCTAAAATTTATTATGAACAAGACAACAACTCTGCTTAGACATCTAAATGTAGTTTATAACATGGTAGTCATTATCCAAAAAATGTCAATGGTAAAAATGAGTTTGATATTTTTTGTTATGATTTTACTGGTATTAAATGATATTGAGTTATATTACTTAATTTCTGTTTCCAGAGGTCCGACTGTCAAACCAGGTGCCAGGAATGACCCAAAGATTGGCAGGTAAATTTTGATTGGTAATGGATTCTTGTTAATTAAAAGATATTATGATTGTCAACAATTCCACCAATATCAACAAAACGAACAACTACCTCTCAAGTCAGATCACAGAACACTAAAAAAATACCATGACATATGCCAATGGAAATCCAGGTCCTGACAAGGATATGTTTCACATGTAATGTTGGCAAAGACATGTTTCACGTGTTGGCAAAGACATGTTTCACATGTTGGCAAAAACATGTTAACAGACATGTTTCACATGTTAGTAAAGACATGTTTCATATGTAAATAAAGACATGTTTCACATTTTGGCAAAGACATGCTTCACATGTTAGTAAAGACATGTTTCATATGTAAATAAAGACATGTTTCACATTTTGGCAAAGACATGTTTCACATGTTGGCAATTCATTTATTTTCTAATATTAAATTTTTGGATAAGTAATCTGTCAACTAGGTCACATGTCGTTGTTTTTATATAAATTGTAGGTTAAAAAATCAGGTTAATGAAGTCGTGGGTGTGATGCAAGACAATGTCAGTAAAATTATGGATAGGGGAGATAAGCTGGAAGATCTACAAGACAAGTCAGGTAAGTAAACTTATAGAAAGAGAAGGTGATATTCAAGATAAGTTGGAGTATAGGGTTAGGTGTAGGGTTATGGTGTTTAATGCCACTTTCAACAATATTTCAGTTATATCGTGGTGGTCAGTTTTATTGGTGGAGGAAACCCGAGAAAACCACTTGTCTGTCGAAAGTCACTGACAAGCTTGATCACATAATGTTGTATCGAATACACCTCACCATGAACAGGGTTCAAACTCACAACTTTAGTAGTGATATGGCACTGATTGCACATGGATAGTTGTAAATCCAACTACTATACGACCACGACAGCCCATTGTTGTATGCTGGTACTTAAGATGTAGGTGGCTTGTTACAACACAATATTTTCCCACATCAGTTATCCCTCTTGTACTTATGGCATTGAAAACACCCATTCGTAGGCCAATCCGAGTATCACATTACCATTTTTACTTGTTTGTTATTTTCGCCTTTGTTCTTACCATTAATTTAACTCATTTGATTTGAAACATCATCAGTTAATAAAATGTTAATATACTTGTGCAGTTTTTTATCTGTGGACACATAAAAACATAGATATCTAATTTGGTGCACATCATGTACGTTCAATAGATAACATAAAATCTTGAATATGTTCATCCTCAAGGTACCTGGGGGTTGGGAGGGGGCAATTGGTACATAAATAAGACCAATTTTACCCTTTGACAGAGGCATCTTCCAATTGTGCTGGACGGATAAAAAAATTCACTCTTGGATGGGATGAAAATGGGTGCCTCAAGTATGGAGAACGCCACACTCCTTATACTGTTCAATCGACATGAAACTATCAATAGAAAATATTCTATTTATAATTTTTAGTAGAATTCTCATGGCCAAATATATTCATTTTATCCTGCACTGGTTCTATTTGAGCAGTCAAACAGCATTGATTGGATAAATTTTTTTTATATAGTCACTGACCAAGATATAGTTTTTCTGGTACCTGATTCATGTTGAGTGACGATAAGAAACAGAAACAGTACAATGTATAAGTGCAAACATCACAGAGGACACCATCAAAAATAATTTCAACGTCGTTTGTTTCTGCTCTTGTTTCTGCTCTATTTAGACAATTTGACAGTTGTTTTGGGCTATTGCAGGATAAACACAATATACGTACATTGTCTATTTATTTGTTACAGAAAGCTTAAGTGACCACTCGGATATGTTCAGATCTAGAGCCAAAGGTTTACATAGACAGATGTGGTGGAAAAACTGCAAGGTAATAAATCAGTTAAGCTTTATTGTGGTGACCTGGTCCTACAGTCATAAACTTTGGAGTATGATTCAGCTAAGATTAGGTCACTATGACATGATTTAATTTGTAAAAGTTTAAAGTTCAACTAAGATTAAATCACTATGACATGATTTAATTTGTAAACATTTAAAGTTCAATTAAGATTATGTCACTATGACACAATTTAATTTGTAAAAGTTTAAAGTTCAACTAAGATTAGGTCACTATGACATGATTAAATTTGTAAAAGTTTAAAGTTCAACTAAGATTAAGTCACTATGACATGATTTAATTTGTAAAAGTTTAAAGTTCAATTAAGATTATGTCACTATGACACAATTTAATTTGTAAAAGTTTAAAGTTCAACTAAGATTAAGTCACTATGACATGATTTAATTTGTAAAAGTTTAAAGTTCAACTAAGATTAGGTCACTATGACATGATTAAATTTGTAAAAGTTTAAAATTCAGCTAAGATTAAATCACTATGACATGATTTAATTTGTAAAAGTTTAAAATTCAACTAAGATTAAGTCACTATGACATGATTTAATTTGTAAAAGTTTAAAGTTCAGCTAAGATTAAATCACTATGACATGATTTAATTTGTAAAAGTTTAAAAGTTCAACTAAGATTATAGTACAAGTTGAAGTTAGGGAAGATGGTATTGTTCTAACACTTGTGATTTGTTACTTTTTTCCAGATGAAGATTATCATAACTGTTGTGATATTGATCCTACTTGCAGTAATTTTGAGTAAGTATTGTAGCATAGTCAGCTAAAAAACAAAAAAGCACATTTTTATATCTTTGAGTTGAAAATTAACTTCCTATGTCCTTCACCTTTAATTTACTTTTATTTATTTTATGATTTTTTAGGCATTTTACTTGTTAAGTTGCTAAATTAAAAATTCCATCAAAGTGGAAAATGTCAGTAAATTACTTAATAGAATGTTTGGTTTTGCTGATGAATAAATTTACATATTAAAAATAATTTAACTGGATGATGACTCTCATTAGGAGCATTAATAAATAAATACATAAATGTTTTAACAAAGCATGCCAAGATTTTGTTTTATAATCTTAATTTTTACACTTTATACAAGGTTTAAAACGATTGCAGTGTAAAATACCATTACATATATGATAGACTCAGATCAGCATCCGGACTCAAATCGGTGTCCACTCCTCAAATCGACATCCACTGACGTCATTATCTCAAATCATGACCAACTTAAGGCTATTCTTAAATCAGCGTCCTTCCCAAATTCTCAGATCTATGGCCGATTTAATGCTATCAAATCAACATCCTTTTCAGAGCGAAGATCTGTATGTAGTTTTACCTTGTCACATAATGGACGTGGGTCAAGTTTATACATCATCTGCATTTAGATTACTGTGAGATCACTTTTATTTGTGGGGTACCAATTTTCGTGGTTTTCGTGGGTAGGCTGAACCACGAAATTAAGAATCCAATGAACAATGAAACTTAGGAAGCAGTTTGACATCGATATATATGGCAAAATGCTGTCCTCAAGTTAACTCGACTTTCTGGACCAGCTGCATAGGTTGACAATTTTAATGACGAATTAAGTACAGCATACCTTTTAATGGGTTATAATCCACATGAGCATGTTTGTGAATGATTTGATTTTGAATTCATGTGTAAAAACGACAAAAATGTTTATTTGTGAAAAGATTTTTACTTCCGGTAATAAAATTTATTTCAAAACCATACACTAACGGTGACACACTTCTAAGTGTTGTATAAACATTTCTCTATTAAATTATAACACCCTGCAATTAACATATTTGATCACCTTTCCTTAAGCAATTCAAGTATGCATAAGTTAATTGTACATTTGCCCACGGGATCAGGATTAATCTTGTGTGGACATTTTGAAATAATTATACATAAATATATTATCTGTCATTTGAATCAAAATAATGAGAAAAAACAAACTTAATTGTTCTTTTTTTAATTGTGAAAAACAAAAATTAAAAATAAAATATTTGTAAAACATTACAACAAATTTAATGGGTCTAGAACAAAAGCCCCCCGGACATAAGCCCCCAGACAAAAGCCCCCCAATAATGAAAAGTATATGTTAATGTTTTTTGTGTCTTTGTTTAATTGTTCGTATATGAACAAAAAATTGTGGTTTATAACATGATTCAAGATTTTTTTTACCTCTGTATTTTAATTCATTGTACGTTGTACCTCTGTATTTTACCGCAAACCACATTTGTATCTTTGCACACATTTTAGACTTATTGTACTGCTATTTATGTATTTACATTATTTTCGAATACCATTTTTCATAATAAGTTACTTTTGAAACATGAAGATATCATAAACAATTGAAGTATTTGTTTAAGAATTATAATAACCCTCATCAAAGAAAGTAAAAACAAAAATAAAAATCATAGTTTATCAAACATGACGAGAACATGTTAATATCTACGTTGCACTTCTGATTACATAATTCTGCGGCTCATTTGTCTATTGTATTGAAGCATTCTCAAAGTTTTAGTACCCAGTGAAACTTATTATGTAGAAATATAAAATCAAAATTTTTTATTTTGGGTACAAATACAAAATCCACGAACTTGTCATTTTTAACCAAACCACGAAAATTGATACCCACAAAGAAAAGTACTTTCGCAGTATATCAAATGAATGCAAAACGTCAGAGTTCCAGGGATTATTCATAATATCCGGCTGCCCAGAATGTTTCTGCATTTGGATCTTTGCCGACTCCTTTTTTTTTGTCATCAAGGATCCCTCATCTGGAATCTAGTCTTGACGCTTCTCCATTATTGTTTCAAAAACCTCAAAAAAACAGCTGTGGCGTTATTTGAAGCAAGCATCAGTAATGTCATTGGATGTCGATTTGAGAATTTGAGAAACGGTCATAGGTTTGTGAAATGAACGCCAATTTGAGAATTTGAAAAAGGACATAGATTTGAGAATTGGACACCCGATTTGAGAATTTGAAAAAAGGACATAGATCTGAGGTGCAGATGTCTGTGACATAGAAATCGGACATGGATTTGAGGATTGCAGATTCATTAGGGGCTGGCAACGATCTGAGTCTTACATATATATTACTTTTGCATACATTTAACCTCTGTATATATTTTTTTCAGTCCCAATCATTGTTAAGAGTACAGACTGAGGGGACTTGTAGAGTTTATATTTTGTGCCAACAGAATGTGGGAAATATTTTGGAGATAACGTACTTTTATTCAACCTCTGAATAATTTATTTTCAGTTCCAATCATTTTTAAGAGTACAAACAACTGACGATTTTATATATGGTGCCAACGGAATGTGAGAAATATTTTGGAGATATTTTAGTTTTATTTATTTATTTTCAACTTAAATGCCATGTTAAACAAATGCACGTATAGTACCGTATATATCACGTGCCCGTTATTTGCATAATTATTTAAATTTTAAAATGAAGCCATTGTTATTAAAATAAATATTTATTTGTTAATTAAATGGAAAATTCAATTTGAATTTCTTTTTCAATTATTAGCCTTTGTCAACATTTGGAAGCAGGGTTAGGGTTATGGTGTTTAACGCCACTTTTAACAATATTTCAGTTATATCGTGACGGTCAGTTTTATTGGTGGAGGAAACTGGAGTACCATGAGAAACCACTGACCTGCCGCAAATCACTGACAAACTTTATCCCATAATGTTGTATCTAGTACACCTCGCCATGAGCGGGATTCAAACTCATAACGTTAGTGGTGATAGGAAGCATTGTTGTCAATGAATTAATCAGTAATAGTAGATTGTTACTTTGTATCTTTTATCGTCAAGGGCCCGGGTGGCTCAATGAGTTAGGTAGTTGGAGTACCTAACAACTCATACAAGCCCATCACCAATACGGCGTGGGTTCGCACCTGTCTTTGTAAATTACAAACAAGAGTGCACTCGACTGGCAACCACAAGTGATAAAGTTTACCAGTTGCTTGCCATGGTCGGTGGTTCTCTCTGGGTACTCCAGCTTTTTCCACCACTAGAACTGGTCGCCATGATATAGCTGAAATATCGCTGAAAGTGGCATTAAACACAATAAATCAAATCAAATCATCTTTTATGGTCAAAGTCTTTGTTTGTAAATTATCAGTCTTTGTTATTTCTTTATATTTTTTGCGCAATCTTGTGTTTTTTTTCCTGAAATCCTATGACCAAAAACAGGATTGGTGGTATAATGGTTGGTATGCTCGCCTTGAGAGTGGTAGATCTGATCATGGGTCAGGAACCATGGACTGTCGTTTTAGTGAGCTAGCACTATAAAAATCCAACTAAGCGTGTTGATCTAGTACAAAGTGGACCTCATCATACCTCATAGAAAAGGAACTTGTTCTCGCCATGATGTAGTTAAAATATTTGCTCACTAGATATTGAGCTTACTCACTCTCTAATTCCTTTACATCCTTTGTTAGAAAGTATTTAGTCTTGTGGCTTTCTTTTCTAAAATCCCATTACCAAAAACAAGTAAGTTAATATATGGTAACCAAACACACATCATCATCATCTCACTGAAATGTAACCTGTTCTCGACATGATATAGCTGAACAATTGTTCACTTGGCATTAAACAACAACCACCCACCCACCACTAAGTGTTCTTTACTTACAATCACTGATGGCATCAATGTTTGCTACATCATGTCATTGTGATGACAGTATTTGTAAAAATAACTTCACATGTCTATTATCCTTTTGTTAATGCAGTGAAACTTGTCTAAACCGAAATCCTGTATATACCGAACTTTAAATAAAGTCCCAATGCAGGAAATCTTTGTTAATTTAACTTGCATAACAGAACACCTGTCTATTCTTTTAAAAAAGTTGATCCCAAGAAGGTTTGGTTTAGACAGGTTTCACTGTAGCACAAAAATAACCTACATGTAGAAGCTCAACAGAGTCAACAGAGTCTGTATTGCTCACCTAGTTATTATTCACTGTTTTGAGTTTAAGAAAGTTTAGAATTTTTTAGAAAAAGTTTTGATTCCAATAACTAAAAATAAAAATTCAATATCCCTTCCAAATACATTTGTATGCAAATATGCAGAATGTGTGCCCTTTTAGACCCATTTTTGAAATATAATAACTAAATTTATTATGGTCCATCATTAACCCATAAAATTGATCATTTTGCAAAAAAAAAAAAAAAAAGAACTGCATTGAAATTGGATGAAAAATAAAGTTGAAATTTTAGAATTCGGCTTTTGTTGCCGTTGAATTTATCTCCGAAACCATAGAGATAGAGGAAAGCTCTCAGCTCAATAAATCCGAAGAAAAAAAACCATCACGATCGGATGAAAAATACAAATTCTATATGCCTTCAAAGTGTGCGAAATTTGGGCCCCTTTTAGAAATAAGTATTATATATACCATGGATCTTACGAATTAACTTATTTAAACCAACGAATCCGAAGGATGAGTTGGTTTAAATAAGTTCATGAGTAAGATTCATGGTATATATGTTTTGTAACAGAAATGACATGATTAACAGCCGGAAACTTTGAGCCGTAATGAAAGGGAAAGGTTTGGCGCTTTAAAATGCCTGTACCAAGTCAGTTTGTAAAAGTTCACTATTTTTAAGTTGATTCTTGCATAAAAACATCAAAGGAAAAATACGTATTTATGTTACAACCATCAATAACCCATTTAGATGATCATTTTGCAAAAAAAAAGTGTTAAAATTGGATGGAAAATAAAAATTTGAAATATCCCCCTTGTATGTCAAAAATGGCAATACATGTAGTTACATGATCAAGTTATGAATTTTTCTTAAGGAATTCATTAAATAAAACCTCATTAAAATCATATGAAAAATAAGCTCTCAATGTATAGAAATATCAATTTTTACACCTTCATTAGGATCTCTTGTTTGGAAACTGGTATGTAGGGTTACACTACTCCAAATCTACACCAATCTTTATTCAGTGCCAAGGATTATTGTGTTCAAAATTCAGATGGATCTGTCAACTACAACTTAAGTTATGCACCGAAACCATTCTGTTTTACAAAGGACAACAATATGGCCATATTATTTTTCTGGGTATTGCAAAAATGTCCTGTGATGTCAACCATTTTGGATTTCGTATCCACACAAATAAAGAAATTGACAATCCAATGACTATTTATATACAATCCAAGATACATTGCAACTAAGTTTGCATAAAAGAATAATTTCAAAACATTTTTTGCATTTGGTCCTATGTCATCTCTGATTTCAAATTAACACAAAAGGTTAAAAACTTAAAAAAAAAAATTCAGCAGAGTTTGAAGATACCAAAGGGGTAATCAGAATCCGTAAATCGAAGACCACACAATAGCCAAAAGTAAATAGACAAATAACGATCTACAAAACACTACAAGGGAAACTAAAGACAGAGCAACACGAACCCCCACTAAACACCGAGGGTGAACTAATGTGCTCCGGAAGGGTAGGCAGTTCCTGCTGCACTAGTGGCGCCGTGTTGCTCCAGTTTCAAGCCCGATGATAAGTCATGAACGAGGAAAGGGACAGAAAGTGCTTAAGTGGAACGTATTTGTTGTTGTTTTTATTTCTGTTTTTTATGTACAACATCCATTGATATACATGTATCTAGAATATCATCAGTTTTGAAGGTCAAAATATGAATATGAGCCATTCCCTGCGAAAAGGTACAAACACTAATGTTGTGTATCAAAACTGCAGTCGATGTCCTATTGTTGACTGTATAGGCAATCTGCAGGGGCGGATCCAGGGGGAGGGGGGGGGGGGGCGCACCTGGCGCCCCCCCCCCTGAAATTGGAAAAAAATATGATTTTTTTTGGCGTAATATAGTCATTTTTCACACGAAATACCCCAACAATTTTCGCGCCTCCCTCCCGCCCCCCCCCCCCCCCCCCCCCCCCCATCCAACTTGAAATCCTGGATCCGCCCCTGATCTGTTTAATTGCATCTTCAACTGATATGTGGTACAATCTTTTTGAATGATCAAACATATGGAATTTACTGAAATATGACAATAACGGTTATATTTGGAGGAATGAGCATTGTTGTGGTACATAGCTGATGAATGCTATAAAAATGATGGAAAAAATTATCATCACAAACTATAAATTATCCTGTGTATTGGTAATTTGGTATACTAATAATACAATAAAAATGAATTTAAATATTGGAGTTGTAAACAAACATCCTACCAACACAAATTGACAAAGTAACACATATACATGTATTGGCCAAGTAAGGGTGCCAAACATTTCACACAAAAATAAGTTTGGTTCAATTTTTTTGCACAACTTATATACCATAATGATGCAAACAGCTCAATTTCCTATTTTTTTCATTGCGCATTTCATAACATTCACTTTCGTTATATTGCTTTAAAATTTACATTGAGTGACTGAGTGAGTGATTGTTGTTTAACGCAAAATCAGCTATATCATTGCGAGAAGACGTTATTTTTCAATGAGATGATGATGAGGTCCGCTTTGTGCTAAAACAACACGCTTAGCTGGATTTTATAGTGCTAGCTCACTTAAACAACAGTCCGCGGATAGACATGTCGTCCCACTCGGACACATTATAACCCCCATGATATAACTGAAATATTGTTGAAAGTGGCGTTAAACATCATCAAACAAACAAAAAACTGGACCCATTATCCTGATTCCGAGCCTGCCAGTCTTTGCTCTTTCTCCTTAATGCTGTGTGCTTAGCGAAGAAGCAACAAATACTAATATTATAGTCGTTGGTTTGACCCGATCGGCGCTCGAACCCACGATCTACTGCACTCGAGGCGAGCACCTTAACAATTACACCACCGATACGATTAAATCTACATTGTCCAGTAACCATAAGCATAGTGTATTAATAATTTGGATACCATATGGTTTCTGATAAATATCATTTAATCTTTTAATGGTTTTTATTATTATTAATTATTACTTAGTTATAGTTTTGATTACTTAATAACACAAATTTAAATGATCTCTGTCAACAAACTCGTAAGGTTTGTAGTGGGATTCGTGTTACTCGATTTTTGGCCATTGTGTTGTCTGTTCTTCGTCGATATACGGATTCTGATTACCCCTTTGGCATCTTCAAACTCTTCTTGTGTAAAATCGGCGTCTCTAAGAATCGCCAAACCCAGTTAATATTCTTTAATCTTCTAAATAGGCAATCATAAGAAGAAGAAAAAAACCCAACTTATTATTGACTCATCCTCCACTAAACTTATTTGACTTTTTAATTAGTATTTATAATCGTAATAAACAGACATAGTTATAGCTTTGAGTTATCGTTCTTGAGAACCTGAGAACCGTGTTGATTTGATTTAGATTTTTGGTGTTTTAACGCCACTTTCAACAATATTTCAGCTATATCATGGCGACCAGTTTTAGTGGTGGAGGAAGCCGGAGTACCCGGAGAGAACCACCGACCATGGGCAAGCAACGGGTAAACTTAATCACATGCGGCTGCGAGTCGAGTGCACCCTTTTTTGTAACTGTATTTTGTTTGTATTGGCGATAGGCTTGTACGAGTTGTTAGATCCAACGACCTAACTCATTGAGCCACCCGGGCCCAAAGAACCGTGTTAAAAACGTCAACATTTTACATTGATAAATAGACAACATATTATCGAAACAAGTTAGGGAACGACCATTTAACTTGAAGGGGGGAGTTATGGGTTTTTTCTAAAAAAATATTCTGATTCCCAATGTTGCTGAAAAAAATATTCTGATTTTGGTGGAGGAAAAAAAAAATCTGATTCAGAGTTTTTGTCATATAACCTAATGTTGATTTCTGGAAAAAATAAATATTCTAACTCATGTTGTCAAAAAAAATAATTCTGAACGAAACAAAAAACCATAACCCTCCCCCCCCCCCCTTCAAGTTAAATGGTCGATCCCTTATCCTATTTGTTTTTTTTGCATTGTACCAAATACATATTTAATATTTTTTAATGCTTTATAACTATCCGTTAAATCGCTGTCTATATGTGGATCAGTATGTGTAGATTTGGGTAAATGTATGGATCACACCAGATTGGAAAACAAGCAAATAATTTTTTTCATACATCAAGGATTTATAAAGTAGAGATTCGTATCCTTTCTACTATATAAATCCTTGCATACATGTACTAGATAACATACATGTACTAGAAAACATATTTAATCCAAACAATACATAATTAGTCATTGGATTGTGATTTACAAAGTCTTAACTTTTGTGTAGATTCTTGGCAGTCCAAGTTGGTCGACACAGAATATGATTAAAACATATTCAGGGGCGGATTTAGAGGGGCGTACGGGTCGTGCGCCCCCCCCCCCCCCCCTAAAATTCGCAAAGCATATGTTATGCAACGTTAATTAAGCAGTTCAACAAACAACTTTTTCATGAATGGTTAACTCGTGACCTGTAGTAAAATATTCATACACATTGTAAATACACGTTGGGTGTGTTCGTTGATTCATATATGGATTCGCCGACAATTTCCGCTTTTGTTTGTCTATAAACAAGAACGGTCGAATCATATGTTTTCAATGAATGAATCAAACGACGAAAAGAAAAGCTCCATCCGGACGGGCAGTATTAACTAGAACCACCCGAAAGGACAAGCACCGAAAGTACAGACCAATTTGTGAAATGAGGAATGCGTTAAAACTAAATCAATAGTTCTTTGAAGGGTTAAAATATCGTGATCGATCAGTCATGAGTTGAACAATTCGCATCACGGTTGTTCAAAAAAAGTTTTACTTTAGGTTCTTATAATCTGACAAAAATATACTGTTAACAATTATCCGACAAAATTAAGACTCAAAATCAAGTTTTTTTGGTCTGATAAAAATGGTGTGGTTGGTTCAAAATTGTCGTTCAAATAAATGTATGTAATTCCTAAAATCCCCCGAGCTTCAGGGGGACTTTGCCCACCTGGGCCCCCTACCAGGGTTTTACCCTGGACCAGCTGGGGACCTTAAGCGGTCCCCAGACCCTTCGCCTACTCACGCCCCCCCCCCCCCCCCCCTAACCACAAATCCTGGATCCGCCCCTGATATTATATTCAATTTTCCCATTGTGAACTTTCCATTTATATGTAGCAACATTCCAGCAGCACCTGCATATGGAGTATATATCTCTCAGTTGATACGATATTCCAGAGCTTGTGTTACCTTTCAGGATTTTCTTTGTAGAGGGTTGCTACTAACACGGAAGCTACTGAACTAAGGTTTCCATATGGTTAAGTTGAAGTCATCACTTCGAACGTTTTACGATCTCCACCATGACCGTCATGGAATATTTGTGTCACAAATGATCACGGATATGTTCCACTTGTCGCAAACACTTCCCGATCCTTTCCTCATTCATGACTTATCACCGGGTTTGTAACTAGATTAACACGACGGGTGCCACTCTAGTGGAAGAGGAACTGCCCATTCTTCCAGAGTACATGAGTTCACTCCCGGTTTTTAGTGGGGTTCGTGCTACTCGATCTTTAGTTTTATGTGTATGTTTTGTAGATCGTTGTTTATCCTTTTGTCCATTGTGTTGTCCATTCTTCTTCGATTTACGGATTCTGATTACCCCTTTGGTATATTCAAACTCTTCTTATAAATATGTATACACTTCGTTTTGTGATCTTTGTTAACCCTTAATATTTCTGTCTTATATTTTATATGTAATTATTAATTCAGATACTTGGGTGTAATTTTACTTTCACAAAGTTTCATCGATGCCTTTTTGTTATAGGCCTGTTTTTTAATTCTTAACCATTAACCTGGTTTTAAACTTTTTTATGGTTGAGCGTTTTTTTACGGTGTGGTTAAATGGTTAAAGAACATCTTAACCGGGATCGAAGCACGGTTGAATATGTTTGAACCTTGTTAATTACCAGTATATGTTTGTAATAGGAACATCTGTGTATTATAAACCCATTTCCAAGTTGTGTATTGACATTCTGCATTGTTGTATTTGTTTATAAAGAATTAAATTATTTTATTTGTTGTTTTTTGTGCTGTTTTTGTTTTGTTTGTGTGTTTAAGAGTTGAAGAGTTGAATTGTTTTATTTGTTAATGAAGAAATAATTTTAATTTGTTAAAAAATAATCAATGAACTAGAAAATTTCTCTTAAATATTGTTCTTCAACCATTGCGTTTTTTTTTTATCTATCTTAAACATGTTTATGGTTCATAATTTAAACATGTTTCAGGTTTCAACCATAAACAAGTTTAATGAGACTAAAAAAAACAGACCTTATGTAGCATGTTACTCTGAAGTCCGCAATATAATCAAGGGGAGGTAAATCCTTCTAACCGGAAGTGCATTTCAGAAAAATGGCGATCAGCTAGCAAACAAACTTCTTTTGGTTTTGAAAAGTATGAGTGCAGCAGCACAGGTTTTAAGGTATTGGAAAGACTGACATATTCATGAAAGAATGAAATTCACATCCCAGTCGCCAAACCTCAAGTTTCGGATTTTTTATTTACTGTACTGAGGAAAAAAATATAAGAATGACATAGAACTTTTAACGAACAAAATATTTCAACTAGAATGAATTTAAACAAAATTCATGTCATTACTACATTCAAGCAAATAATTATTTACCATTCTTTTTGGATGTATACAAAGCAATTGAAGTTTTACTTCTTTAATAGAAATTTCTTTGCTTTTGTTTTCTATTTGGAAAATAAATGCTTTAATTAAGAACATGTGTGACCTGAGACAAGTCGAGAAGCATGCAGTAGATAGGCTGCATATAGACTGTATAAACTGTCATACTACTTTCTCTTAAACCAAAATACAATGTCTATGTAATAAATGAAACGTGGGCATTTTTCCACCCAAAGTTCTGTTGTCATTGTGTTAAACATGTATGATGTAACAGTAAAGAAATCACATTGTCATGTATGCAATGTATAAGGCTTTTCAGAATAGCGCAAGATGCTGTCCCGTTTTCATTTTTGTCAATATGAATGAAATTGAATCATTAAAAAAATATTTTAGCATAAATTTAGGTATTTTTTTCTTCTCATCCTTTTCTGGGACCAAAAAAAAAATGTTTGTTTAGGGTTACCCGACGGACCCTATTTTTAGCACCGACCCTAAGTCATTTTATCTATGAAAGTGAAAGTAAAATATCACTTCCTGTTTTAATTAAAAAAACAACATCGCTGTGTCCGTTTTAGTAAAGTCATACAGACGCTCGACTTTAAAATGTATTCAATAAAGCGTTCTATCGTCATTGATTCGAAGGAAAACATGGTAATGGCCGTGGGCCCATGGAAGCCATTAGCGTTGAAGTTTTAAATGTTCCCATATTGACAAGAAATATGTGATGACAGCAATTCCAAATAGACTCATTCTTTCTACAGAACTATTTGAAATGTACCAATGACCCTATAATGAAAAAAAGTTTTAAATTACTGTGAAATGTTCAACTGATTTGAAGGACACAGAGGGATTTAGTGTTGATGTGAACCTCACCATTGGTGACGTTATTGATAAGTTTGTGTGAAATGTGTTGAATAACTATATTAAAAACGACAACAAAAATACATTAAATATGCAACACTTTAACAAGCATGCATCATACCAAAAATTTGACTGTTGTCATGAATTGTTTGATCCTTGTAGAAAATTATCAAAAGAACCATTCTTTAAGAATGATATCATAAATACATGAAAAAAAAATATAAAACTAACACTTGCATTTCTATATTTCATTTATTTCATCACATAAGATAGCTTAAGCTTTATGAATTGTGTACAGCAATACAGAATAAGGCCAAACACTGCTGTCACTGCAAGGAAAAAATAAAATACCTACCTACCCTATTTTTTTGGACAATGTAACCCTAAACAGACATACATAGTGTTTTTTTTTTGGCAATAGATTAGACTGGTCTATTAAATTGGTTTAAAACTTACAAGCTTGCCTTAAATGCAGTAAATCATAGTTTTGAACCCTTATCGATAAAAACTGCATGCTCGCCTAACGTGCAGTAGATCGTGGGTTCGAGCCCCAGTCGGGTCAATCCAGATACTATAACATTTGGTATTTGTTGCTTCTCCTCTAAGCATGCAGTACCAAAGAGTAAGAGCAAAGACTGGTTGGCTCCGAATCAGCTTGTGTCAGAGTGGAGCAACATGTCTACCCACAGACTGTTGTTGCAGTGAGCTAGCAATATAAAAATCCAACTCGGTGTGTTGATATAGTACAAATTGCTCGCTCACTCATATGAACGAACCAGGACCGTTTATGGTTGCAACTGTGGTTATGTATATGTATATAATGTTTGAATGTTCATTCATTCGAACAGGCTCACTATATGATGGATGTACATGCAATTTTAGAGTCACGTGAGGTTAATATAACGTTCCAAAGGCTCCTCTGGAACGATCTAAATTAATCTTTGTGGAAATTGAAGGCTTTATTAGACAGTATTCATAAAGTTCTATCAAGAAAAAATCTCATGCTTTTATCCAATCAGATAAAAGAAATATTTATATAATTTGATATTGGTGACCCCAGGATGAATTTGGTGGAAATTCGAATGCACCCAAAATGTGTCACTGTGATACAATTCATTTATAGAAATGTATTAAATTTATACATGTTAACTTTGATAATTTAACACACATAAGTATACATTTTGATGTTTTTATTTTATTTTTCAGACAAGCAGAAGCACTTAAAGCCAGTATTTCAGGTATTAATAGTTTATGTGAATTTTGATTTTGTTTGTCCTATTGCAGTTATGTTAAAAAATCAGAGATCCTTGTAGCAGGGATACTTATAGCAATTTAATTTGACAAGTCCAGATGATATTTCTGAAATTTTTGGCGAGTGTCCTACCATTGTAAGAATCAAAATTTTTAAAATTTTGGTGAGTCCCAAGGGTCCCAACTGAACACAACTCATCTAGGCGAAGTGCAAGGATCTCTTTATGTATTTTGAAATTTTGATGAGTCCCAACAAAAAAGTCACAAATCTGGGACTGTCCCACTAGTGTGTTCTTTGTTATTTTTTGCTAAGATGTTCAGTTCCAAACACAAATGATGATGAGTCCAGGACCCACATAGATGAGTTACTAAGTATCTTATATATATTAATATACATGTGTTGTAATAAAGTTAAAGAACTGTTATTTTTATTTTTTGTATTAGCGTAAATGCCCTTGTATTATCCGCAGAAATTTATCCTTTAATGGATTTTCGGGTATGCGAATTATATACTACGATAGGTTCAGAGAAACTTTGTCAAGATGTCGGATGTGAAGGGACAGATATTTCAGAAGATTGACTCGGAAGTTCGAGTGCATATCCAATCTGTTCCATTATAGTGTCCCGGTAGTGAAGATTAATAACTTTAATATTTTATTTTTTTTGCACTGTAGGATAATAATTTATATAAACTATTATTATAAACATACTGCCCTTGGATGAAGGTGTTAGGGTAAATTAACACACGAGTGGGAAAAATTATCACCAGAGACGAGGTCGAGGGTGATAATTTTTTCACAGAGTGTGTTAATCACCTAGCACCTTCATCCAAGGGCAGTATGTTTTTTATTATACTGAATGCCTAATGATTCAAGTGTGCATTATGTTATTAGAAGGACGATTGTTAAAAAGATAAAAAGTCATAAATTAAGATAGTTTACTTACATTAACAACAACAAAACATCAAATAGCAACAAATTTAACAAGATAATAACATAATGTTTATAACAATTAATGTAAAATGTTAATTGTATATTTTGATAAATATTATCACATGTTTGCTTCTATATTCTGACTATTGCATCAATAATTTTCAAGGTAGGCTATAATTGTTTTATCATTTTTCAGTATTATTATTTAAATACATGTCTTAAAATTTTGAAATTTTATGAAAACTTTGAATTTTTTTTAAACTTTATGAAAATTTTATCATTTTGAAACTTTTTGAAAATTTTGAAATCTCATGAAAATTTTGATTTTTTTTAGAAATTTAGAAATTTTGTAACTTTAAAACAATTTTTTTTTAAAAATTTTAGAATTTTGAAAATCGGTAAACATCGGCTGGAGCGGGTGTTCATTTTTCTGGATCGGCAAACTTCGGGCTCAGCGGGTGTTAATTTATGGCATTAACTCCTGTTGCTAATATTATCACATGTTGCTAGGGATGGGCGGGGCTTATGAAAGGTTAGTGAAAATTAACAAATGCCGCTTGTCCAATGAAATGAATGGATAATGTAAGAAATTTGCATAAAGTATAATAATATATTTTAGCCTAAATGACCTGTAAGGTTCAAACAATTCAAATTTTTTTTTTTTTTTGTAGATTCTGCCAAGGGCATTTCAGAAACATGGGTCGCCAGACAAAGATTAGAAGATTTGTACAAAAAACTGCTATTGATGGATTTAGAGTATGCTTTGGATAAGAAGGTGGAACAAGAACTGTAAGAAATTTGTGTTTTTACCGTAATTAGTTGTGTACATATTGATCTATAAAATGGGGCCGTTGTGATCGTATGGTAGTTGAATGTATAACTACCTAAATGCAATCAGTACCTATCACTACTAATGTTGTGAGTTCGAGTCCCGTTCATGGCGAGGTGTACTTGATACAACATTATGTGATAAAGTTTGTCAGTGACTAATGGCAGATCGATGGTTTCTCCAGGTACTGCGGTTTCCTCCACCAATAAAACTGACCACCACGATATAATTGAAATATTGTTGAAAGTGGCGTTAAACACCATAAACCGAAACCTCCATGAAATGAATTCCAATCTATGGTCAATTGTAAAAATAGTACTGTGAAACATTTCTAAATATAATCCTGAATATCATGGAATCCTCTATAAACTGAACTTTAGATCAAGTTCCAATGTAGGAAATCTTTGTTAATTTACAGGGCTCACCACACATAGTAAAAACAGGGTGACTTGACTTCTCTCTCAGTTGACTTAAGGGCGAAGTGAGGGAAAATCTGGGAGACTTCTTCCGAAAATCGATCCAAATTTTAACGTCTCTTTCCCCTACCTTTCACAAAATGAACGTGCTGCACAATAATGATCTTAAAAGGATGCAATTAACGAGTTTGAAATAAAATATTGAAGATCAAACCCTGTATGGGTCAGATTTCAAGAACATGGGAGCTCATTTTATGTGAATATTGAAGGAAAAGTATGATTATTGGTTAAAAAAATACTGACTTGAAAAGACTGACAGGGTGACTAAAACTTTTTGACAGAAATTGGGCGATTTCATTGAAACCAAGGCGACAAAGTCGTCCACTTCGCCTGGTTTGGTAAGCCCTGAATTTATCCTGTGTAAACCAAACACATGTATATTCCGAACTCCAAGGAGGTTCGGTTTAGAGAGGATTTACTGTTGTATATAACCTGTCAGATTTCTGTATGGGTAGTATAATGTTTCTCGTGCTTGTCACGAGTGTGGTATATCATGGATTCAAATCCTCCTCCATTCAAACCAATGATTTTAAAATTGGTATTTGTTGCTTCTCCGCTAAGCGCGCAGTAAGAGCAGAATCAGGATAATGTGTCTGAATGGGTTGAAATGCCAACCAACGGACTGAACAAACTGTTGTTTCAGTGAGCTAGCACTATAAAAATTGAACTAAGTTTGTGTGTCCAGAAAATTCTCAGCAGCAACAAACTGTAAATTACTTTAAACAATTTAAATTTCATCTCTTACTTTTGAAATTCTCTAACAGTGTCATTTTTTGAAACTGAAAGTGTAATGACACACTCTGTTGTGAAAGATGCTGTCTTTTCTGTTTCGATACAGAAAAACAAATGAGGCTAGACTCACCTCAAGAGTTTATGTTTATAGACACCTACCCACGGCTGGAAATTTCACTGGTCTAAAATAAGGCACCATTAAAATATTTATAATTTTGTTTAACATTTCAGATGGAATCATGCTTTCAAGAACCACATCAATGAATTACAGTCGCAAACTAAAGACAAACAGGTGATAATCTTCAACTAGTCAAATGATAATAATTGGTGTTTCAGTTACTTTTTGAAATTTATGGATGTATAGTGTAAAGTAGGACTTATAAAACAGTCAAATAAACATATTATGACTGTTTCATATGGTATTTGTCTGGAGAAGATTATTGATTGGTTGATTGGTGTTTAACGCCATCTTTAGCAATATTTCAGCCATATTGTGGCATGAAGAAGGAAAGAAAAAGTAGAAAGATTAATGTAAACAGTATTTCTTAATGTTTTTGAAAAGATTTCAATAATACGGTAAATTAAGATTGTCTGAACAGAGGTTCAAGTGGGTCATTTTCATCACTTAGTGTTTTTGGTCTGCATATTTCAATCGTTTATTTCAGAAACCAGTAGATCAAATAGAGTCAATTATAAAGTTAAAAGTTTAAGTAGTGATGGTCAACAAAACAAACAACTAACTTTCAACTCAAATTATTAAACACAAGAAAAAGCACAACAAAAGAAATACATGTACTGCTTCAATTGATTGATTGATTAATGTTTAATGCCAACTTTAACAATATCTCAGCTATATCGTGGCATGAACTTTTTTTTTTACTTAGTTTACTTAGACACCTTGTACTGCTTTAATGATCCTCAACATTTTATGTCATTTTAAAAAAATTGACATTTCAATTTTTGTTTATCAGCATTTTGTATGCAGTTGGGGATTAAATGGTCGAAAATATTACACTTTTGAAGGGTCCTTTAAGCCAAAAGTTGGGAGATTCTTTATCGTATTGGGTCCTAACAAAAGTTGACAGTTTTGATAAATTTGTAATACTAAAACCTTTTGATTGTACTGATATTTGAAAATTGAAGAGAAAATGTCCAGTTTTTCTGGATTTTTATTTTAGGAGCCCTGGTGTATGTATTGTGTTTTCACAGTAAAATGCCAAATGTATAGATAAACAGTTGATTAACACCATAATTTTTTCAGAATCCCAAAAGAGGAGAAGTTCAAGCTACACTGAGTTTGTTTTTAGAAACAGCAAGTGGATTTTATTTACAGGTAACTATAGCAACTTACTGTTAATGTTTTGTTATATAATTTTATCTATTTTAAACCATACCTTAAGGAGACCATAAGAGTTAACAACACAAGCATTTTAAAAGAAAATTGGTGGAAAATCACAATTACCGTATTTGGCAGTAGATTATATGCATTTGCACATAATACACACCCATTCTTGGTCCCAAAATATATTTATTGAGATTATTTCAAACTTCAGAATAACTGGTATGTATTGTAAAAGGTTTATATATTTTTATTGTAAATTTAGTAATATATTTGTTGGGTTTGAATCTTTGGCTATTTATATGACAGTTGATACTTAAAAAAATAAAATGGTCTTCTAATTCTCATTTTCAGCTGTTACAGTTGATCTGTACAACATTTAAACTAGATCTGCCTTTCAGAAGAAAATCATCATGTTTTGGTGTTATGAAAGGTATGTTTAATAAACACATTAAAACTTGCACAAATGAAGGATTTTACATGAAAAAAAACCCCAGTATTCTCAAAAACCTATAGTATTATGAGGTCACAAGTTTAACAGAGATTACAATGAGGAAACTTAAAACTAAGAACTTTGACATATGCTGCAATAAGGCAATCTTCTTTACCAGGTAAGCATTCCTGGCTTATGTGAGCCTTTAGTTTTGTTATAGGGGCACAATGATACTGTACAGGTGGTAAAAG
The DNA here is from genome assembly GCA_963383655.1 of Bathymodiolus septemdierum. Classification (NCBI taxonomy): domain Eukaryota; kingdom Metazoa; phylum Mollusca; class Bivalvia; order Mytilida; family Modiolidae; genus Bathymodiolus; species Bathymodiolus septemdierum. Next base: position 9,309,747 of record OY726528.1, read on the forward strand.
TTTTCAATTTTGCGATTGCGATCACGTAAAAAATTCAGCATTATAAATGAGGGTATTTCAACTGGTTTTTATTTTCATGAATTGATTGACCTCGTGAAGATAGCGAAAATAATCACTTATACAGTATTCATTAGTCACAATGCCAAAAACAAACATTTTGCATCACTTTTGAGAGTGGAATTATTCTTTTTCATTACGAAAATATTGCCTATATCTCTGAGAAATAATATTTCATTGTCATCTATATAATATTAATAAACAACTTATTACTTTTATCTTTCAGAAAAAATATCAACAAAGATCAAGATTACACCCCCTAAGAAGAGTTCATGTTTGTATTTCTGTCAACATTGTCTAGTCCATCTGGGAGATATTGGTAAGTGATAGCAGTTCTCATGATAAGCACCGGTCCTCTGGTCCAAGACCAGTAAAACTGTGTAACGGAGGAGGGGAGTGTTAGGCAGTTTGTATTTCTGTCAACATTGTCTAGTCCATCTGGGAGATATTGGTAAGTGATAGCAGTTCTCACGATAAGCACCGGTCCTCTGGCCCAAGACCAGTTAAACTTTGTAATGGAGGAGGAGAGTGTTAGGGGGTTTATATTTCTGTTAACATTGTCTAGTCCATCTGGGACCAGTAAATTTTTCATATTTTATTTAGAACTATATAAAAATAAATTCAAGCACCGATCCCCCACCCCAAGCACAGTAAAACCTTGGTTTGGACCAGTAAATTTTTTAGTTTTTATTTAGAACTATATTAAAATAAGTTAAAGCTCCGGTCCTCCGGCCCAAGACAGATTAAATTGTGTTTAGACCAGTAAATTTTTCAATTTTTATTTAGAACTAATTTCAAAAGAAGAGAAATTCTGTAACTTATTTTATTGTTTAAATTTTGTTTTGTAGCAAGATACAGACAACAGATAGAACAAGCTCAAACATATTACTGGCATGCAGCAAATCTGGTACCCTTTAATGGTAAGTTTATAATATTGACATACCAGTTTACCGTGGAAACAAATGTATACCATTTTTGGAGAAGTATAAATTGTAATGATTTCCAGATGATAACTTGTTAGATGTACACCAGTCATAGAGGGAATACGAATCATGGCAAAATGGGATTCAACTTTGATTTGGACCATGATGCAGTGTACAGTGCTAGAAAAATGTTAAAAATGCCAAAATATTTACTATTCGGATGAAAACTTCATTTCTGAATTTTTAAATACCTACTACTCCAATGTAAAATGCTACAATGGAATTGTATGTTAGTTGTTACAGGTAATGTACAGTCTACAATGGAATTCTGTGTTAGTTGTTACAGGTAATGTACAGTCTACAATGGAATTGTATGTTAGTTGTTACAGGTAATGTACAGTCTACAATAGAATTCTATGTTAGTTGTTACAGGTAATGTACAGTCTATGATGGAATTCTATGTTAGTTGTTACAGGTAATGTACAGTCTACAATAGAATTGTATGTTAGTTGTTACAGGTAATGTACAGTCTACAATGGAATTCTATGTTAGTTGTTACAGGTAATGTACAGTCTACAATGGAATTGTATGTTAGTTGTTACAGGTAATGTACAGTCTACAATGGAATTGTATGTTAGTTGTTACAGGTAATGTACAGTCTACAATGGAATTCTGTGTTAGTTGTTACAGGTAATGTACAGTCTACAATGGAATTGTATGTTAGTTGTTACAGGTAATGTACAGTCTACAATGGAATTGTATGTTAGTTGTTGCAGGTAATGTACAGTCTACAATGGAATTCTATGTTAGTTGTTACAGGTAATGTACAGTCTACAATGGAATTGTATGTTAGTTGTTACAGGTAATGTACAGTCTACAATGGAATTGTATGTTAGTTGTTACAGGTAATGTACAGTCTACGATGGAATTCTATGTTAGTTGTTACAGGTAATGTACAGTCTACGATGGAATTCTATGTTAGTTGTTACAGGTAATGTACAGTCTACAATGGAATTCTGTGTTAGTTGTTACAGGTAATGTACAGTCTACAATGGAATTGTATGTTAGTTGTTACAGGTAATGTAGTCTACAATGGAATTGTATGTTAGTTGTTACAGGTAATGTACAGTCTACAATGGAATTGTATGTTAGTTGTTACAGGTAATGTACAGTTTACGATGGAATTCTATGTTAGTTGTTACAGGTAATGTACAGTCTACGATGGAATTCTGTGTTAGTTGTTACAGGTAATGTACAGTCTACAATGGAATTCTGTGTTAGTTGTTACAGGTAATGTACAGTCTACAATGGAATTGTATGTTAGTTGTTACAGGTAATGTAGTCTACAATGGAATTCTATGTTAGTTGTTACAGGTAATGTACAGTCTACAATGGAATTCTGTGTTAGTTGTTACAGATAATGTACAGTCTACAATGGAATTGTATGTTAGTTGTTACAGGTAATGTAGTCTACAGTGGAATTGTATGTTAGTTGTTACAGGTAATGTACAGTCTACAATGGAATTCTGTGTTAGTTGTTACAGGTAATGTACAGTCTACAATGGAATTGTATGTTAGTTGTTACAGGTAATGTACAGTATACAATGGAATTGTATGTTAGTTGTTACAGGTAATGTACAGTCTACAATGGAATTCTGTGTTAGTTGTTACAGGTAATGTATAGTCTACAATGGAATTGTATGTTAGTTGTTACAGGTAATGTACAGTCTACAATGGAATTGTATGTTAGTTGTTACAGGTAATGTACAGTCTACAATGGAATTGTATGTTAGTTGTTACAGGTAATGTACAGTCTACAATGGAATTGTATGTTAGTTGTTACAGGTAATGTACAGTCTACAATGGAATTCTATGTTAGTTGTTACAGGTAATGTACAGTCTACAATGGAATTGTATGTTAGTTGTTACAGGTAATGTACAGTCTACAATGGAATTCTGTTAGTTGTTACAGGTAATGTACAGTTTACGATGGAATTCTATGTTAGTTGTTACAGGTAATGTACAGTCTACAATGGAATTGTATGTTAGTTGTTACAGGTAATGTACAGTCTACAATGGAATTGTATGTTAGTTGTTACAGGTAATGTACAGTCTACAATGGAATTGTATGTTAGTTGTTACAGGTAATGTACAGTCTATGATGGAATTGTATGTTAGTTGTTACAGGTAATGTACAGTCTACAATGGAATTGTATGTTAGTTGTTACAGGTAATGTACAGTCTACAATGGAATTGTATGTTAGTTGTTACAGGTAATGTACAGTCTACAATGGAATTGTATGTTAGTTGTTACAGGTAATGTACAGTCTACAATGGAATTGTATGTTAGTTGTTACAGGTAATGTACAGTCTACAATGGAATTCTGTGTTAGTTGTTACAGGTAATGTACAGTCTACAATGGAATTGTATGTTAGTTGTTACAGGTAATGTACAGTCTACAATGGAATTGTATGTTAGTTGTTACAGGTAATGTACAGTCTACAATGGAATTCTGTGTTAGTTGTTACAGGTAATGTACAGTCTACAATGGAATTGTATGTTAGTTGTTACAGGTAATGTACAGTCTACAATGGAATTGTATGTTAGTTGTTACAGGTAATGTACAGTCTACGATGGAATTCTATGTTAGTTGTTACAGGTAATGTACAGTCTATGATGGAATTGTATGTTAGTTGTTACAGGTAATGTACAGTCTACAATGGAATTCTGTGTTAGTTGTTACAGGTAATGTACAGTCTACGATGGAATTGTATGTTAGTTGTTACAGGTAATGTACAGTCTACAATGGAATTCTGTGTTAGTTGTTACAGGTAATGTACAGTCTACAATGGAATTGTATGTTAGTTGTTACAGGTAATGTACAGTCTACAATGGAATTGTATGTTAGTTGTTACAGGTAATGTACAGTCTACAATGGAATTCTGTGTTAGTTGTTACAGGTAATGTACAGTCTACAATGGAATTGTATGTTAGTTGTTACAGGTAATGTACAGTCTACAATGGAATTCTATGTTAGTTGTTACAGGTAATGTACAGTCTACAATGGAATTGTATGTTAGTTGTTGCAGGTAATGTACAGTCTACAATGGAATTGTATGTTAGTTGTTACAGGTAATGTACAGTCTACAATGGAATTGTATGTTAGTTGTTACAGGTAATGTACAGTCTATGATGGAATTGTATGTTAGTTGTTACAGGTAATGTAGTCTACAGTGGAATTGTATGTTAGTTGTTACAGGTAATGTACAGTCTACAATGGAATTCTGTGTTAGTTGTTACAGGTAATGTACAGTCTACAATGGAATTGTATGTTAGTTGTTACAGGTAATGTACAGTATACAATGGAATTGTATGTTAGTTGTTACAGGTAATGTACAGTCTACAATGGAATTCTGTGTTAGTTGTTACAGGTAATGTATAGTCTACAATGGAATTGTATGTTAGTTGTTACAGGTAATGTACAGTCTACAATGGAATTGTATGTTAGTTGTTACAGGTAATGTAGTCTTCAATGGAATTGTATGTTAGTTGTTACAGGAAATGTACAGTCTACGATGGAATTCTATGTTAGTTGTTACAGGTAATGTACAGTCTACAATGGAATTGTATGTTAGTTGTTACAGGTAATGTACAGTCAAACCTGTCTATAAAGGACACTGAAGGGTGCATGCAACTACCCTTTATGAGCAGGTTCAAATTATATGCACTATTAATTAAATGGAGAAAATAAAGCTTCTCTTTATAGACAGTGATTTGTTATATACAGTTGCCCTTTAAGGCAGGGTTGGATATTATATAGTTTTTTTTACTGAATATCTTTAATAATCAGCAAGTCTATTACAATGATAACTAGATGAGCGATATGATCTTGGTCTCAATCCACTAGTAATAACAAAATATAAATCAAGAGTTATATCCCTTTGTTTTGTAAAAAAAAATCATCTCATCAATTTTTTAAATATAAATAGTCAAAGATTATTTCCTCAACGTTTTACCACGTAATTTTATTTAACATTACAGGACAACCATATAACCAGCTGGCTATTGTAGAAGCTGCTAGAGGGAACAAATTGTCTACAGTATTCTATTACATACGAAGCCTTGCTGTCAGACATCCTTTTCCCGTAGCTGCTACAAATCTGGAGAAGTTGTATGCTAAGATATCAAGAGACACGTAAGAATCTATATTCATGTCAATGTATATAAATCTATATTCATGTCAGTGTATATATTCACCCCACACTCAGGACTCGCCACACTTGGTAAAAACAGAGTGTGACATGACTTTTCTTTCAGTTGACTTAATTACGAAGTGAAGGGAAAATCTGAGACTTTCAAAGAGCTTGCATCTATTTTAATGTTTCTTTCCCTATCATCGTGTGTCCCTCTATCTTTCGCAAAACAAACATGCTGCTTTATGATCTTAAAAAAAGAACAACAAATTGAATTTCAAACCATGTATAGGAATTTCAGGAATATGGGAGCTCCTTGTGAGTGAATATTGAAGAAAATGGATGGTTTTTGATAAAAAAATTACTGACTTCTAAAAACAGATATGGAGACTAAAACTACCCCTTAGGATAGGAAATGGAGCTATTTCATTGAAACCACAATGAAAAAGTCACCCACTTCAGACATGTTCATCTGACTAGTAACTTTAAAAATCATAACTTGATAATGGGTGCAATATATGGGACCAGCAATCCAGTCAGAGCACTTGGTATTATTCCATATATGTTTTGTTAGAGTTTGTGTCTTTCGGGCATTTTTACCTGTGACTTTGTTTCAGTTTACATGAAGAAAAACCGGAACAATAAAAATCCTGCTCTGTCAAGACTAGTGTGAACCTGTTTTTTTGTTTTCTTTCAGATGTGAGTTTAAAGGAAAGTTATCTGTGAGTGAGATGATAACAGCTTTCCTTCAGTTCCAGGCTTATGTACACCTGTGTAATGGTATGGAATATTTAATTAAGATTTCTTTGAACATCTATTTTAAAAATGCAGTCAAACTTGCTTTAACAGTTACCTTAAACTAGCAGTCACATGTTATAAAAGGCTAGTTTAAAACCAGCCTGATTTGATTTTCGTGTCATTTTAACTCAAATAAGCTGTCACTCACTAATACGTTCAGTGGTCACTTAGTATCAATTTACTGGTATTTTTCATCCTAGACTTAAAAAATCCTTGATAATTAACTTACAAGGTTTTCTCAATATATTGTAGAAGTTAAGCTATCAAAACATTTTATAATTATACCCCCGCTCCCCAAAGGGGGAGGAGGGTATACTATTTTACCTCTGTCCGTCCAAGATATTTTTCGTCGCATTTTTCTCAGTAACTGTAGATGGCAGAAATCTGATATTTGGTCACAAGCGTCATATAGGTATACCATATTGTGGGTAGCGTTTTTGGACCCGTCTGATTCCTACTTCCTGTTTGCCGATTTTGTTGATTTTTATACACATTGAACATATATGCTCATTTTTCGTCGCATTTTTCTCCGCAACTATTGATGGCAGAAATCTGATATTTGGTCACAAGCTTCATATAGGTACCCCATATCGTGGGAAGCATTTTTGAACCCATCAGATTCCTACTTCCTGTTTGACGAAGAGCGGGGGTATCATAAGTGAACATTAGCTCACAGTTCATCTTGTTAACTAAGTAACTGTAAATTGTTACAAAAGCACCAAAGCATAACAAAGTGACTACCATGTTTTCCAATAAATTACTTTCTGGTAACAGTAATACATTAATCGTTAAGGACCGAAACATGCAATCCAGATTGATCAATCTTAAGTAAGCTGTGCATTGTATTATGTTGTGTCATTTTTTACTTTGTCACAAAGAAGATGATCGTTGAATACAAGTTTGACTGTATATAAAAGTATACACATATGTAAAATTAAAAAAAGAAATGTATTTTTCGTATGGAAACCAGAAAAATATTTTCTAACCAGATATTGTACAATGCTATCAAATGTTAACAATGAGATGTCTTGTGAATTAATGTATTTGATTAGAGGTGTGTCAACTTTGCTGTGCCACAAGAAAAGTTTTGTGATTTCAACAAGGGAGACTTATTGTTCATCTTTTCTTCATCTTGTTGATACAATCTTGTTTTTCTCAAAATCTAGCCTTGATTGAACACAAACCTTGTTTGAATAATCAGGTGAGCAATACAAACTCAGGTGAGCCTCTATTTTTTATTTTACAGAACTGGACAAGGCATCGTTCTTGAGTGAGAAATTACTGCAGGCTTTACCAGCACATGTGACATCACAGAGTTTCCCGTCACACATCCTCATACAGATTGTTGCCATAAATATATTTGCCATGCAGCATGCCAGGCGACAGATGGGCGGGGAGAATGAGGACATTGATGACACTGCCGATCAACTGACATCAGACGAGGAGAGAGCATTCAGTCTCATGTTGTTATTTACAAGTATGGATTGTTTAGTCAAAGAGACATAGTGTTGCTTTAACTTAATGTGGACCATAAATTGCCTTTGTTTGCTTTTCATATGGCGACTCTATGTTAGAAAAAAATAAAATAAAGTTTAGAACATAAAATGCTTTCAAATTCCATTCAGTTAATAGTGAATGCATTGTTAGAAATTTAGTTTGAATTGTGACTTATTGGTAGGCATAGTAAAATCATAGATATATGTTGATAATTTCAGGAGTAAAACTTAACAAGGACCCAGTAGTAGTTCAAAACCACTAAAATTTGGACTGGGCCCCTGAAAATGTTCAAACTATAACCCTGGACTATTTTATGAACAAACATTTTTTTCTAAGCTACTAAGAATGTTATTGTTATTTAATGGAGCCCAGAGGGCATCTGCATAAAAATAGTTAAGTTTTTCCCCCAGAATTTTTAAATTGGAATAAATTGTTTTCGTAATGAAATGCAATTTCTCAAATTTAAAACTGTTTTAATTTAATTTTTTTAAATTTGAATAAAATTTTTGTTTGATTAGACAGTGATAACTGTAAAGTGTATCCCCCCTAAAATCATACATCTCATGTTGATTCAGAAAGATGAGTTAGTTCTGTGAAACCTGTCTAAACTGAATCCTGAATAAAACAGAATCCTGTATCAACTGAACTTTAAATAAAATTCCAATGTAAGAAATCTTTGTTAACTTAACATGTATAAGCAAAGCACCTGTCTATTCCGAACAGAAAAAGTAGGTCCCAAGAAGGTTTGATTTAGGCCAAACAGCAAAAATTATTAGCTTCTCAGGCCAATTTCCAAAAATTTTGATGAGGCAGGGAGGCACCTTTTTTTGTTGTTGCAATAATCAGTGTTGGTTCAAATGCAGTGGCAGCTTATACCAGAAACAACCATGCATGCCTTCGACATAAACGCTTTACTGACAATGATCGCGATCAACAAACTTACAGATCGGACCGGAAATGACCGGAAACGGACACAAATTTGTTTTCCCAATGTAAAAACGATCAATGCGGCAGTAAAAACACACGGTGCCTGAGAAGCTAACTATTAATTTGTTTTGGCCTTATGCAGGATTCACAATAACCCATTCCAGTTTGATAGATTGATATTTTTGTGTTGTCATGGAAATAATAAAAAAAAAAAGATATAATTTCTGTAATTGCTATAATAATATTGTATTTTAATATTTCAGTTTCCATCTTAGATGTTTTACTGCAGTATACACCTAAACATGACCACAAGTTACGGGAATTCTTTACCCTACCGTCAGTCAAGTTGTTACTAGACTGGTTCCGGTTAAATCCAGTTCATCTATCCAATCCTGTTGTGAAGACGTCTGGGTATGTTTATATTATTTAAATTTTTTATATTAGTAAACATTGATAATACATGTAGATTTAGAGTCATTATTCTCATGGTAATTTATTAAATTTACATTATTTAAGTCTCCTAATATGTGTATGGGAATTTACAAATACTGTTTAAAAATTATGGGGAAAAAATACATAACATAGAACAACGGCTTTTCTGAAGGTCGAAACAGACATTATCGCTAGTATCGTAGAGAGTCCAATCTACTGGTGATCTTTGTCGAAACCTTCAAAACTGATGTTATTGTTTTTATTGTTTTATTGATAACATCATAATTTGTTTGACGTCACACCGACGGGTCATTTTCAGTATCAGAGTCAACCCATTGGTACTGGTAATATAACTTGGTGAGATCGAAGGAAAAATGTTCAAATTACCAATAAAACTATCATATGATCACAATCACGATGACCCCTCACTTCTATGAGATGACAACATAAATGATCATTAAGTTTCAATTTTTTAGACAAATTTCTGATGGGATTTTCAATCATGTTAATATACATTTCAACCATAAATAAATAAATGAAGTAAGAACATGGAAAGGGTGGTAAATGGTCAAAAGTTAAAAAAAATTAATGTTAATTTATTGATTGGTGTTTAACGCCAACTTTAGCACTTTTATCAATATCCTGGTGTGAGCAAATTTGAGAAATTAATTTCCTGTAATGTGAAATGAGCCTTATTTGATTTCAGTAAAACTCTCCGTACATTTATTTATAGGTTGTGGATTAACCTTTGTAAGGTGCTGAATAACATAAAAACACCACAAACAAAGAAAGAAGAACCAATAGACTTGACAAAATGTAAGTTTTCTATTTGTTTTTCTATCTGACATATTTTTTGCTTCCATGACAAGTAATATTGATATTAATTACCATCAATAAAATGTGACTATTAAGTATTACCATTGTCTGTCTTTCCATTTCTCTCATTTTGGTTTCTGTTTTCTTCAGTTTCCAATGTTCAAATGTTTTGAAATTTGTATATTTGACAACAATACACAGGTAAATTTTGATTTTAGCTGAAATATCTTTTACGGTTCCAGGGTTATGTCCCTTAATAAATTGAAAGCTGGTAGTTTTTGTGCTCTAAATTTAGTTTCTTATGCTGCAACAGGCAGAAATATTATTTTATGGCTTCGTTCTTCTTTTATATTTAAGATTGTTTTAAAGTTATTAATACATAATTACACATACCTGAACAATTTTCAGATGAAGAATTGCCACTACCAGAAGATACAGAATTGAGATGTTTTCAACCTCTAGAGAAGGCACACAGGTTCGTCAATATGATTATAATATACAGAGAAACCTTTCTTTAAAAAAAAAAAAATAGATTGAGATATTTAGAAAGAGACAGAAATTGTCAGTCATGACTTCAAATTTGACATTGATATCTGGAATTTAGAATGGGATATCAGACATCTATTTTTATCCAGCACTAGCTTCTTTTTTCTTGTTATATTCCTGTAGTTCTGATTTACAACTACCTATGTAATCAGTGCCTATCACCACTACAGTTGTGAGTTTGAAACCCGTTCATGACTAGGTGTACTCGATACAACATTATGTGATAAAATTTGTCAGTTACTTGCAGCAGGTCAGTTGTTTTCTCTGGGTACTCCGGTTTCTTCCACTAATAAAACTGACCACCACGATAAAACTGAAATATTGTTGAAATTGGCATTAAGCCCCATAAACCAAACCCAAATTATTGATCCCATAAAGGCCATGACATATTTACCTATGGAAATTCAGAAATTCCCTTGTATGTATATTGTAAATATTAAGTTTTATTTAAATTTTGATCATAAAATACATGTACAATGTATGCCATCTTTTAATCTAGATTTATATATCATGTAAAATACATATACAATGTATGCCATCTTTTAATCTAGATTTATATATCATGTAAAATACATGTACAATGTATGCCATCTTTTAATCTAGATTTATATATCATGTAAAATACATGTACAATGTATGCCATCTTTTAATCTAGATTTATATATCATGTAAAATACATGTACAATGTATGCCATCTTTTAATCTAGATTTATATATCATGTAAAATACATGTACAATGTATGCCATCTTTTAATCTAGATTTATATATCATGTAAAATACATGTACAATGAATGCCATCTTTTAATCTAGATTTATATATCATGTAAAATACATGTACAATGTATGCCATCTTTTAATCTAGATTTATATATCATGTAAAATACATGTACAATGTATGCCATCTTTTAATCTAGATTTATATATCATGTAAAATACATGTACAATGTATGCCATCTTTTAATCTAGATTTATATATCATGTAAACTACATGTATAATGTATGCCATCTTTTAATCTAGATTTATATATCATGTAAAATACATGTACAATGTATGCCATCTTTTAATCTAGATTTATATATCATGTAAAATACATGTACAATGTATGCCATCTTTTAATCTAGATTTATATATCATGTAAAATACATGTACAATGTATGTCATCTTTTAATCTAGATTTATATATCATGTAAAATACATGTACAATGTATGCCATCTTTTAATCTAGATTTATATATCATGTAAAATACATGTACAATGTATGCCATCTTTTAATCTAGATTTATATATCATGTAAAATACATGTACAATGTATGCCATCTTTTAATCTAGATTTATATATCATGTAAAATACATGTACAATGTATGCCATCTTTTAATCTAGATTTATATATCATGTAAAATACATGTACAGTGTATGCCATCTTTTAATCTAGATTTATATATCATGTAAAATACATGTACAGTGTATGCCATCTTTTAATCTAGATTTATATATCATGTAAAATACATGTACAATGTATGCCATCTTTTAATCTAGATTTATATATCATGTAAAATACATGTACAATGTATGCCATCTTTTAATCTAGATTTATATATCATGTAAAATACATGTATAATGTATGCCATCTTTTAATCTAGATTTATATATCATGTAAAATACATGTACAATGTATGCCATCTTTTAATCTAGATTTATATATCATGTAAAATACATGTACAATGTATGCCATCTTTTAATCTAGATTTATATATCATGTAAAATACATGTACAATGTATGTCATCTTTTAATCTAGATTTATATATCATGTAAAATACATGTACAATGTATGCCATCTTTTAATCTAGATTTATATATCATGTAAAATACATGTACAATGTATGCCATCTTTTAATCTAGATTTATATATCATGTAAAATACATGTACAATGTATGCCATCTTTTAATCTAGATTTATATATCATGTAAAATACATGTACAATGTATGCCATCTTTTAATCTAGATTTATATATCATGTAAAATACATGTACAGTGTATGCCATCTTTTAATCTAGATTTATATATCATGTAAAATACATGTACAGTGTATGCCATCTTTTAATCTAGATTTATATATCATGTAAAATACATGTACAATGTATGCCATCTTTTAATCTAGATTTATATATCATGTAAAATACATGTACAATGTATGCCATCTTTTAATCTAGATTTATATATCATGTAAAATACATGTACAGTGTATGCCATCTTTTAATCTAGATTTATATATCATGTAAAATACATGTACAATGTATGCCATCTTTTAATCTAGATTTATATATCATGTAAAATACATGTACAATGTATGCCATCTTTTAATCTAGATTTATATATCATGTAAAATACATGTACAATGAATGCCATCTTTTAATCTAGATTTATATATCATGTAAAATACATGTACAATGTATGCCATCTTTTAATCTAGATTTATATATCATGTAAAATACATGTACAATGTATGCCATCTTTTAATCTAGATTTATATATCATGTAAAATACATGTACAGTGTATGCCATCTTTTAATCTAGATTTATATATCATGTAAAATACATGTACAATGTATGCCATCTTTTAATCTAGATTTATATATCATGTAAAATACATGTACAATGTATGCCATCTTTTAATCTAGATTTATATATCATGTAAAATACATGTACAATGTATGCCATCTTTTAATCTAGATTTATATATCATGTAAAATACATGTACAATGTATGCCATCTTTTAATCTAGATTTATATATCATGTAAAATACATGTACAATGTATGCCATCTTTTAATCTAGATTTATATATCATGTAAAATACATGTACAATGTATGCCATCTTTTAATCTAGATTTATATATCATGTAAAATACATGTACAATGTATGCCATCTTTTAATCTAGATTTATATATCATGTAAAATACATGTACAATGTATGCCATCTTTTAATCTAGATTTATATATCATGTAAAATACATGTACAATGAATGCCATCTTTTAATCTAGATTTATATATCATGTAAAATACATGTACAATGTATGCCATCTTTTAATCTAGATTTATATATCATGTAAAATACATGTACAATGTATGCCATCTTTTAATCTAGATTTATATATCATGTAAAATAAATTGTCTATTTTTATAGTTCATATAGCTACAGTAGACTACCAAGTGATGGTCTTCCTCAAGATATCGAATGTCATCTGAGATGTCAGCGCATTTTGGGTCACGGACGATGGATAGCTGAAGAACACAGCAAGTAAGAACAAATTAATTCATGTTGAAAGGTTGTTATCAATTATCATGTGTTGTGTTTGTTGCTCTTTGCAAAAACTGTAAAATCGGAGATGATAATGATAATATCAGACCTGATTTTCGTCCGCTTTAAAGTGGAATTCCGCTTTTTTTATTCCGGATTTTACCATTGTGATTCCTTTTTTATAGTATATTCAATACTTCCGATTGCCGATTTCCGCTTTTTTGTTGTCCTCGTAAAATCAGGTCTGTAATATACAGTCAAACATTGTGTTGAAAATCAAACGCACTGATGATTCTGTTTAACTGTCACGTAGATTATCTATGTTATAAATAGAACATGTACAGTCAAACCTGCCTTAAAGGACACATCCATATAGCAAATCACTATCTATGAAAGGCAGTATTATTTTTCTCATTAATCAATAGTGCATATAATTTTAACTTGTATATAAACGGCAACTTCTCATAAAGTATCAACAAAACTAATGGTTACCTCTCATCTTAACTGAAATCACTGAATACAAACAAAAAACACCACAACATTTGACTTTGAAAATCCAGATCCTGGCTAGGAACAGGCACATAAATATGGCAGTGTTAAACCGGTTATTGAGATCAACCCTCCCCTTCTGTATCAATATTTTTTTGGCTTAATAGTGAATTGGTGAGAATCATATGGTTTATCATGAATTATAACCATGTGATGAAGACTTGTTTGTCCACTCCACTAACTAACATTCTATTATTGTTTTTACAGCTTGAATCTGTTATTAATACAGAATATAAAGGCTCAGAATCTTCTGTTTTCTTCACCGGTTGTCCCAAGCAAGTCACTTATTGGTAAGAAATATTAATCAAATTTTATTTGGATGATTGCACATAGACACTTCATCCTTAGTGGTTGGACAGCGTAGTCATACATTGTAAAAAGGTTATTATGAGATATAGGATCATAATCCAGATATACAAGACCATGTCCATGCTTTAGTTTTTTTTTGTTTTTTTTTTAGATAATCAGCAATGCAATATAAATGTAATTTACCAGCAATGTAAGTGTAATATTTATCAGCAATATAAATGTAATTTACCAGCAATGTAAGTGTAATATTTATCAGCAATATAAATGTAATTGATCAGTAATGTAAATGTAATATTTATCAGCAATATAAATGTAATTTACCAGCAATGTAAGTGTAATATTTATCAGCAATATAAATGAATTTACCAGCAATGTAAGTGTAATATTTATCAGCAATATAAATGTAATTGATCAGTAATGTAAGTGTAATGTTTATCAGCAATATAAATGTAATTGATCAATAATCTAAGTAATATTTATCAGCAATATAAATGTAATTTATCAGCAATGTAAGTGTAATATTTATCAGCAATATAAATGTAATTGATCAGTAATGTAAGTGTAATATTTATCAGCAATATAAATGTAATTTACCAGCAATGTAAGTGTAATATTTATCAGCAATATAAATGTAATTTACCAGCAATGTAAGTGTAATATTTATCAGCAATATAAATGTAATTTACCAGCAATGTAAGTGTACTATTTATCAGCAATATAAATGTAATTTACCAGCAATGTAAGTGTAATATTTATCAACAATATAAATGTAATTGATCAGTAATGTAAGTGTAATATTTATCAGCAATATAAATGTAATTTACCAGCAATGTAAGTGTAATATTTATCAGCAATATAAATGTAATTTACCAGCAATGTAAGTGTAATATTTATCAGCAATATAAATGAATTTACCAGCAATGTAAGTGTAATATTTATCAGCAATATAAATGTAATTGATCAGTAATGTAAGTGTAATATTTATCAGCAATATAAATGTAATTGATCAATAATGTAAGTAATATTTATCAGCAATATAAATGTAATTTACCAGCAATGTAAGTGTAATATTTATCAGCAATATAAATGTAATTGATCAGTAATGTAAGTGTAATATTTATCAGCAATGTAAATGTAATTGATCAGTAATGTAAGTGTATTTTATCAGCCGCCACAATATAACTGAAATATTGTTGAAAGTGGCATTAAACATCATAAACCAAATCATCAGCAATGTAAATGTAATTTATCAGCAAGCCAATGTAAATGTAATTGTATGCACAGTGAAACTTCGCTGGCTCGAACTCGAATGGACTGTCAAAATGTGTTTAAGCTATCGGAAGTTCGAGCCACAGAGGTCCCGTAATTTCAGAGAGAAAAACATCTGGTTCTGACCAGGGACAGTTTAATTACACTGATAACTGATGCACTGTAAAGTGGGCCTTTCTCGTAAAAAATATTTAATCCTTTAGAAAGTTCTCAAAGACTACTTTGTTCACGATCTATTTTATATACAGGAAATATGAGGTCGGATATTAACACTTGGATCGATATCGGTATAATGCTTGTAATTCGGATATATATTTTAATGACCGATTTTCAAATTTTAGCCAATGATCATTTTCTTTTATTTGAATTTGAAGCAATTATGTTTTTTTTTTTGGGGGGGGGGGGGTATTATATACACATAAAAACTCAGGTTAATTGGAATTTCAGTACTAGTACATTTCTATTTTTGGGTATTTAGATGAACCTTGAGATCACACAGTTTGAAATTATTCGATCCCAGCAACTAAAAAAAA
The DNA here is from genome assembly GCA_963383655.1 of Bathymodiolus septemdierum. Classification (NCBI taxonomy): domain Eukaryota; kingdom Metazoa; phylum Mollusca; class Bivalvia; order Mytilida; family Modiolidae; genus Bathymodiolus; species Bathymodiolus septemdierum. Next base: position 9,325,901 of record OY726528.1, read on the forward strand.
AACAAAAAAAAACACTCAATAATAATAATTCATGTAACAACAATTTTAAATATACCCCCGCTCCCCGAAGGGGGAGGGGGTATACTGTTTTACCTCTGTCCGTCCGTCCTTCCGTTCATCCAAGATATTTTTCGTCGCATTTTTCTCAGTAACTGTTGATGGCAGAAATCTGATATTTGGTCACAAGCATCATATAGGTATACCATATTGTATGTAGCGTTTTTGAACCCGTCAGATTCCTACTTCCTGTTTGCCGACTTAGTTGGTCTTTATACACATTGAATATATATGCACATTTTTCGTCACATTTTTCTCAGCAACTATTGATGACAGAGATCTGATATTTGGTCACAAGCTTCATATAGGTACCCCATATCGTGGGAAGCGTTTTTGGACCCATGAGATTCCTACTTCCTGTTTGCTAATTTTGTTGATTTTTATACACATTTAACATACATTTGTATATGCACATTTTTCGTCGCATTTTTCTCAGCAACTATTGATGACAGGAATCTGATATTTGGTCACAAGCTTCATATAGGTATGCCATATTGTGGGAAACGTTTTTGGACCCGTCAGATTCCTACTTCCTGTTTGCCGACTTTGTTGATTTTTCTACGCATTGAACATATATGCTCATTTTTCGTCGCATTTTTCTCAGCAACTATTGATGGCAGAGATCTGATATTTGGTCACAAGCTTCATATAGGTACCCCATATCGTGGGAAGCGTTTTTTGACCCGTCAGATTCCTACTTCCTGTTTGCCAAAGAGCAGGGGTATCATAGGTGAGCATTAGCTCACAGTTCATCTTGTTTTATTAAACTTTATTACGATTGTAAACATTTGATTGTTTTAATTATTGTCGAGTGTAGGCTCGGCTTGGTACAATCAGCGACACAAGTCTCAGGTTCAATCCGAGTTTGAGGGACCGAAGTTTGACTGTATATACAATGCACCATCATTTATAAAGCTTGAGTTTTGTGTATAGACCAAAGGCTCCAAGTGAGGGATACAAGCTCATGTGAGCTTCTGTTCTGTTTTCTTTCTTGCTGACAATTACTTTTAATTTTGTAGGTATCAATAAAGTGTCGTCATTAAGTCCTGAGAAGAAATCTAGACAAAATGTTGCAATACAGGTAATTTTTAATATTTGCATTATGTTTTGCAAAATGTTTAATAATTATGTTAGAATTGAATATTATTTATTATATATTATATTGGACTTTTAGGGTTCATTCTGTTTATAGCCCACCTGGACCATAGGTCCATGTGAGGTATTCTCAATACTTTTTGTACGTCAACGTCATCTGGGAAAGTATATAAGTAAAAATTTTTAGAAACAGCAAATTTGATTAAATTCAGTCGGTATAATCGATTGCACGAGTTCGAGCTCGGTCTGCTCATTCCAAGGACTTTGAAATTAGTATTTGCATTGTAGAATTATTGCTGGATGATGTGTATAAATGAAGCGACCTATCTACCTGCAGACTGTTGTTTCAATCAAAATCAAAATATAAGTGTGTTGGTTTCGCACAAAGCAGATATCATCATCTAATCAAATGTAACTTGTTCTCGCCATGATATAACTAAAAAATTACTCATTTGGCATTATACAAAAATTACTCACTCCAATGCCTACTGAGGAAGACAACTATAATAATTGAATTGTTGGTTAAGAATTGTTTGTTGTATATTTTAGTATTATAATTATAATTAACAGGCTATTATACAGAAACAAACGCAAGGAAAAGATGAAACTTTAAAACCAAACAAGTTGCAGGAAAAGGTTTGTAAATTATTTGATTTAATATACATACATCTGTATTTATTTATAAATTTACTTCTCTGAAATGGTCATTTTTAGCGCACCATGCCAAATGGTCTATCTGTCGTCATCATTAATTATTCATATATTAATGTTCTCTGTAACCAAATTAAACCTAAGAATGATTTATGGGAAATTAAGTTCTAAATGCGAAATAACATCTAAACCATAGAGATTCCTAAATGTAGACTTTTATTGACAAAAGTAAAGACAACTGTAGGCTAGAGGCTGTTTCATATTCATTTTAGAGTGTAAGTTATGCTCTTTATTGAAAACCCTATGTTAACTGTGACTATGAAATTTGTAGAACAGCAATACTTTAATTTGCGTCTTGGTGTAAAATTTGATAGTCTCTCATATTCAATTACACCCTTGTCCTTTCTTACCATACAAATAAAATTAAGCTATCAATTCTGTTTTTCATTTCTTATAGATAAAAATAGCAACAACAACAGTTGAGAAGACAATGACAGTGGATACTCAATCATTAGGGCCCGCTTCACCGAAATATTTGTTGGGTACACCAACCAACCAACCGGAGTTTATGAAAACAACAGTTTCAACAAAACCAGCCAACCCTAATATTCCACCGAGACTTCAACAACAGCCGCCACGTCTTCAGAAACAGATGTTGGCACAACAACAAGCTAGACAACATTCACAAGAGAAAATTTTGTGGGAACCAGAAAATGATCCCCCTCCACATCAATCTGCTTCATTTGAGGGACCTCGTCAGTCTGCCTCGTTTGAGGGACCTCGTCAGTCTGCCTCATTTGAGGGACCTCGTCAGTCTGCCTCTAACTCGTCGCTATGGGAACCTGAAAATACGTCTCAAAAATGGGAATCTGACAATGATAACACATGGAAACCACAACAACCAATCGTTTGGGATCCTGACACACCACAACGCAAGCCTCTTTCTCAGCCTGCAAAATTGTGGGAACCGAAAACAGGCAAATTCAAAATCGTAGAGACTACCGAATCGCAATCTCATAGATCAAGCAACATACATGCCTGGGCAAGTCCTCAACAGGAAGTAAACAAGTCCCAGCAACATCCACCATCGTTTCCAGGACAACAACCTGAACAGCAGACAACAACATCACAATCACCGGGACAAACAGCAAATCAACAATTTAATCAGTTTATGATGTTTAGACCAGATTTCAGGTAATATAAAATTATAACGCTTATTAGTTGTGGTGATTTATAGAGTTCCCATGACAACAAAAATTATAACAATCAAAAGATTGAAACTGTACAAAGATGATTACTGGATAATAAATAGATATTTTTATAGCAAGATGAGGGTGTAGTTTGGGGCCAAATTAGGGGATTTTTGATTTTCATCCAATAATCTACCTATGTTAGCCACGTGAACCTCTTGTATAAGTAGCTTAAAATTTGAAAGAATTTTTTTTTTCTGATTTAAAAAACAAATCTAAAATTAAGTATTTTGTATTTCAGACAACCTCCACCCAATTTGCCACCTCCCCCTCAAGGGCCTCCTGGATCTTTGCAAAGGATGATGGGATTTAATCAGCCACCAATGAAATCGCAAGGATCGGATAGACCACTTAGAGGTGAAGATCCGTTGATGAGTTTGAGAGGGCCTCCTGAGAATGCTGCAGGCAGCAATATACCATTAGGCAGACCTCCAAATATGGAAGGATTCTCATCTGCTAAGATGGGAATGCATCAAAATTTTCCCCCTCCTCCTCCACCAGGAACTATGAATCAAAATCAAGGTCAAGGTCAAGGTCAGGACAAATCAATGGAGATTGGTCCTCAAGGCAAGATGGAGAAAAATCCTCATTCACAATTTTTGAATTTTACAAATTTTCCTCCTCCACCTCCACCAATGACTGGGCAGCAATTTGGAGGGAAGGATAACTCTATGATGTTTCCAGCGCAACAAGGCATGAATTTCCCAAGATTCCCTGGAAATCAACCTCCGAAAGAAATGTTTGGAAATGGAACAGGCCAATCGGATATGCTAAATAAAAATAACACCAACAATGATCAAGCAAATCAACAGTTTCCTAACAACCATTTTAATTTTCCACCAGCACCCGGGACGGAGAGAATACAAGTCAATCCTTCTTCTACACCTAACATCCATCAGCCTCCACCCTCGCAGCCACCACCCGGCTCACAACCACCACCAAACTTCAATATGTTGAATCCAAATTTCCTGAGTGCTGGACGATTTCCTGTTCCTAGAGGTGGATTCACGCCTCAGACAGAAACACAGAAGATGATGAATGGAGATTATCCTGGACATTTAATGGAGAATGTCTCATCTTTGTCTCATCTGGCAATACAGGTAAAATTTTTACAACACTTTTAAATGATAGACTCAGATCAGCATCCGAACTCAAATCGGCGTCCACTCCTCAAATCGACATCTACTGACGTCATTATCTCAATTCACAGTCCGATTTAAGGGTGTTCTCAAATGGACGTCCTTTCCAAATTCTCAGATCTATGTATGATTTATTAGTTAGGGTTACGGTTATGGCACACGTCGATTTGAGAAAGTGAGAAACAGCCATAGATTTGAGAATTGAACGTCGATTTGAGAATTTGAAAAACGACATAGATCTAAGGTACAGATGTCTGTGACGTAGAAATCGGACTTGGATTTGAGAACTGGAGGTTGATCAGAGGCTGGACGTCGATCTGAGTCTTAGATATATATCAAAGTCTACTGCTATTTATAATTATAATCTATAACATTGCTTGGAGCTTTCTATGGCACTCTCCATCTTCATCAGCATGTTTTTACAAGTGATCAATAATTCTATATAAATAAAAGAAAACATTACAATAAAATTCTCATTGTGTAATGTCAACTTTTCTCGGTTTATCAATTAAATGAGTTATTCTTTAGTTTTGATGCCATACGGCTTTAAAGTGTTCAGTTTTTCTACATCTTCTCCCTATTTTTTCTGTAAAATTTGTTTTGTTACAGTTTTCCCAATACAATTACTGAAAAATGTTCAATTGTATAATTATTAGTATAAAAAATGGACATTTGTAATTTTCATTTACCTATGTTTGTATATTCAGTTTGTAATATTTTTATTTATTTGAAAAAATCATATCCATCAATTATATAAATAAATGAAAGGTTGAATACTATAATCCACTAATTAAAAACTCCAATTAAAAAGTAATTTTTTTCTTTAAGCTATTTTATAAAACCCCTTTGACATCTACCAATTTCTGAAACCAATGATCAATTTTACTTGAACCACAAATATTGATATCCAAATATTAAGATTCGTTAAAAATGAAATTTTTTATTTTATTTTCAGCCACCAAAAAGTGGTCCAGATCTGTTTCCAGTATCTCCTAGGATGGGTCATAGTTTTCAAGGTCATGCAGAGGTGAAACTCTTTTTCTACTCATTTAAATGAAATAATTCATTATTACATGAAATATCGAAGGTTTAGGCTTATAGTGCTTAACGCCACTTTCAACAATATTTCAGTTATATCGTAGCGGGAAAATTTTATGGATGGAGAAAACCGGAGAAAGCCACTGACAAACTTTATCACATAATGTTGCATCAAGTACACCTTGCCGTGAGTGGGTTTCGATCTCACAACATTAGTGGTGATAGACACTGATTGCATGCCATCAGTACCAGGATGACCCCAATTTATTTTTGATATTCAGAATACAGAGAGTAGTTATACTATAAATATTAAACAAATACATCATCAACTCCTTTAAAGTAAAGTAAAGATGAATGATGGTAGTAATAAAGGTTCCAATATGAATTATATTTTCATTGAATAATTTTTTTTTGGGTTACAATTTTAAGCAATTTAAATATAATTTTATAACATTTTCTTGTTGCATTTTAGTGTACTGTTGATAATTGCGGTCAAAATTTACAATGATGTTGCTAATATCACTTTGTTACATAACTCCTATCATAATGCATTACATTTCAGGGAACACCTAAGCCAGACAGTGGAAATTCTCCATCAAGAAGGTAATATTTTGTTATAATGTAGTCCCCCTCTTATAAAACCACCACTTCTGCAATGAAAAAAGTGGTGCCCCCCTCTTATAAGGCCACCCCTAAAGCAATGAAAAAGTTGTATCCCTCATTTAATAAGGTGCAATTTAGTAGTATTTTACTATTTCGATGCATCTGAAATCTGGCCTGATGAGAGGGGTGGCCTTTGGTGGGAGTGGCCTTGTAAGAGTCTTGACTACTGTATTAATAATGTGTGGATATGGTTATTTGTGTTTTATAATTATTTAAGGGAATTTTTCAGCAATATCATGATTTAATGGAAGAGTTAAGACTAGACACTTGCCCATTCATGGGTGTCTGGAAACCTTCACTCTTGAGGTGGGTACTAGGGTATGAACCAACCTCAATGGCTTGTGACCATAAGTCAACGAGGGCCCAGGTGGCTCAATGAGTTAGGTCATTGGATCTAACAACTCATACAAACCTATCACCAATACGGCATGGGTTCGCACCCTGCTTTGTAAGCTACAAAAAAGGGTGCACTCGACTCGCAGCTGCAAGTGATAAAGTTTACTAGTTGCTTGCCCATGGTTGGTGGTTCTCTCCGGGTACTCCAGCTTCCTCCACCACTAAAACTGGTCGCCATGATATAGTTGAAATATTGTTAAAAGTGGCGTTAAAACAACACAAATCAAATCAAATCCATAAGTCAACAACTTAACCACTCGGCCACTTTTAAAGCGAATGACGAAGAGCAGTTCCAAAAATTGAATCGTAAATGTGTGAACGTTTCCTTATTGCTAATCTTAGCAACTGGACGTTAAGCAGTATTAAATAAATCAATCAAAGTTGAGCAATATTAAATCAATCAATCAGATTTAAGCAATGTTAAATCAATCAATCAAAGTTTTGCAGTATTAAATCAATCAATCAGAGTTAAGCAATATTAAATCAATCAATCAAACCAATTTGCATATTGTTCAAATTACGATATGTGTTTTCAGCCCTCATCAACAAGCTGCAGAAATTGACATCAGTATACCACAGGTGAAGCCACCAGTGACGACTGCTCCAGTACAACAAGGGACATACTCCCTCTTTAGTGGTACATGGTCAGTCCCCTTATCATCAGCAGACACCAAGAGTAAGACGATAATTATCTTAAGATTTTTTAGTATTTTTGGAGTTTTTTTACAGGATTTTAGGGGGATATTTAACTAATGGTTTATGGTGTTTAACACCACTTTCAACAATATTTTAGTTATATTGTGGCAGTCAGTTTAATTGGTGGAGGAAACCGGAGTACCACTGACCCGTCACAAGTCACTGACAAACTTTATTACATAATGTTGTATCGAGTACACCTCTCCAGGAATGGGGTTCGAACTCACAACTTTAGTGGTGATAAGCACTGATTGCACAGTTAGTTCTAAATCCAAGTATCAAACGATCATGACCACGACGGTCCCCAGAATTTTAATGTGATATTAACTGATATAAAGATATAAAGATATCATAATATGGAGAGAATCTCGCTCATGGCGAGGTGTATTCGATACCACATTATGTGATAAAGTTTGTCAGTGACTTGCGGCAGGTCCGTGGTTTGCTCGGGTACTCTGGTTTCCTCAACCAAATAAAACTGACTGCCACAATATAACCCCTTACCCATATTATAGAGAAAACCGTATACAGTTGAAAATCTTAAAGCGATTGATGTAGTCTGGCCTTATGCAAGTAATGATATAAAACAATTTTTGGGTTCATATATGAAATTTTGTCATAAACGTTTTTTCACTTGATCATTTCCCAGGATTCTTTTTAATTTAGATTGTTTTTTCTTCTTTCTACGAAAAGTTGTACCCACAAATTTAAGTTCTAGTTGTAGTACAGTCAAACATGCTTTAGTGACCACCTCTATTAAGCAATAACTTGTATTATGTGACCTTAATTGTTATTTCCCTTCACAGTGCATTTCATATCAACATATCTATTAAACCTGTATTAAGTGACCACTTGTCTTATGTGATCATATTCCACTGTTCCCTTGGAAGGTCACATAAGACAGATTTGACTATATTTTAATGGTTCCTATGATCATTTCATTTATACAAATATATTTTAAAACATTTATTTTTTAACATATTTTTTTTCCTCTTTTTTTTCACAAAATACAATGTACTGGTATTTCTTCAACAGGTATTGGATCGTCACCATTCTCATCAGAATCTTCTAGTATCAGGAACTCCCCCGATGTTCCTGAATCATTTAACGACACGAAGATAAGCTCGGCCATTGATCTTGGACTGAGGTTCGGTGCTCAAGAAGATCACTGGAGAGAAATGGCCAGTCAAGGGCCAGTCTTGGAACAAATGGCTGCCAACAATGGACAAGGCGGAAACTTCTTCCAAGGAAACATTCAGGTATCGGATAAATATCCAGTCAAACCTTCCCATGCGGTCACCTTTATTAAGCATTCCCCAGTATTAAAAGATTACCTTTTTCTTTTCCTGTCATAGAAAATTTCATATGAATTGAACCTCTTTTAAGAGGTCACCTGTCTTATAAGGCCACTTTTTCATTATCCCAATGGTGACCTCTTAATACAGGTTTAACTTATAGAATAATGGCTGTTTTGAAGGTTGAGACATACATTATCACTAGTATCACAGCGACACCTTGTACAGTCTGATATAATTCCATGGTCGCTTGGTTTGTCATACCCTGTACAGTCTGATACAATTCCATGGTCGCTTGGTTTGTCATACCCTGTACAATATGATACAATTCCATGGTCGCTTGGTTTGTTGTACCCTGTACAATATGATATAATTCCATGGTCGCTTGGTTTGTTGTACCCTGTACAATATGATACAATTCCATGGTCGCTTGGTTTGTTGTACCCTGTACAATATGATACAATTCCATGGTCGCTTGGTTTGTCATACCCTGTACAATATGATATAATTCCATGGTCGCTTGGTTTGTCATACCCTGTACAATATGATACAATTCCATGGTCGCTTGGTTTGTCATACCCTGTACAATATGATGCAATTCCATGGTCGCTTGGTTTGTTGTACCCTGTACAATATGATATAATTCCATGGTCGCTTGGTTTGTCATACCCTGTACAATATGATATAATTCCATGGTCGCTTGGTTTGTCATACCCTGTACAGTCTGATATAATTCCATGGTCGCTTGGTTTGTCATACCCTGTACAATATGATATAATTCCATGGTCGCTTGGTTTGTCATACCCTGTACAATATGATACAATTCCATGGTCGCTTGGTTTGTTGTACCCTGTACAATATGATATAATTCCATGGTCGCTTGGTTTGTCGTACCCTGTACAATATGATATAATTCCATGGTCGCTTGGTTTGTCATACCCTGTACAGTCTGATACAATTCCATGGTCGCTTGGTTTGTCATACCCTGTACAATATGATACAATTCCATGGTCGCTTGGTTTGTTGTACCCTGTACAATATGATATAATTCCATGGTCGCTTGGTTTGTCATACCCTGTACAATATGATATAATTCCATGGTCGCTTGGTTTGTTGTACCCTGTACAATATGATATAATTCCATGGTCGCTTGGTTTGTCATACCCTGTACAATATGATATAATTCCATGGTCGCTTGGTTTGTTGTACCCTGTACAATATGATATAATTCCATGGTCGCTTGGTTTGTCATACCCTGTACAATATGATACAATTCCATGGTCGCTTGGTTTGTTGTACCCTGTACAATATGATATAATTCCATGGTCGCTTGGTTTGTCATACCCTGTACAGTCTGATACAATTCCATGGTCGCTTGGTTTGTTGTACCCTGTACAATATGATACAATTCCATGGTCGCTTGGTTTGTTGTACCCTGTACAATATGATATAATTCCATGGTCGCTTGGTTTGTTGTACCCTGTACAATATGATATAATTCCATGGTCGCTTGGTTTGTTGTACCCTGTACAATATGATACAATTCCATGGTCGCTTGGTTTGTTGTACCCTGTACAATCTGATACAATTCCATGATTGCTTGGTTTGTCATACCCTGTACAATATGATATAATTCCATGATCGCTTGGTTTGTTGTACCCTGTACAATATGATATAATTCCATGGTCGCTTGGTTTGTCGTACCCTGTACAATATGATATAATTCCATGGTCGCTTGGTTTGTTGTACCCTGTACAATATGATACAATTCCATGGTCGCTTGGTTTGTCGTACCCTGTACAATATGATACAATTCCATGGTCGCTTGGTTTGTCGTACCCTGTACAATCTGATACAATTCCATGGTCGCTTGGTTTGTCGTACCCTGTACAATCTGATACAATTCCATGGTCGCTTGGTTTGTTGTACCCTGTACAATATGATATAATTCCATGGTCGCTTGGTTTGTCATACCCTGTACAGTCTGATATAATTCCATGGTCGCTTGGTTTGTTGTACCCTGTACAATATGATATAATTCCATGGTCGCTTGGTTTGTTGTACCCTGTACAGTCTGATACAATTCCATGGTCGCTTGGTTTGTCATACCCTGTACAGTCTGATATAATTCCATGGTCGCTTGGTTTGTCATACCCTGTACAGTCTGATACAATTCCATGGTCGCTTGGTTTGTCATACCCTGTACAATCTGATACAATTCCATGGTCGCTTGGTTTGTCGTACCCTGTACAATCTGATACAATTCCATGGTCGCTTGGTTTGTTGTACCCTGTACAATATGATATAATTCCATGATCGCTTGGTTTGTTGTACCCTGTACAATATGATATAATTCCATGGTCGCTTGGTTTGTTGTACCCTGTACAATATGATATAATTCCATGGTCGCTTGGTTTGTCATACCCTGTACAGTCTGATATAATTCCATGGTCGCTTGGTTTGTTGTACCCTGTACAATATGATATAATTCCATGGTCGCTTGGTTTGTCATACCCTGTACAGTCTGATACAATTCCATGGTCGCTTGGTTTGTTGTACCCTGTACAATATGATACAATTCCATGGTCGCTTGGTTTGTTGTACCCTGTACAATATGATATAATTCCATGGTCGCTTGGTTTGTTGTACCCTGTACAATATGATACAATTCCATGGTCGCTTGGTTTGTTGTACCCTGTACAATATGATACAATTCCATGATTGCTTGGTTTGTCATACCCTGTACAATATGATATAATTCCATGATTGCTTGGTTTGTCATACCCTGTACAATATGATACAATTCCATGATCGCTTGGTTTGTTGTACCCTGTACAATATGATACAATTCCATGGTCGCTTGGTTTGTTGTACCCTGTACAATATGATACAATTCCATGATTGCTTGGTTTGTCATACCCTGTACAATATGATATAATTCCATGATCGCTTGGTTTGTTGTACCCTGTACAATATGATATAATTCCATGGTCGCTTGGTTTGTCGTACCCTGTACAATATGATATAATTCCATGGTCGCTTGGTTTGTTGTACCCTGTACAATATGATACAATTCCATGGTCGCTTGGTTTGTCGTACCCTGTACAATATGATACAATTCCATGGTCGCTTGGTTTGTCGTACCCTGTACAATCTGATACAATTCCATGGTCGCTTGGTTTGTTGTACCCTGTACAATATGATATAATTCCATGGTCGCTTGGTTTGTCATACCCTGTACAATATGATATAATTCCATGGTCGCTTGGTTTGTTGTACCCTGTACAATATGATACAATTCCATGGTCGCTTGGTTTGTCATACCCTGTACAGTCTGATACAATTCCATGGTCGCTTGGTTTGTTGTACCCTGTACAATATGATACAATTCCATGGTCGCTTGGTTTGTCGTACCCTGTACAATCTGATACAATTCCATGGTCGCTTGGTTTGTTGTACCCTGTACAATATGATATAATTCCATGGTCGCTTGGTTTGTCATACCCTGTACAATATGATATAATTCCATGGTCGCTTGGTTTGTTGTACCCTGTACAATATGATACAATTCCATGGTCGCTTGGTTTGTTGTACCCTGTACAATATGATATAATTCCATGGTCGCTTGGTTTGTCGTACCCTGTACAATCTGATACAATTCCATGGTCGCTTGGTTTGTTGTACCCTGTACAATATGATATAATTCCATGGTCGCTTGGTTTGTCGTACCCTGTACAATATGATACAATTCCATGGTCGCTTGGTTTGTTGTACCCTGTACAATATGATATAATTCCATGGTCGCTTGGTTTGTCGTACCCTGTACAATATGATATAATTCCATGGTCGCTTGGTTTGTCGTACCCTGTACAATATGATATAATTCCATGATCGCTTGGTTTGTTGTACCCTGTACAATATGATACAATTCCATGGTCGCTTGGTTTGTCATACCCTGTACAATATGATACAATTCCATGGTCGCTTGGTTTGTCATACCCTGTACAATATGATACAATTCCATGGTCGCTTGGTTTGTCATACCCTGTACAATATGATACAATTCCATGGTCGCTTGGTTTGTTGTACCCTGTACAATATGATATAATTCCATGGTCGCTTGGTTTGTCGTACCCTGTACAATATGATATAATTCCATGGTCGCTTGGTTTGTCGTACCCTGTACAATATGATATAATTCCATGGTCGCTTGGTTTGTTGTACCCTGTACAATCTGATATAATTCCATGGTCGCTTGGTTTGTTGTACCCTGTACAATCTGATATAATTCCATGATCGCTTGGTTTGTCGTACCCTGTACAATATGATATAATTCCATGATCGCTTGGTTTGTTGTACCCTGTACAATATGATATAATTCCATGGTCGCTTGGTTTGTTGTACCTGTACAATATGATATAATTCCATGGTCGCTTGGTTTGTCGTACCCTGTACAATATGATATAATTCCATGATCGCTTGGTTTGTTGTACCCTGTACAATATGATATAATTCCATGGTCGCTTGGTTTGTTGTACCCTGTACAATATGATACAATTCCATGGTCGCTTGGTTTGTTGTACCCTGTACAATATGATATAATTCCATGATCGCTTGGTTTGTTGTACCCTGTACAATATGATATAATTCCATGATCGCTTGGTTTGTTGTACCCTGTACAATATGATATAATTCCATGGTCGCTTGGTTTGTTGTACCCTGTACAATATGATATAATTCCTTGGTCGCTTGGTTTGTTGTACCTTGTACAATATGATATAATTCCATGATCGCTTGGTTTGTTGTACCTTGTACAATCTGATACAATTCCATGGTCGCTTGGTTTGTTGTACCCTGTACAATCTGATACAATTCCATGATCGCTTGGTTTGTCATACCCTGTACAATCTGATACAATTCCATGGTCGCTTGGTTTGTTGTACCCTGTACAATCTGATACAATTCCATGGTCGCTTGGTTTGTTGTACCCTGTACAATATGATACAATTCCATGGTCGCTTGGTTTGTCATACCCTGTACAATATGATATAATTCCATGATCGCTTGGTTTGTCATACCCTGTACAATCTGATACAATTCCATGGTCGCTTGGTTTGTTGTACCCTGTACAATATGATACAATTCCATGGTCGCTTGGTTTGTTGTACCCTGTACAATATGATACAATTCCATGGTCGCTTGGTTTGTCATACCCTGTACAATATGATATAATTCCATGATCGCTTGGTTTGTCATACCCTGTACAATCTGATACAATTCCATTGTCGCTTGGTTTGTTGTACCTTGTACAATCTGATACAATTCCATGGTCGCTTGGTTTGTTGTACCTTGTACAATCTGATATAATTCCATGGTCGCTTGGTTTGTTGTACCCTGTACAATCTGATACAATTCCATGGTCGCTTGGTTTGTCATACCCTGTACAATATGATATAATTCCATGATCGCTTGGTTTGTCATACCCTGTACAATCTGATACAATTCCATGGTCGCTTGGTTTGTTGTACCCTGTACAATCTGATACAATTCCATGGTCGCTTGGTTTGTTGTACCCTGTACAATATGATACAATTCCATGGTCGCTTGGTTTGTCATACCCTGTACAATATGATATAATTCCATGATCGCTTGGTTTGTCATACCCTGTACAATCTGATACAATTCCATGGTCGCTTGGTTTGTTGTACCCTGTACAATATGATACAATTCCATGGTCGCTTGGTTTGTTGTACCCTGTACAATATGATACAATTCCATGGTCGCTTGGTTTGTCATACCCTGTACAATATGATATAATTCCATGATAGCTTGGTTTGTCATACCCTGTACAATCTGATACAATTCCATGGTCGCTTGGTTTGTTGTACCCTGTACAATATGATACAATTCCATGATCGCTTGGTTTGTCGTACCCTGTACAATATGATACAATTCCATGATCGCTTGGTTTGTCGTACCCTGTACAATATGATATAATTCCATGGTCGCTTGGTTTGTTGTACCCTGTACAATATGATACAATTCCATGGTCGCTTGGTTTGTTGTACCCTGTACAATATGATATAATTCCATGGTCGCTTGGTTTGTTGTACCCTGTACAATATGATATAATTCCATGGTCGCTTGGTTTGTTGTACCCTGTACAATATGATATAATTCCATGATCGCTTGGTTTGTCATACCCTGTACAATCTGATACAATTCCATGGTCGCTTGGTTTGTTGTACCCTGTACAATCTGATACAATTCCATGGTCGCTTGGTTTGTTGTACCCTGTACAATATGATACAATTCCATGATCGCTTGGTTTGTCGTACCCTGTACAATATGATATAATTCCATGGTCGCTTGGTTTGTTGTACCCTGTACAATATGATACAATTCCATGGTCGCTTGGTTTGTTGTACCCTGTACAATCTGATACAATTCCATGGTCGCTTGGTTTGTCGTACCTTGTACAATCTGATACAATTCCATGGTCGCTTGGTTTGTCGTACCCTGTACAATATGATACAATTCCATGATCGCTTGGTTTGTCATACCCTGTACAATATGATACAATTCCATGATCGCTTGGTTTGTCATACCCTGTACAATATGATACAATTCCATGGTCGCTTGGTTTGTTGTACCCTGTACAATATGATACAATTCCATGGTCGCTTGGTTTGTTGTACCCTGTACAATATGATATAATTCCATGGTCGCTTGGTTTGTTGTACCCTGTACAATATGATACAATTCCATGGTCGCTTGGTTTGTTGTACCCTGTACAATATGATATAATTCCATGATCGCTTGGTTTGTCGTACCCTGTACAATATGATACAATTCCATGGTCGCTTGGTTTGTCATACCCTGTACAATATGATATAATTCCATGGTCGCTTGGTTTGTTGTACCCTGTACAATATGATACAATTCCATGGTCGCTTGGTTTGTTGTACCCTGTACAATATGATATAATTCCATGGTCGCTTGGTTTGTCATACCCTGTACAATATGATATAATTCCATGGTCGCTTGGTTTGTTGTACCCTGTACAATCTGATATAATTCCATGGTCGCTTGGTTTGTTGTACCCTGTACAATATGATATAATTCCATGGTCGCTTGGTTTGTCATACCCTGTACAATATGATACAATTCCATGGTCGCTTGGTTTGTTGTACCCTGTACAATATGATACAATTCCATTGTCGCTTGGTTTGTTGTACCCTGTACAATCTGATACAATTCCATGGTCGCTTGGTTTGTTGTACCCTGTACAATATGATACAATTCCATGGTCGCTTGGTTTGTCATACCCTGTACAATATGATATAATTCCATGGTCGCTTGGTTTGTTGTACCCTGTACAATCTGATATAATTCCATGGTCGCTTGGTTTGTCATACCCTGTACAATATGATACAATTCCATGGTCGCTTGGTTTGTTGTACCCTGTACAATATGATATAATTCCATGGTCGCTTGGTTTGTTGTACCCTGTACAATATGATATAATTCCATGGTCGCTTGGTTTGTCATACCCTGTACAATATGATACAATTCCATGATCGCTTGGTTTGTTGTACCCTGTACAATATGATACAATTCCATGATTGCTTGGTTTGTCGTACCCTGTACAATATGATACAATTCCATGGTCGCTTGGTTTGTTGTACCCTGTACAATATGATACAATTCCATGGTCGCTTGGTTTGTTGTACCCTGTACAATCTGATACAATTCCATGATCGCTTGGTTTGTCATACCCTGTACAATCTGATACAATTCCATGATCGCTTGGTTTGTCATACCCTGTACAATCTGATACAATTCCATGGTCGCTTGGTTTGTTGTACCCTGTACAATCTGATACAATTCCATGGTCGCTTGGTTTGTTGTACCCTGTACAATCTGATACAATTCCATGATCGCTTGGTTTGTCATACCCTGTACAATATGATATAATTCCATGGTCGCTTGGTTTGTCATACCCTGTACAATATGATACAATTCCATGGTCGCTTGGTTTGTCATACCCTGTACAATATGATATAATTCCATGGTCGCTTGGTTTGTTGTACCCTGTACAATCTGATACAATTCCATGGTCGCTTGGTTTGTTGTACCCTGTACAATATGATACAATTCCATGGTCGCTTGGTTTGTCATACCCTGTACAATATGATATAATTCCATGGTCGCTTGGTTTGTTGTACCCTGTACAATATGATATAATTCCATGGTCGCTTGGTTTGTCATACCCTGTACAATATGATATAATTCCATGGTCGCTTGGTTTGTTGTACCCTGTACAATATGATATAATTCCATGGTCGCTTGGTTTGTCATACCCTGTACAATCTGATATAATTCCATGATTGCTTGGTTTGTCATACCCTGTACAATATGATACAATTCCATGATCGCTTGGTTTGTCGTACCCTGTACAATATGATACAATTCCATGGTCGCTTGGTTTGTTGTACCCTGTACAATATGATATAATTCCATGGTCGCTTGGTTTGTCGTACCCTGTACAATATGATACAATTCCATGGTCGCTTGGTTTGTCATACCCTGTACAATCTGATATAATTCCATGGTCGCTTGGTTTGTTGTACCCTGTACAATATGATATAATTCCATGGTCGCTTGGTTTGTTGTACCCTGTACAATCTGATACAATTCCATGATCGCTTGGTTTGTTGTACCCTGTACAATATGATATAATTCCATGGTCGCTTGGTTTGTTGTACCCTGTACAATATGATATAATTCCATGGTCGCTTGGTTTGTTGTACCCTGTACAATATGATATAATTCCATGGTCGCTTGGTTTGTTGTACCCTGTACAATATGATACAATTCCATGGTCGCTTGGTTTGTCATACCCTGTACAATATGATATAATTCCATGGTCGCTTGGTTTGTTGTACCCTGTACAATCTGATACAATTCCATGATCGCTTGGTTTGTCATACCCTGTACAATCTGATACAATTCCATGGTCGCTTGGTTTGTTGTACCCTGTACAATATGATATAATTCCATGATCGCTTGGTTTGTTGTACCTTGTACAATATGATATAATTCCATGGTCGCTTGGTTTGTTGTACCTTGTACAATCTGATACAATTCCATGGTCGCTTGGTTTGTCATACCCTGTACAATCTGATATAATTCCATGATCGCTTGGTTTGTTGTACCCTGTACAATCTGATACAATTCCATGGTCGCTTGGTTTGTCATACCCTGTACAATATGATATAATTCCATGATCGCTTGGTTTGTCATACCCTGTACAATCTGATACAATTCCATGGTCGCTTGGTTTGTTGTACCCTGTACAATCTGATATAATTCCATGATCGCTTGGTTTGTCATACCCTGTACAATCTGATACAATTCCATGGTCGCTTGGTTTGTTGTACCCTGTACAATATGATATAATTCCATGATCGCTTGGTTTGTCATACCCTGTACAATATGATACAATTCCATGGTCGCTTGGTTTGTCATACCCTGTACAATATGATATAATTCCATGGTCGCTTGGTTTGTTGTACCCTGTACAATATGATATAATTCCATGGTCGCTTGGTTTGTTGTACCCTGTACAATCTGATACAATTCCATGGTCGCTTGGTTTGTTGTACCCTGTACAATCTGATACAATTCCATGATCGCTTGGTTTGTTGTACCCTGTACAATATGATACAATTCCATGATCGCCTGGTTTGTTGTACCCTGTACAATATGATATAATTCCATGGTCGCTTGGTTTGTTGTACCCTGTACAATATGATACAATTCCATGATCGCTTGGTTTGTTGTACCCTGTACAATCTGATATAATTCCATGGTCGCTTGGTTTGTTGTACCCTGTACAATATGATATAATTCCATGGTCGCTTGGTTTGTTGTACCCTGTACAATCTGATACAATTCAATGGTCGCTTGGTTTGTTGTACCCTGTACAATATGATATAATTCCATGGTCGCTTGGTTTGTTGTACCCTGTACAATATGATACAATTCCATGGTCGCTTGGTTTGTCGTACCCTGTACAATCTGATACAATTCCATGGTCGCTTGGTTTGTTGTACCCTGTACAATATGATACAATTCCATGGTCGCTTGGTTTGTTGTACCCTGTACAATATGATACAATTCCATGATCGCTTGGTTTGTTGTACCCTGTACAATCTGATACAATTCCATGGTCGCTTGGTTTGTTGTACCCTGTACAATATGATATAATTCCATGGTCGCTTGGTTTGTCATACCCTGTACAATATGATATAATTCCATGGTCGCTTGGTTTGTTGTACCCTGTACAATCTGATACAATTCCATGGTCGCTTGGTTTGTCGTACCTTGTACAATCTGATACAATTCCATGGTCGCTTGGTTTGTCGTACCCTGTACAATATGATACAATTCCATGATCGCTTGGTTTGTCATACCCTGTACAATATGATACAATTCCATGGTCGCTTGGTTTGTTGTACCCTGTACAATATGATACAATTCCATGGTCGCTTGGTTTGTTGTACCCTGTACAATATGATACAATTCCATGGTCGCTTGGTTTGTTGTACCCTGTACAATATGATACAATTCCATGGTCGCTTGGTTTGTCATACCCTGTACAATATGATATAATTCCATGGTCGCTTGGTTTGTTGTACCCTGTACAATATGATATAATTCCATGGTCGCTTGGTTTGTTGTACCCTGTACAATATGATATAATTCCATGGTCGCTTGGTTTGTTGTACCCTGTACAATATGATACAATTCCATGGTCGCTTGGTTTGTTGTACCCTGTACAATATGATATAATTCCATGGTCGCTTGGTTTGTCATACCCTGTACAATATGATATAATTCCATGGTCGCTTGGTTTGTTGTACCCTGTACAATCTGATATAATTCCATGGTCGCTTGGTTTGTTGTACCCTGTACAATATGATATAATTCCATGGTCGCTTGGTTTGTCATACCCTGTACAATATGATACAATTCCATGGTCGCTTGGTTTGTTGTACCCTGTACAATATGATATAATTCCATGGTCGCTTGGTTTGTCATACCCTGTACAATCTGATATAATTCCATGGTCGCTTGGTTTGTTGTACCCTGTACAATATGATATAATTCCATGGTCGCTTGGTTTGTCATACCCTGTACAATATGATACAATTCCATGGTCGCTTGGTTTGTTGTACCCTGTACAATATGATACAATTCCATGATCGCTTGGTTTGTTGTACCCTGTACAATATGATACAATTCCATGATTGCTTGGTTTGTCGTACCCTGTACAATATGATACAATTCCATGGTCGCTTGGTTTGTTGTACCCTGTACAATATGATATAATTCCATGGTCGCTTGGTTTGTTGTACCCTGTACAATATGATATAATTCCATGGTCGCTTGGTTTGTCATACCCTGTACAATATGATACAATTCCATGATCGCTTGGTTTGTCATACCCTGTACAATATGATACAATTCCATGATTGCTTGGTTTGTCGTACCCTGTACAATATGATACAATTCCATGGTCGCTTGGTTTGTTGTACCCTGTACAATATGATACAATTCCATGGTCGCTTGGTTTGTTGTACCCTGTACAATCTGATACAATTCCATGATCGCTTGGTTTGTCATACCCTGTACAATCTGATACAATTCCATGATCGCTTGGTTTGTCATACCCTGTACAATCTGATACAATTCCATGGTCGCTTGGTTTGTTGTACCCTGTACAATCTGATACAATTCCATGGTCGCTTGGTTTGTTGTACCCTGTACAATCTGATACAATTCCATGATCGCTTGGTTTGTCATACCCTGTACAATATGATATAATTCCATGGTCGCTTGGTTTGTCATACCCTGTACAATATGATACAATTCCATGGTCGCTTGGTTTGTCATACCCTGTACAATATGATATAATTCCATGGTCGCTTGGTTTGTTGTACCCTGTACAATCTGATACAATTCCATGGTCGCTTGGTTTGTTGTACCCTGTACAATATGATACAATTCCATGGTCGCTTGGTTTGTCATACCCTGTACAATATGATATAATTCCATGGTCGCTTGGTTTGTTGTACCCTGTACAATATGATATAATTCCATGGTCGCTTGGTTTGTCATACCCTGTACAATATGATATAATTCCATGGTCGCTTGGTTTGTTGTACCCTGTACAATATGATATAATTCCATGGTCGCTTGGTTTGTCATACCCTGTACAATCTGATATAATTCCATGATTGCTTGGTTTGTCGTACCCTGTACAATATGATACAATTCCATGATCGCTTGGTTTGTCGTACCCTGTACAATATGATACAATTCCATGGTCGCTTGGTTTGTTGTACCCTGTACAATATGATATAATTCCATGGTCGCTTGGTTTGTCGTACCCTGTACAATATGATACAATTCCATGGTCGCTTGGTTTGTCATACCCTGTACAATCTGATATAATTCCATGCTCGCTTGGTTTGTTGTACCCTGTACAATATGATACAATTCCATGGTCGCTTGGTTTGTCGTACCCTGTACAATATGATACAATTCCATGGTCGCTTGGTTTGTTGTACCCTGTACAATATGATACAATTCCATGATCGCTTGGTTTGTCATACCCTGTACAATATGATATAATTCCATGGTCGCTTGGTTTGTTGTACCCTGTACAATATGATACAATTCCATGGTCGCTTGGTTTGTCATACCCTGTACAATATGATACAATTCCATGGTCGCTTGGTTTGTCATACCCTGTACAATATGATACAATTCCATGGTCGCTTGGTTTGTCGTACCCTGTACAATATGATACAATTCCATGGTCGCTTGGTTTGTCATACCCTGTACAATATGATACAATTCCATGGTCGCTTGGTTTGTTGTACCCTGTACAATATGATACAATTCCATGGTCGCTTGGTTTGTCATACCCTGTACAATATGATACAATTCCATGGTCGCTTGGTTTGTTGTACCCTTACAATCTGATATAATTCCATGGTCGCTTGGTTTGTCATACCCTGTACAATATGATATAATTCCATGGTCGCTTGGTTTGTTGTACCCTGTACAATATGATATAATTCCATGGTCGCTTGGTTTGTTGTACCCTGTACAATATGATATAATTCCATGGTCGCTTGGTTTGTCGTACGCTGTACAATATGATACAATTCCATGGTCGCTTGGTTTGTTGTACCCTGTACAATATGATATAATTCCATGGTCGCTTGGTTTGTCATACCCTGTACAATATGATACAATTCCATGGTCGCTTGGTTTGTTGTACCCTGTACAATATGATATAATTCCATGGTCGCTTGGTTTGTTGTACCCTGTACAATATGATATAATTCCATGGTCGCTTGGTTTGTTGTACCCTGTACAATATGATACAATTCCATGGTCGCTTGGTTTGTCATACCCTGTACAATATGATACAATTCCATGGTCGCTTGGTTTGTTGTACCCTGTACAATATGATATAATTCCATGGTCGCTTGGTTTGTTGTACCCTGTACAATCTGATACAATTCCATGATCGCTTGGTTTGTTGTACCCTGTACAATATGATACAATTCCATGGTCGCTTGGTTTGTTGTACCCTGTACAATATGATATAATTCCATGGTCGCTTGGTTTGTTGTACCCTGTACAATATGATATAATTCCATGGTCGCTTGGTTTGTTGTACCCTGTACAATATGATACAATTCCATGGTCGCTTGGTTTGTCATACCCTGTACAATATGATATAATTCCATGGTCGCTTGGTTTGTTGTACCCTGTACAATCTGATACAATTCCATGATCGCTTGGTTTGTCATACCCTGTACAATCTGATACAATTCCATGGTCGCTTGGTTTGTTGTACCCTGTACAATATGATATAATTCCATGATCGCTTGGTTTGTTGTACCTTGTACAATATGATATAATTCCATGGTCGCTTGGTTTGTTGTACCTTGTACAATCTGATATAATTCCATGGTCGCTTGGTTTGTTGTACCCTGTACAATCTGATATAATTCCATGGTCGCTTGGTTTGTCGTACCCTGTACAATCTGATACAATTCCATGGTCGCTTGGTTTGTCGTACCCTGTACAATCTGATATAATTCCATGATCGCTTGGTTTGTTGTACCCTGTACAATCTGATACAATTCCATGGTCGCTTGGTTTGTCATACCCTGTACAATATGATATAATTCCATGATCGCTTGGTTTGTCATACCCTGTACAATCTGATACAATTCCATGGTCGCTTGGTTTGTTGTACCCTGTACAATCTGATATAATTCCATGATCGCTTGGTTTGTCATACCCTGTACAATCTGATACAATTCCATGGTCGCTTGGTTTGTTGTACCCTGTACAATATGATATAATTCCATGATCGCTTGGTTTGTCATACCCTGTACAATATGATACAATTCCATGGTCGCTTGGTTTGTCATACCCTGTACAATATGATATAATTCCATGGTCGCTTGGTTTGTTGTACCCTGTACAATATGATATAATTCCATGGTCGCTTGGTTTGTTGTACCCTGTACAATCTGATACAATTCCATGGTCGCTTGGTTTGTTGTACCCTGTACAATATGATACAATTCCATGATCGCTTGGTTTGTTGTACCCTGTACAATATGATACAATTCCATGATTGCTTGGTTTGTCGTACCCTGTACAATATGATACAATTCCATGGTCGCTTGGTTTGTTGTACCCTGTACAATATGATACAATTCCATGGTCGCTTGGTTTGTTGTACCCTGTACAATATGATATAATTCCATGGTCGCTTGGTTTGTCATACTCTGTACAATATGATATAATTCCATGGTCGCTTGGTTTGTTGTACCCTGTACAATATGATATAATTCCATGGTCGCTTGGTTTGTTGTACCCTGTACAATATGATATAATTCCATGGTCGCTTGGTTTGTTGTACCCTGTACAATATGATACAATTCCATGGTCGCTTGGTTTGTTGTACCCTGTACAATATGATATAATTCCATGGTCGCTTGGTTTGTCATACCCTGTACAATATGATATAATTCCATGGTCGCTTGGTTTGTTGTACCCTGTACAATCTGATATAATTCCATGGTCGCTTGGTTTGTTGTACCCTGTACAATATGATATAATTCCATGGTCGCTTGGTTTGTCATACCCTGTACAATATGATACAATTCCATGGTCGCTTGGTTTGTTGTACCCTGTACAATATGATATAATTCCATGGTCGCTTGGTTTGTCATACCCTGTACAATCTGATATAATTCCATGGTCGCTTGGTTTGTTGTACCCTGTACAATATGATATAATTCCATGGTCGCTTGGTTTGTCATACCCTGTACAATATGATACAATTCCATGGTCGCTTGGTTTGTTGTACCCTGTACAATATGATACAATTCCATGATCGCTTGGTTTGTTGTACCCTGTACAATATGATACAATTCCATGATTGCTTGGTTTGTCGTACCCTGTACAATATGATACAATTCCATGGTCGCTTGGTTTGTTGTACCCTGTACAATATGATACAATTCCATGGTCGCTTGGTTTGTTGTACCCTGTACAATATGATATAATTCCATGGTCGCTTGGTTTGTCATACCCTGTACAATATGATACAATTCCATGGTCGCTTGGTTTGTTGTACCCTGTACAATCTGATATAATTCCATGGTCGCTTGGTTTGTTGTACCCTGTACAATCTGATACAATTCCATGGTCGCTTGGTTTGTTGTACCCTGTACAATCTGATACAATTCCATGATCGCTTGGTTTGTCATACCCTGTACAATCTGATACAATTCCAGGGTCGCTTGGTTTGTTGTACCCTGTACAATCTGATACAATTCCATGGTCGCTTGGTTTGTTGTACCCTGTACAATCTGATACAATTCCATGATCGCTTGGTTTGTCATACCCTGTACAATATGATATAATTCCATGGTCGCTTGGTTTGTCATACCCTGTACAATATGATACAATTCCATGGTCGCTTGGTTTGTCATACCCTGTACAATATGATATAATTCCATGGTCGCTTGGTTTGTTGTACCCTGTACAATCTGATACAATTCCATGGTCGCTTGGTTTGTTGTACCCTGTACAATATGATACAATTCCATGGTCGCTTGGTTTGTCATACCCTGTACAATATGATATAATTCCATGGTCGCTTGGTTTGTTGTACCCTGTACAATATGATATAATTCCATGGTCGCTTGGTTTGTCATACCCTGTACAATATGATATAATTCCATGGTCGCTTGGTTTGTTGTACCCTGTACAATATGATATAATTCCATGGTCGCTTGGTTTTTCATACCCTGTACAATCTGATATAATTCCATGATTGCTTGGTTTGTCATACCCTGTACAATATGATATAATTCCATGATTGCTTGGTTTGTCGTACCCTGTACAATATGATACAATTCCATGATCGCTTGGTTTGTCGTACCCTGTACAATATGATACAATTCCATGGTCGCTTGGTTTGTCATACCCTGTACAATATGATACAATTCCATGGTCGCTTGGTTTGTCATACCCTGTACAATATGATACAATTCCATGGTCGCTTGGTTTGTTGTACCCTGTACAATATGATATAATTCCATGGTCGCTTGGTTTGTCGTACCCTGTACAATATGATATAATTCCATGGTCGCTTGGTTTGTTGTACCCTGTACAATATGATACAATTCCATGGTCGCTTGGTTTGTCATACCCTGTACAATATGATACAATTCCATGGTCGCATGGTTTGTCGTACCCTGTACAATATGATACAATTCCATGATCGCTTGGTTTGTCATACCCTGTACAATATGATACAATTCCATGGTCGCTTGGTTTGTCGTACCCTGTACAATATGATATAATTCCATGATCGCTTGGTTTGTCATACCCTGTACAATATGATATAATTCCATGGTCGCTTGGTTTGTTGTACCCTGTACAATATGATATAATTCCATGGTCGCTTGGTTTGTTGTACCCTGTACAATATGATATAATTCCATGGTCGCTTGGTTTGTCATACCCTGTACAATATGATACAATTCCATGGTCGCTTGGTTTGTTGTACCCTGTACAATATGATATAATTCCATGGTCGCTTGGTTTGTTGTACCCTGTACAATATGATATAATTCCATGGTCGCTTGGTTTGTTGTACCCTGTACAATATGATACAATTCCATGGTCGCTTGGTTTGTCATACCCTGTACAATCTGATACAATTCCATGATCGCTTGGTTTGTTGTACCCTGTACAATATGATACAATTCCATGGTCGCTTGGTTTGTTGTACCCTGTACAATATGATATAATTCCATGGTCGCTTGGTTTGTTGTACCCTGTACAATATGATACAATTCCATGATCGCTTGGTTTGTTGTACCCTGTACAATATGATACAATTCCATGGTCGCTTGGTTTGTCATACCCTGTACAATATGATATAATTCCATGGTCGCTTGGTTTGTTGTACCCTGTACAATCTGATATAATTCCATGGTCGCTTGGTTTGTCATACCCTGTACAATCTGATACAATTCCATGGTCGCTTG
Organism: Bathymodiolus septemdierum; assembly: GCA_963383655.1. NCBI lineage: Eukaryota > Metazoa > Mollusca > Bivalvia > Mytilida > Modiolidae > Bathymodiolus > Bathymodiolus septemdierum. Next base: position 9,351,847 of record OY726528.1, read on the forward strand.
GTTTGTCATACCCTGTACAATATGATACAATTCCATGGTCGCTTGGTTTGTTGTACCCTGTAGAATATGATACAATTCCATGGTCGCTTGGTTTGTTGTACCCTGTACAATATGATACAATTCCATGGTCGCTTGGTTTGTTGTACCCTGTACAATATGATACAATTCCATGGTCGCTTGGTTTGTTGTACCCTGTACAATATGATACAATTCCATGGTCGCTTGGTTTGTCATACCCTGTACAATATGATATAATTCCATGGTCGCTTGGTTTGTCATACCCTGTACAATCTGATACAATTCCATGGTCGCTTGGTTTGTCATACCCTGTACAATATGATACAATTCCATGGTCGCTTGGTTTGTTGTACCCTGTACAATATGATACAATTCCATGGTCGCTTGGTTTGTTGTACCCTGTACAATATGATACAATTCCATGGTCGCTTGGTTTGTCGTACCCTGTACAATATGATATAATTCCATGGTCGCTTGGTTTGTTGTACCCTGTACAATCTGATATAATTCCATGGTCGCTTGGTTTGTCATACCCTGTACAATCTGATACAATTCCATGGTCGCTTGGTTTGTCATACCCTGTACAATATGATACAATTCCATGGTCGCTTGGTTTGTCATACCCTGTACAATATGATATAATTCCATGGTCGCTTGGTTTGTTGTACCCTGTACAATCTGATATAATTCCATGATTGCTTGGTTTGTCATACCCTGTACAATCTGATACAATTCCATGGTCGCTTGGTTTGTCGTACCCTGTACAATATGATACAATTCCATGATCGCTTGGTTTGTCATACCCTGTACAATATGATATAATTCCATGGTCGCTTGGTTTGTCATACCCTGTACAATATGATATAATTCCATGATCGCTTGGTTTGTCATACCCTGTACAATCTGATATAATTCCATGGTCGCTTGGTTTGTTATACCCTGTACAATCTGATATAATTCCATGGTCGCTTGGTTTGTCGTACCTTGTACAATCTGATACAATTCCATGGTCGCTTGGTTTGTCATACCCTGTACAATATGATACAATTCCATGGTCGCTTGGTTTGTCGTACCCTGTACAATCTGATATAATTCCATGATCGCTTGGTTTGTCGTACCCTGTACAATCTGATACAATTCCATGGTCGCTTGGTTTGTCATACCCTGTACAATCTGATACAATTCCATGGTCGCTTGGTTTGTCATACCCTGTACAATATGATACAATTCCATGGTCGCTTGGTTTGTCATACCTTGTACAATATGATACAATTCCATGGTCGCTTGGTTTGTCGTACCCTGTACAATCTGATATAATTCCATGATCGCTTGGTTTGTCGTACCCTGTACAATATGATACAATTCCATGATCGCTTGGTTTGTCGTACCCTGTACAATATGATACAATTCCATGGTCGCTTGGTTTGTCGTACCTTGTACAATCTGATACAATTCCATGGTTGCTTGGTTTGTCATACCCTGTACAATATGATACAATTCCATGGTCGCTTGGTTTGTCGTACCCTGTACAATCTGATATAATTCGATGATCGCTTGGTTTGTCGTACCCTGTACAATCTGATACAATTCCATGATCGCTTGGTTTGTCGTACCCTGTACAATCTGATACAATTCCATGGTCGCTTGGTTTGTCATACCCTGTACAATATGATACAATTCCATGGTCGCTTGGTTTGTCGTACCCTGTACAATCTGATACAATTCCATGGTCGCTTGGTTTGTCGTATTAGACAGGTTCCACAGTATCAAATGAATATTTCAAATGATAGCGAAGACTTAGTTATACAGTTAATTTACATATTTACCTTAGCAGGTTTAACCAGAAATACTAGAATTATTCCATGTAAATTGTTAACTAGGAATATCATATGTAAGAATGACTTTAAAGCTGAATTATTTTCTTAAGAAATAGTTTTCACAATTTAACATGTTCTTACCATTATATAACTGTAAAAATTAATTACTGGACACTATGGTTAGTGTTATTCAACTCCAAGGTAACAATTTTTCAGCAGGAATATATTACGTTTTGATGAAATGATAGAGAATTCTGTTTTGTACTAGACCAAACTGCTGAGTTGTCTTTTTATAGTGCTAGCTCAATGGAGCCACAGCCCACAGTTAGACATGTCACTCCACTTGAACCAATCTTTGCTCTTACCCCTTTATGTTGGAGAGGCTGCACATTTAATAGTTTTTGTTTCACCTGATCGGATCACGAACCCACAATCGACCATACTTCAGGAGAACAAACTAGCCAATACACCACAGAATCAGTCCTTCTTCACATTATTATACAATTTTCACTCACTCTCCTTTTTTTTTCAGTCAATATGGTCGTCGTCCTCATCTGGTCCTTCACCTCTAGAAAGACTTCTTGAAAAGCAGAAACAACGTCAAAATGATCCCCATTGAAGGGAGGAGAGAACGTGTTTCGGTTAAAGATTACAGTGATCATTTGTCAAAATATCACAAATGCTAGGAGTTGCCTAATTACCAAGACAACAATGTCTACAAAATATCAACAGTGGCAGACGACAATTGGTTGCCTAGCAACTATATGGTAATTATAGATAACAAATGAAATAACGAAAAGTCGTAAATAACAAAAAAAAACTTTCAAAAGAAAAAAGCAAACAAGCAAAGGTCTGTGATTTCCTGCGATAGTCTGCAGACGTAAAAATTGGCCAATGAACGTTGATAATATGCCATATAAGTGTTTATTATTTATGTATTATAGAACTGTGTGAAATTTTATGTTTATTGTGATAAAAATTTATGACTAGATTATGTAATATTGTAACATACACACATAAACATGTTTATTCGTGATAAAATTTATGAATGGATATGTAACAATACACACATAAACATTATGTTTATTCGTGATAAAATTTATGAATGGATATGTAACAATACACACATAAACATTATGTTTATTGTGATAAAATTTATGTAAAAGTACACACATAAACTTGTATATTGATTCGTCTTTCATTTTTATGCTGCACAATAAATTAAATGCCTATGCATGTTTTAATTGTATTGACAATGCAAAAGGGAAATAAACAAACTCTATGGTTATGATCATGTGGAAAACAGAGCTTATATTGTAATCAGATGATAGGGATCTTATTGTAGTTTGTAAGATAGTTCATGTATTTAGCAAGTGTGAAAAAAATGAACTCTACAATATTATTGTACATAATTGAGGGGAAGTTCCTGTTGTATTTTTTTTTCCTGATATTTTCAGTCTGTGCCAAAAGGTTTTTGAAGCACTAGCCCATAGAGATAGTAAAATAAAAATATTACTAGCCCTAAACAAAATTTACAAGACCAAAAAAATGTTGGACACTGGTTGATGATCACGAATTGATCTGACCCCTCTAGGCAGGCACCTCCAAGAAAATTTTGGAAAATTAAACCTCAAATCCTGCTAGTGACTGATACATTTTCACTTGCCCAGTAAAATATTTACTAAACACAGGCATCGGGGTAGTGATTAATGGCACAGACTATATTTTGTGAGTGTGGAAGTGTTCTTTCAAACCAAATAGAAACAGGAAAGTTTCATTTGTTATTTGTTTGACACCATTTAATTTTTTTGTTATAAAGTGTGGAATTGAAAATGCTCTCAAAAACCAAAATGAAATTGGAAAGTTTTTATTTTGTATTTTTGTCCCAAGTATGAAAGTCCAGTATAAATTACTGTAGCGTGAATTATAGCCCACAAGGGTAGAGAAACAGCAAAAGATTTTATTGTTATAGCTATTGTTTTCACTATGCCTCTGTCATAATCAACATTTGCGTCCATAAACTCGTCACATTTCAACAATTTTCTCAGAAATCTCTGAAACAAATGGAAAAAAACTTGGCACAATTGATATTTGGGTGGTCGTCAACTTTATATGTGATTTTTCATTTCATTGGGAAATTCAACAAATCTGATATGCCAATAATGCTGTCTTCTCACTAATCCCATTAAAGATGAAACTGTTACATGATATGTATGTTCCAAGTTTTTTTTTTCATTGATTGAAAATCCAAGATGGCCACCATCACGGGAAAAAGTTTTAACTAAGGACCATATTTGACAATGAATAAATAATTTTCCTCAGAAAGTAGAAATTAGAATCTTGAAACTGCACATGAATATTTAAATCGTAGGATGGTTCCTTACAAAGTTGTATTTTTTTTTGTGGATTGCTAATCCAAGATGGCTGCCACCACAGAACAAGTTTAATGATGGGAAATTATTCTTTTTGGAATTCACTGAACCATTTGAAAGCAACCTTAGCTGGAGTGTTCCCCCCTTTTTTTTAACAGGTGCATTTTTTAATCGTTTTTTAAAAGATAAAATAAGGGTTACTTTTTTTTTTTGCTCTTTGTTACAATCTCGTTACATGTGATGATGAAAATTGTAAGCAAAAATTTTGGGTATTATCTTTTAATATTCTGTACAAATGTAATAATGCTGTTAATGACTATATTTTGTGTATGTTTACTTTTTAGTGTATGAAAACTTGGGTAGAGACAGATGTCATAAGAATATACAAATGTACTGATATTTATTTTTGGCAAAATGTTTTATAAATTCCTGACACTTTTTGAAATGAAAAGCATTTTGGAACATATTATTTTAAAAGACGGTATGTGATCTTTTGTCATCATTTTGCATCCATGTTTAACATGCCATTGTGGTCTTGATCGTATGTTAGTTGGATTTACAACTATCTATGCAATCAGTGCCTATTACCACTGATGTTGTGAGTTTGAATCTTTATCAGAGCGAGGTGTGCAACATTATGTGATAAAGTTGTCATTGACTTGCGACAGGTCAGTGGTTTTCTCCAGGTCCTCTGGTTTCCTCCACCAATAAAACTGATTGCCACGATATAACTGAAATATTGTTGAAAGTGGCATTAAACACCATCAAAAAAACAAACAACTTTATCTTCTCCAAAAACCACAGAATTAAATGGGAAAAAAGTTCCTTGAATCAGTCCATGTGTTTTTAAAACATTTCCTTAATCAAAAATTGAGAGTAGAGCTAAGTTTTATTTCTGAAAACAGTAGTCACGTGCCGTCTTGTGACCACCCCTTGTGCAATGAAAAAGTGTCCTTATTAGACAGGTGGCCTCTCTTGTGAATTATACTTGACACAAATATCATACATACTTTTATATCAGAGAAAAATTAATGTTCACAAATAGTTGAAGACTGTGTAAATGATATATAGCCAATGGATTGATATATATATATATACCATAATACAGTCAAACCTGTATTAAGAGGTCACCTTTGGGACAAAGAAAAAGTGGCATGATAAGACAGGTGACCTCTTAAAAGAAGTTCGATTCATACGAAATCTTTTATGACCGGACCAGAAAAAGGTGACTTTTTAATACAGGTGACCACATGGGCAGGTTTGATTGTATGTACATTTTCTGAAAATATAAGATATATTCGTATGAGCTTTTCTGTACTGTTTTGCAGCGAGTGCGAATAAATTTTATTTTTACCGACAGTGTATGTATATTGTGTTTATCCTACAGTATCAAAAAGTCCAAATCAACTGCCAAATTTTACCAAAAAAAAGAACAGAAACAAACATCGTCCTAATCATTTTGTATGGTGCCTACTATCGTGTCCATGTCTATACTGATACTGTTTCTTATCATTTGCTCTACATGAACCAGATACCAGTAGCAATAAACAAATCTCTATGCATTCTAGATAATATACATGTAACATTAAAACTGGATTATCGGAATCGTTATACCGTTAAAAACAATTCTTCAATCAACAAATATCACAATAAATAGATCATTATGAAAAGAAAAGTTTTTTTTACAGCGATGGTCAACAATTCCACCAATAACAACAAAACAATAACCACCTCTCACCTCGAACCATTGAGCATAAAGATACACCACAAACATATGACTTTGGAAATCCAGGTCCTTGCTTTGGACAGGCACAAAAATGAGGCAGGGTTAAACCGGTTAATGGGATCCGAACCTTCTCCCTCTGATAATTGGATCACCAATGACAATACAGATATAAACAAACAATATAAATACTTCACAGATTCAATTCCTCTCTTTTTATTTCTACTTGCAAGATTCATTATTTATTTAAAATTATTACTTTAAGTATCTGCAAATTGTTCTCCTGTCTATCTCAAACGAATGCAAATTTGAATTCTTTTTCATTTAAAGTTCAAGAAATAGGTTGACGCTACTTTATCCCAAATGTCTCTATTCATTCACTTTACAAGATGAAACTTTGTTATGAGTGCCATTCGAGGGCATTCATTCAATGGCAGATCATGTAGTCCGTAAAAAAAAATTAGCCAGATTTGTGACAAAGATGAATAAATCTTATACTAATAAAGTGATTTGATTTCATTGTCTATGAAGGTTTCATGCCACAATATAGCTGAAATACTGCTAAATTTGGCATTAAACAACAACAATCAATCAATTCTAGATTCTGTGAATTCTTTATTATTTGTTGAATATTAATTTATGTGGTTTTCACAAGGATCAAAACGATGAAATAAAAAGTCTACGAACATATAATTTCCAACAATCCAGCGAAAATAAGTGAAAGCACAGTAGACTTTGGACTAATTACCAGGACAGGTCGGTGGTTTTTCTATGATACCCCGGTTTCCTCCACCAATAAAACTGAATGCCACGATATAACTGAAATATTGTTGAAAGTGGCGTTAAACACTATAACCGTAACCCCATAATTACTGTGAGGTGTGTTTGACTTGTATCTTGAGTGAGAAAGTGGACATGGCTTGATATCTCTGGGAAATTGTTGAAAGTGGCACGAAGCAACCAATTTAATCATGTATGGTCTCAATTTGTATATTGTATTTTAACCTGCAGCCAGTGTTTGATCAAAGTGTGCTTTTAAATAGAAAAAACTGTGTTGTTATACAAATGATGCCATTTTATTGCAATAAAACTTCAATTGTCAAAAATTCGTTTTAATATGTAATTTTTTTTAGAAAGTTGTACTTCCATGAAAGATGAGAATTGTTTTATGATTAATCAAGAACATACACACACGTGACACATCCTTATATATAGATACATACAGTAGTCCCCCTCTTATAAGGCCCCTCCCACCAAAGGCAACGTCTCCCCCCCCCCCCCCCCCAAGAGAGGCCACCCTCTTTTGATGCCAGATTTCAGATAAAATGTTGTTAAATACTACTAAATTGTGTCCACCTCAAGTGAGGCCACACCTCTTATGAGGCCAAATTTCAGATGAAACAAGGTATTAAAATGCTACTAAATTGTCCACCTCAAGAGAGGCCATACTTCTTTTAAGGCCAGATTTCGGATGAAATGTAGTAAAATACCACTAAATATTCCTCTCAAAAGAGGCCACACTTCTTTATCAGGCCAGATTTCAGATAAAACAAGGTTGTAAAATGCTACTAATTTGTGCACCTCTTTTGTGGTCAGATTTCAGATGAAGCGAGGTAGTAAAATACTGCTTAATTGTTCACCGCAAGAGAGGCTACCCCTCTTATAAGGCCTCTTTTTCGTTACAGAAGGCGTATTCTTCCGTAAATGGCCGTTTTCGGGTCGAGACGACCGAGTTAAGACGAGTTGTGACATCCAATCAGAACGCCTCTAATAAGAAAAAAATTGTTTAAATATATATCCTAAGCCGGGAATGTCACATTATATACCCTGTCTGATAGATGAATAACAGATATATTACAGATTTAACCATTTTTTTTTTTTCAAATACAGACTCCAACCTTATTAAATATATTTGTGTCTTTCGTTTTTTCGTTTTTCTAGATGTCCTTTTCCGTACCTTTGACGTCATTCTTTAATGACGTCAAAATATGTGTCACGTCATATTTTATGTATGAGGTGTCTCATGAAGGAAAATACTGTACTTTCAATAAGATATTAGTGAGAAAAGCTCAAATATCAGTAGAAAGCTACTTAGTTTATTAGTCGGTGTCACAAAAGTCAATTTTATGTGATGTGTATTTCATAACGCTCAATGATATTGATCTGATAATTTATGCAAATTAGTTACTGATCAATGGCGGGGGTCTCTAGGAGTTCACGATAGTGAAAGTTGTTGGTTTAAGGAAGAAATAGGTACTTACATGCGTTGTTGGGAAAGCCCGGGTGATCTTATAAGACGAAGACTACTGTATATACAGATTTTGTCATCATTTTAAATTATTGGTTATTTTAATTTGTTTTGTGCTGTAATACAAAATGTTTATTCTTTTATGGCTTAATTACAGGAAGTAAACTCTTTGAATATAAATTTTAATTATTCTACTAAGAATAATAAATATGGCAAAATTAGAGTCTGCTACACAAAAGTGTAAATTTTAAACCTGGCTCTGATAAATACAAACTGAGAATGTTTAATACAGTGTCAGAAAATATAAAAATTATTTGCTCGTGCTTTAGAAATAGAAAGTACAGCGAGCCTTTGGCAAGCTTTTCTAGCTTGTTTCATAGCGAATGCAAATTTATTTTATATTTAACGACAATGTACCTATATTGTGTTTATCCTGCAATATCAAAAAGTCCAAAACACCTGTCAAATTGAAGCAAACGTCATTCTTATCATTTTCAATTATGTCATATGTGACATCAGAGCTTATACTGTTACCATTTCTTTCTGTTGCTCAACAGGAATCGGGTACCAGAAAAGCTATATTTTGGTCAGTGACCGTATATAGCAAAACTTTATCCAGTCAGTGAAATTTGACTGCTCAAATGGAACCAGTGCAGGATAAAAAATATTAATTATTCTACAAAGAATGATAAATTTGGCCAAATTGGAGTCTGTGTATATTAAAAACCTGGCTCTGGTTAATACAAACTGACAATGTTTAATACAAGAGTTTACTTGCTGCAAGTCCACCCTTGCAATATATATACAACATTGATTACACATGTCTCATACTTATTATTTCAGTCAAGCAATCTGTTATTATTGAGGACGAATGTTAACAGATATGAAGACATTATTAAAATGTTCTGTGATAGACTTTTTTTTTGTTTTATTTTGTTCGAACCACATTGTTGGTGTAATGGTTAGCGTGCTCGCCTTGAGTGTGATATATCGTGGGTTTGTGCCCTGATCGGGTCAAACCAAAGACTATAATTATTGGGTTTTGTTGCTTCTCCGCTAAGCACACAGCATTAAGGAGAAAGAGCAAAGATAGGCTCGGAATCAGGACAATGTGTCCAAGTGGGGCGGAATGTCTATCCGCACTGTTGTTTTTGGGAGCTAGCACTATAAAAATTCAACTAAGCATGTTGGTCTAGTACAAAGCAGACTTCATCATCATCTTAACTTGTTTACGCCATGATACATGTGGAAAATTGCTGAGTTGGCATTAAACAACAATCACTCACTCACTCACTCAAGAATGTTCATATTTATAGCAGGTATGTTCCTTTGGTGATTCTTCATTAGAATTTGTGATTTTAGTACCAATCCAATATTCATTATGACCACCAGAGCCATACCACATCAGAATTTGTGATTTTAGTACAAATCCAATATTCAATATGGCCACCAGAGCCATACCACATCAGAATTTGTGATTTTTGTTCCAATCTAATTTTCAATATGGCCACCAGAGCCATACCACATCAGAATTTGTGATTTTAGTACCAATTCAGTATTCAATATGGCCATCAGTGTCTCGGAGCTCCAAGTGTACAAAAACTTCTCAATGGTTTGAACTCTAATATTGGTGTCAATGATCCTGGAGTGGTTCTTTACAAAGTGAATTTTGTGCCGATTTTGGAAATCCAAAAGTCCATGCACAAAGTTTAATAAAGGAAAATTAATGAAAGCCTTTTTTCTTTGAAACATGATTGAACCTAAAGTGTACATGAATGATCTTTAGACGATCCTTTTCAAATTTGGTATTATTTATTTCATGGCACGAGTTCATGGTCGTTTTACTTTTGTTTAATGCCATGCATTAACTTTATGGTTGTTTCTCACATTTTCAATGACATGCGTTCATGGTTGTTTCTCACATTTTCAATGACATGCGTTCATGGTTGTTCTCACATTTTTAATGGCATGAGTTCATGGTTGTTCTCACATTTTTAATGACATGCGTTCATGGTTGTTCTCACATTTTTAATGACATGCATTCATGATTGTTTCTCTCGCATTTTTAATGGCATGAGTTCATGGTTGTTTCTCAAATTTGTAATGGCACGAGTTCTTGGTTGTTTTACTTTTATTTAATGGCAAGTAGCCATGGTTATTTCACACTTGTTTAATGGCACAAGTTCATGGTCGTTTCACACTTGTTTAATAGCATGCATTCATGGTTGTTTCACACATTTTTAATGGCATGAGTTCATGGTCATTTCACACTTGTTTAAATGTAGGAGTTCATGGTTGTTTCACACTTGTTTACAGGCAAGAATTCATGATCGTTTCACACTTGTTGAAAAACAGAAGTTTATAGTTGTTTCACACTTGTTTAAGTGAAAAAGTTCATGATCGTTTCACACTTGTTGAAAGACAGAAGTTTATATGTTTCACACTTGTTTAAGTGAAAAAGTTCATGATCGTTTCACACTTGTTGAAAGACAGAAGTTTATAGTTGTTTCACACTTGTTTAAGTGAAAAAGTTCATGATCGTTTCACACTTGTTGAAAGACAGAAGTTTATATGTTTCACACTTGTTTAAGTGAAAAAGTTCATGATCGTTTCACACTTGTTGAAAGACAGAAGTTTATAGTTGTTTCACACTTGTTTAAGTGAAAAAGTTCATGATCGTTTCACACTTGTTGAAAGACAGAAGTTTATATGTTTCACACTTGTTTAAGTGAAAAAGTTCATGATCGTTTCACACTTGTTGAAAGACAGAAGTTCATGGTTGTTTTACACTTGGTCAAAAGAAAAAGGGCAATCAATAACCTACAAAACTAAAAATTGAGCAACACGAACCCCACTAAAAACCGGTAGTGAACTCAGGTGCTCTGGAAGGGCAAGTATTTCCTGCTCCACTAGTGGCACCCGTCGTGTTACTATAGTTACAAATGACAATAAACATGAATAACCAACTTCTTTGTAAAATGGAATGTTTCATCTACATCAATAATCCTTTGTGTGAATAAACTTTTTGTTCATTCCCGATTTGATTCTAAAATTATATGCTTTTAACCTTTTTTATATAAGTTATTTCCCTTAGGGTGTACAAAATGGTAACTGGTCTAGCAAGAGCAATGAAAAGGACAATGAATTTGAATACAATTTTCTCATAATTTGTAGATATCTGAACTTTGTTAAAAAATCTGAGGATAATAATATAGCAAATAATAAGTTGACAATATGTCACAACATTAAGATTTTGAACACATGAGAAAAAATATATCTAATTTTCATTGAACTTTGCATGAAAGAGGACCTTAATGGGAAATAACTGCTGTAAAATAAATAATTTTAGAATCAAAGTAGGGTTAGGGTTAGGGTGTTTAATGCCACATTCAACAATATTTCAGCTATATCTGGCAGTGGAGTTTTATTGGTGGGGGAAACCCAAGTACCCGGTGAAAATCACAGACCTGCCACAAATCACTGACAAACTTGATCATATAATGTTGTACACTTCAGCTTAGCGGGATTCGAATTCACATCGATAGTGGTGATAAATAGCACTGATTGCATAGGTCGTTATAAAGCCAACTACCATATGACTACCACCACTACGAAGGCCCGGAATCAAAGCACATAGTCTTGCAAATTTCACACTGAATAATTAAATAAATAAATAACGCAAAATTTTACACCTTCATTTTTAATTAAATAACAATATTAATGACAAAAAATAAACAAATAATCAAATTCCAACAAACAAACAATATTTTCAATTCTTTGAGAATTCAATAAAACAATGAAATTCGTCAAAAAAAAAAAAAAAAAAAAAAAAAGCTTAACAACATATTTCACAATTTTTTTTTTCAAAAAAAATATTTCATGATTTTTTTTTTCAACAAAAAATATTTCATAATTTAAAAAAAGCAAAAAAAAATGTCAACAATGATGTCTTGGGATGAATTGAGAGCACTTAACACAGAAAAGCACTTAATGGTAAAGCATGCAAAAATATATATGTATTGTAACAAAAGAACGAACAATGTACAAACATATTCTCACGACTCCAATTCTCCCAATATATTTCATTAAAACTTTCCTGAAGTCAATTCATGTCTGATTTTGAAAATTTTGTTTATCAACAAATGCAGAAAAGTATAGAGTTTACTGGTATAGTCACTATTTTCTATTAATTCTTAGAAGCATGTCTCAAATCTTCATGATTTAAAAACAGCCTTAAATTATTTGTCAACAAAAGTACAGACAAACCTGTATATTAAGGGCACTCAAGGGAACCTGAAAATGTGCCCTTAATATACAGGTTAAAATTATATGCACTATTTATAAATAGAAAAATGAGACTGCCTTTTATAGACAGTGATTTGCTATATAGAGGTGTCCTTTAAGGCATGTTTAACTGTACTATCAATGTGTTATGCTTTGGGAAAAAAATAATTATGTTTTGTGTTTAACTTGTATATTCTCAAAATGTTTAGTCTATAGAATTAATTAGGAATTATAGAGAAAAGCTATTCAATTTTGCCTTTGTTGATACAAAAATTATCAAAATCGGACATAAACTGATAATATTTTGAAAAAATTTAGTTTTATAGGGAAAATTGCAATCGTGTCCAGCACCGTGCTAACATATGATTACCAATATCAAATTGCATGTACTACACTCTATTTAAACATTTATTAACATATACAACATTCACAACAATTCCTGTCATTCAAATATATAAAACATTTTAAGATTCAAATTACCCGTAAGCATTAGACATTTCAGCATTTAACTGTAACTTGCTTATTTATAACTTAATTTTGCTTTAGATCAAATTAAAAAAATCATGTTTCATTCAATCAGTATGTGGTTCAATCAAACAAGATTGGTTTTGGTTTGGTTTTATGGTGTTTTACGCTACTTTGAACAATATTTCAGGTATATCGTGGCAGTCAGTTTTATTGGTGGAGCAACCCGGAGGACCCAGAGAAAACCACTGACCTGTCGCAAGTCACTGACAAACTTTATCACATAACGTTGTATGGAGTACACCTCGCCATGAATGGGGTTCGAACTCACAACTTTAGTGGTGATAGGCACTGATTGCACTGGTAGTTGTTAATTCAACTACCATATCATCACGACCATGACGGCCCCTGTTCGACAGAAAATCCCACATTTTTTAAAAATAAATAATTATGTAAAGAACATTTCTAACTTATCGCACATATGGTTTCTGAGAAGATATTTGAAATTTTAGTCAATCAGAAAGACGAAATGAAATTAAAATCACAAATAATGTTGAAGACAATATTGATTTCAGATGGAGTAATCCAGTACCTTAATAACCAATAATCTCACATAGTACAAAGTATACCCTGCAAAGATATGAAAATCCTGAAGCAGACGGTCAATTGATTTTCAACATTTTGAGAACAGACCATAAATGCCTCCCCCCCCCCATGTACAGTGAATGTTGGGGTGGGGTGTGTATGTGAGGGGGGTGTAGGTTTTGCTTAAAAATGAGAAACAGTATCAAGTTAGGCAAGGGAGACAATTAGATAGAATAAATGTTTTTTGTTTATAAACCCTGTTTTATATTATGATTGATAGTGAAACTAAAGTTTCAAATTCACAATATTTGGTTATGCAATCAAACAAAAAATTAATTTACAAATGGTTGCAACACATGAGCTACCTTTTGTATGCTTGCAGGATTATATAATCTGAAAAACCGAAAATTCATGGTTTTTTTTAAAATAACAACTTGTTATCATACAAGTATATTTTAAAATTGGGTTCATTCTATCTTCAAAAATAGCAGTTTTGGTAATTTAAAGAAATTTCTATTCTCAGTAATGGCAGCCATCTTGGATGAATGGTAGGACTGTCAGACACAATTGTGAAAGGAGACCACCCAATGATTATCTTGGCCACACTAATCACGACAAACCAATTAAAATTAGATATTTGTTGTATTTTTTGTTCGTGATACATACTCGGACATGATCCCAAACGGGATGTCGTTAGATGTTATGGTATCGCTAAAAAAGAAAAAAAGATACAACAAACATCTAATTTTAATTAGATTGTAATGACGATGACAGACAGACAGACTAAAAGGTATTGGACATGGAGAGATGCTGTATGATGCTAAAAATCTCACATGACCTGAGGCCAGTTTAACAATATATGTATAATGACAACGGTAGTATAAATTGATCCGTCAGACAGGATAGATGCTGCATGATGCTAAAAAGCATTAACAATGTACATGTATGTATAATGACAACAGTAGTATAAATTTTCAATAAAATACATTCTCTATAAGTCTGACAACTTGTTAACAAATATAACAAAATTCATCAACAACAAATATTATTTTGAAAGGCCTTGAATTTGGCAATGGGCTCATAATTCTTTGGTTTTTTCTATATGCATATCTTAACTAAATTCATCAACAACAAACATTATTTTGAAAGGCCTTGAATTTGGCAATGGGCTCATAATTCTTTGGTTTTTTCTATATGCATATCTTAACTAAATTCATTAACAACAAACATTATTTTGAAAGGCCTTGAATTTGGCAATGGGCTCATAATTCTTTGGTTTTTTCTATATGCATATCTTAACTAAATTCATCAACAACAAACATTGTTTTGAAAGGCCTTGAATTTGGCAATGGGTTCATAATTCTTTGGTTTTTTCTATATGCATATCTTAACTAAATTCATCAACAACAAACATTGTTTTGAAAGGCCTTGAATTTGGCAATGGGCTCATAATTCTTTGGTTTTTTTCTATATGCATTCTATGTCCATAAACAAGAAAGAAAAGAAAGATTTAACTAACTGGACAACTGGTTTTATCGTAAAATGGTAAAAGAAAATAAAAAATTAACGAGTACAACATAGGCATTTTATTGAAAATGCAACAACTGGTTTTATCGGTACAATGGTAAAAAAATATTTCAACGAGTGCAAACATTGGCATCATATTTTCATATGGCTTTTCTTGTCAATTTGTAAAAGTGTATATCTTTACAATACCCTTCTATACAATATTATAACCATGGTTTTCTATGTAATTGGTTTTACAGCAGTCTCCCTCTTTCGATTCCCTCCCATTAAAGGCCACCCCTCTTATCAGGACAAATTTCAGATGTACTGAGATAGTAAAATACTATCCCCCTCAAGAGAAGCCACCTCTCTTATAAGGACACTGCACGTTTTACACAATATCTTGATGACAGATCTCATATCATTACAACACAATGGTTATCACAACTTGTAAGGTACAGCTAACAATCTAATTAAAACTGTCACATTTATATTTGTTTGGTTTCAGTCTTACATCTAACAGTATCCATCCTGTATGGGGTTATGTCAGGCAGTGCCATCATAAGGCATGGGCATGCCGGGCAGTTGCCCCATGAGCATAGGGACCCCATGTTAATCTCCCATGAGCATCCATAGGGGCCCCATTCTAATCTATGTTTGTTGTGAACAGCATGTTTTTAATTTTTAAAGACTGATTTTGTTGAAAGAACCAATACAATTAATGTATGCTTAATTTTATCGACATTTACATTTTTATTCCTCTGAGTGGTTGTGTAGGTAGTGGTCCCAGTGCACTGCTTTTCCCAGGGGCCTATAATGCTATTAAGATGGCTCTGATGTCAGGTAACTAACGGTTCATTAATTTTTGACCTGTCCAATCATTTACAAGACAGTTATATAATTTGACCAATCAAACATAGCTCTCAGCATATGATCTGTTTAAATATAGAAGAATTTGGTCATTGATTGGTTGGTTGAAAATATGACCCCTGAAGTGACCCTATACTGGATATTGTTACTGATTGGATGGTTGAAAAAATGACCCCTGAAGTGACACCATACTGGATATTGTTACTGATTGGTTAGTTGAAAATATGACCCCTGAAGTGACCTCATACTGGATATTGTTAGATGTTAGTATATAGCTAAAAAAATCTAGTTTTAATTAGACTGGTACAGCTAAGATAAGTAATAATTATACATACAATCACAACAAGAACATTACATTCAGACTGATATATCATAAACCTGAGTGAAGGGAGATAACTGGTAACTGTAAACAACTAAAACTTTAATCTCCAATCCTGCACAAATCTGACAAACTAAAAATCTTAATGGGACTAAAAAAAAAGACAAATCTTTTTAGTCCCTCTTAAAGGTATAATGTCATTGATTTTGGTGATTTTTTTTGGTTCAGATATTTTTTTACAAGGGGTACATTAAAAAAATTTAATTAACAATACTTTTCCAGTTTTATCTCTTTTTTTTTTCTTGAAAACACATCATGAACATAAATTCCTGTCTGTACGATATACGCCCCTATTCATATGACCTTAGGTGACCCTTCACTATGGCGTATGCATGCACAAAGTCTGTTGTTGGAGGAAAATATGTTTGGCGATGAAAAACCTGCTCATGGTCATACGAAAATTTTAACTGATTCTGCTAGAAAAAGAAACGGGAAAGAAGTTTTGCCGAATTATAATAAAACAAGAATTAAGATAGGGCACCAACATGTCCGTTGGATGGAATTGAAGGAAGCGTTGAGAGTTCAAACTCATGCTGTAAACATCAGTGCCATTACGCATGTATATTGTAGTTCGCAAATTGGGACATGCATACTTAATGATGTTGGGAGACTAGCTGCACACAAAAAAACAATGAAAATACACGGGTTTTGGTCGAATCTCGCCATACGACCTTTTATACTCACTTTAGGATGGTTTTTATTAACCTTTAACGCATAACAAATTACCAAAATCAATGACATTATCCCTTTAACGGGACTAAATTTAGAAAAAAAAACAAAACAATTTAGTCCCTCTTTATACATGATTACAATTTAACCTGCTTACCTTCAACTTGTTACAAAAACCTAGTTCAAATTCTTCATACATAAAATACAACCTTTTACAAATATCGCAACTTCCAAATAAATAATATACAATTCAATACAAATATAACAATAAAACTGGTATTTATCATTGTTTTGCTTAATACACTGTCTGAAATATAGCAGGTTATTCTCATGGAATAAAAATTATACCGGTAGTGTTTTTTTTATTATTATCATGATTAATAAATAAATGCTAAAATTAAAGCCATTCAAAAATAAACGGCCAAATGATCATGATCACGTTCGTGAAAATATAAAATGATATACATGCACCAAAATAACCTGCTATGTGGAGACCTTGTATAAAGTTTGTAAATGTGTAAAATCAGAAACAAACATCCAATATTTACCAGTAGCATGGGGATCCTATGGTACCGTGGTAATTAAATGTGGTTGAAATAGCACTTGAATACACAGTACCATAGAACCCAAGTTACCATAGCATCAGAATGTTAATTGAAATATTTTTTATTTTAGTAGCATGGGGCCCTATGGTATTGTGGTATTTAAAATAAAAAAAAATCGCAGCAAAAGGTGGTTGACATAGCACTTGAATACACTACCATAGAACCCTTGATACAATAGCATCAGAATATTAATTAAAATAGTATTTATTTTAGTAGCATGTAAACAAAAGGCCACCATTTTGCTATTTCAGATTATCACAAATCACAAAAAAAAATTCTCAAAACACTTGAAAGATATAATACTGGTGTAAAAAACAAGATTTCATTGTGAAATCAAATCAGAAATATTTTTGGTATTGAGAGTCTCAAGGCTAGCAAACACATGCAAGCCTTTCAATAAGGGGCGGTACCAGGTACCTTTACCTGCATAAAATGGTATTTGGTACCTCCTGATTTTAAACAGTGTTATATAGGATATTCCTGAATATTGTACAAATTTTAACAAAAAGTACCGCCTGTAAATAGTGAGGTACTGGTAGATTTGGAAAATATTGAAAGTCCTGCACATGTGTCATTTAAATGGACAAACATGTACCTTAATTTGAAATATAGCATGAAGAATGAAAAGGACTAATTAATATTAGATGTTTGTTGTATATTTATTTAAAAAAAATTCTTGTCGACACACTAACATATTCTGACGTCCTGTATTACTAAGGGGGTAATGTCATGTAACCTTTCATTCATCTGACAGTTCAATCATATTCAAGACAGTTAAATATATTGACCAATCACACAATGGGTTTTGGCATGTACTCTATTTTGATACCTACAGATTTAGTAAGCTTATCGCTGATTGGTTATGGTAGGTTGAAAATATGAACCCAGTGACGTGACCATATACATATACAAGACAGTTAAATATACTGATCAATCACACAATGGGTCTCTATTTTGATACCTAAAGATTTAGTAAGCTTATCGCTGATTGGTAGGTTGAAAATATGAACCTTGACATGACCCTCCCTATATGTGATGTTGTTAGATGTTAGTGTAGATCTCCAAAGAATTTTTTTTATGAAAATACAACAAACACCTGATTTAATTAAGATTGAATGATAAATGAAAATGAGTTCATCAGTTGCAATTAAGTATGCCATGATGGAAAAGTTTAACTGCAATATTTACAGATTAAGAAAGAATGGAATGTAAATCATTTTAGTCTGGAGTAAGATGTCAGATGCTGTATCTATTTCTGGCAGTTGTAGCAAAAGGTTGTGCAGACGACTAAAGCTGTTTCCATGGTGACAGGAGATAAACCAACTCAAGGCTTCAATGTAACGAAGATGAATTTTTGATACTACTTCATTCCTTTCATCTTTGCCTACAATAAAAACTCATGAATGCCCGTAGTCAAGAAAATCTTAGGAATCATCAATTTCTTCATAAATATAAATATGATTTTTAACCTGGAAATTTGACCATTTTATTTTATTCAATATTTTTTTACAACAGTGGCCAATTTAAAGATGACAGGTCACGTGAGAGTTTCATATGCAACACAAACACAACCTGTTTATAATCAATTAGTTTGTGAGTAATTGTTGTTTAATACTAACTGAGCAATTTTTCAGCAATATCATGGTGGGAATAAGTTACCATTCAATGAGACGATAATGAATTCCAATTTGTACTACCGTTTTTTGGTACGTATAGAACACGGTCTTATGCTTTAAAATGATAATTTGTAGGTGGGGTGCGTTTTATGCAAAAGAGCAAGTACTAGACACTTTTTTTCAGGTCATGCAGAGAGTTGCAGGTAGCATAGCTTTGAGTTCACGGACGGCAATAAACTAACAGGCTTAGTTGAATTTAGTGCTAGTTCACTGAAACAACAGTCTGTGGGTAGACATGTTGCTCCACTTGGACACATTATCCTAATTCCTAGCCAACAAATATCTGCTCTTGCTGCATGCTTAGCGGAGAAGCAACAAATACTAATTTTATAGCCTTTAGATTAACCTGGCCGTGGCTCGAGCCCGCGATCTATCACACTCCAATCAAGCACGCTAATCATTGCACCACTGATACACTTCTGCTCACTTGACGTTAAACAACATTCACTTGCAGCAGGGGGTGAACTTAGGTGCTCCGGAAGGGTAAGCAATTACTGTTCTACTAGTGACACCCATCATGATACTCTAGTTGCAAACCAGGTGATAAGAAGTCATGAATGAATGAATTCCCGGCTTTTAGTGGGGTTTGTGTTGCTCAATCTAGTTTTCTGTGTAGTGTTTTGTAGATCATTGAATTGCTTGTCCTTTCGAATTCGGCCAGTGTGTTGTCTGTCTTCGCTTTACAGCTTCTGATTACCCCATTGGTTGGTTGGTTTATGGTGCTTAACGCCACTTTCAACAATATTTCAGTTATATCGTGGCTGTCAGTTTTATTGGTGGAGGAAACCGGACTA
The DNA here is from genome assembly GCA_963383655.1 of Bathymodiolus septemdierum. NCBI lineage: Eukaryota > Metazoa > Mollusca > Bivalvia > Mytilida > Modiolidae > Bathymodiolus > Bathymodiolus septemdierum. Next base: position 9,371,858 of record OY726528.1, read on the forward strand.
TCCAGAGAAAACCACAGACTTTATCACATCATGTTTTGAGTACACCTCGATATGAACATGGTTCGAACTCACAATCTTAGTGGTAATAAATAAAACTACCATATGATCACGACGGCCCTGTTTACCCCTTTGGTATCTTCAAACTTTTCAGACATGTCAAAGTATACTTAGTAGTCTACTTACCTTGATTAAGTAGTAAAATTGCCTGCAAACAGGCATATTCTTCTCTCTTCAAGGTCATCAAATTAAACATAAACATGATCTTACAGATGTGCTTGATGAACTCTACCATTATAGAGTTAATTTTGTCTGTTCCTATTTGTATGTCAAATAATTTGCTTAAACACCTCTTCACATTTGTAAATTTTTGTTGATGAAACTCTTCAAATGTAACGTTAATTTGATCACCAGCAAGTACCTGTTGTGAGGATGTGACAAGTAAAAGCAGCTTATGCCATTTTTCTGTTAGAAGTTGAGAATGAACTTCAACAGGTATTTCCTTATAAAAGGGTAGATGTCTTGTCCATAATACCAGCTTACTGACAATACTGTCGCCTAGGTTACACATATTCTTCATCACGTTCGCTGCCGAGTCATTTATCATTTCCATATCAAATTCAATATGCAAATATTTCAAACAATCGACAATTTCTTCCACGATGAGCCGATTATTAGTCGGTTTTACAGACATCTGCTTGGGGAGTGTGGTTTGGTGTTCAGTTGAGCTTAGTGAGGGCAAATAGGAATCAAGTTCGGTTCGATCTACAGAATATTGTTTATATTCGGAACATTTTTCTTCTTGATCATGTTCACTGGTTGCAGTGTAATTTTTCACGTTTACATGAACTTGTTGACCCCACTGGGTTAATTCTGTGTTACCATGGAGCTGTTTTCTTGTATTATCTACCATGGTCATACAAAAATGTGGATTTTCATAACTAACTGATGAAATTGATGGTGGATGACAAAATGTTTCCTGTAAAAATTCTGAACTACTGGTATCTATGGATATGATCTCTTTCGGGCGAGACATTTCTACATGTGAACACAACTGACTTTCAGATCTACTCTCCGTAGAAAAGACTGTATTATCAGCGCTGAATAAATCTGTTGGGTATTTGTTTTTCGCCTCCTCGTCGCATTTTTTATAATTGTTCAATAATAGATTTTGAGCGGTTTTCATCACTCCTGAAATTTTTTCAACGTTTGGAGGCAGTGAAATTTTTTTTGTATTGACCCATAAGCTAGTAGGATCATACTCAATATCTTGATTTCCCGGAATTTTTTCAAGGTCAAGGCTTTTTTGTTTTTGTTTCATGGTATTCGACATACATGAAGCAAAATCTGAAGATTCAGATTCATTCAGATGTTTATAACTTTTGAACACATCATGTGGTTTTGATTTTAATATTGTTAAATGTTTTGTAGAAATTGGGACATTTGAGGTATCATGTGACTTTGATCCTTTATATGATTGGTTGGAATGTGACTTTAATCCTTTATACAATTGGTTGGGATGTGATTTCAAGGGTTCTGATGTCATTACTTTCATAGTTGGGTCGCTGGTCTTCAGACGACTTTTCTGTGTAGCACTGGGTAAGCTAGGATTCATACCTTGCAGTAGATTTAAATTTGGATTTTTACCGAGATAATGCGTGCTCTCATTCAACATACTTGGTTTATTAAAATCAAAATGGGACCAAGGTAAACTTTTATTAATTTGTTGATGAAATTGTATAGATTCTGGTGAATCGGGTACGCAACCCATTGAGCTAGAAGTACTTGACCTTTTGTGACCTTGACGTTTAGAATACGACATTGTAGACTTTGTTTCGTCCTCCCAATCAAAGTATGATCTTTTTAGCACTTCATTTTTATTTTGTGAACAAAATTTTGAGCTTTCTTGTTCAATGGAAACATACTTCCCGCTTCCTTTATGCTTTGGTAAACCCAAATGTTGATGCGCGAAACCAAATCTTTCGGTGTAGTTTTCTTCGTGAATGGTCTCGTTTATTAAACTTTGACCTTCGGCGCTACATGATGATTCTTCTTGGTCAATGATTTCTTCATATGATTTTTCACTTGATTTCCACATTGAAAACAAATCATCCTTCGCCTTCCCATCATGCCTTGTCATCACTTCCTGTTCATGAGGAAGAGAATGTAACATTTTTTCTAATTTTAATAATTCTTGTTGATTTCTGGTATTTTCTGAATATTCAAGTTTTGAGCTCAGTATATGACAAAGAAATTGATTTTTTGAAGCAACAGAACTTTGTAATTCAAACGAAGTGCGTCTTTTGTGAAAATTCTCTGTTCTCAAATCGCTATGCTTAGTTTTATCTTCAATTTCAACTGATGGTTTCAAAGACTCAGTTTTACCCATTTCTTCTACACAAACATTGTAGGGTAAAGTTTTTTCAACCAGAGTCTCGATGGATTTGGTAACGAGCTGATTTTCACTTATTTTCACCTTGCCGACCTTTTCTTTGTAAACTGATGTCATGTCTTGTTTTCTTTTATACTTCTTATACTTTACCTGAAAAAAATAATTTGTTCTTTTATTGTTCTGAACATAGGGTTAGGGTTACAGTCAGGGTCATCTTAACAGCATAATAGGCCTCCGGGAAAAGCAATGCACTGGGGCCCCTACCTACACAACCACTCACAGGAATAAAAATATAAATAGTTATATTTATTGTATTGGTATTCCCAACAAAATCAGTGTTTAAACATTAAAGAACATGCTGTACACAACATACATAGATTAGAGCGGGCCCCTATGCTAGTGGGGCCCCCGGGCAACTGCCCAACATGACCATGTGTTAAGATGGCAATGGTTACAGTGATTAACGTCATCTTGAACAATATTTTTTTATAGCTGCCAAACTCCAAACACATTATCCACTATGATCCACGGTCAGGCTTTCCGTATTATAACCTGACAACTGCCATCAAAAGGGTTCCCCTATCCTTTTGTTAACAGTATTGGTTTGTTTTATCAGACATTATTTATATAAATGCGAAATCAATATAATACATGAAAATAAGTATTCGTTTGAACTTTCTAATACTGGAATTTAATAAACTCCCGATACATAAACACATGTACGTAATACACATATGCGAATGACATGCTTCATTCTTTCGATAATTATGTGAGTGAGTGAGTGAGCGAGTGCAATTTTTCAGCTACGGTATATCATGGAGAGAATAAGTTAATTTTCAATGAATTGATAATGATGTGATATACAGCATTATATCTAAAGACTTGATAATTTCCTTTACATATCTTGCTTAATTGCAAACTACCTGTAAATGGGTTTAGCAATTATAATAACAACAATTACATAGAACAAACCTTGATAATTAGATATAATATTTACTTTACAAGATCAGGGTTAGGGTTAGGGTTATGGAGTGTAATGGGAAGGCTCCACTACCTAAGATTATAGGACCCGTAGTAGGTTCATAACCACCTCTGCTAACTGCATTAGTGGAGATCTCCTTTAGCTCATTTGGTAGAGCAGTGGCTTACAGTGCGAGAGATCCCGGGATCGAATCCCATCGGGGACATTGCATTTTTAGGAAGTAAAACATGCTCTACTGTTGGCGCCAACTAAATAACACATGAGGGTCAGAAAAAGAAAACTGGTCGGTATTTGAGGTATCGTCATCAAGGTATGATGACTCTTGATATGGGTGGAGTGTAATGGGAATGCTCCACGACCTAAGTTATAGGAACTGTAGTAGGTTCATAACCACCTTTGCTAACTGCGTTATTGGAAATTTCCTTTAGCTCATTTGGTAGAGCGGTGGCTTACAGTGCAAGAGGTCCTGGGATCGAATCCCATCGGGGACATTGCCATTTTCTGAGGTAAAACATGCTCTTCTGTTACAAGTGTTTAATGCCATTTTTAACCATATTAAAGTTATATTGTGGCAGTCAGTTTTATTGGTGGAGGAAACAGAGTACCCACAGAAAACCACCGACCTGTCGTAAGTCACTGACAAACTTTATCATATAGTGTTGTATCAAGCACACTTCATCATGAGCTGGATGCAAACTCACAACATTAGTGGTGATAGGCACTGATTACATAGGTAGTTGTAAATCCAACTACCATACGATCACGATCATGACGGCCCTTCTGAATATATAACAAGTTCATACATACATCATTGGAGTTGAAAAGGGAGATCACTCAATAAGTACTTTTATTGTTCTAAATATATAACAATCCCATACAGACATCATTGTAGTTGAGAAGGGAGATAACTCAATAAGTACTTTTATTGTTCTAAATATATAACAACCCCATAGACATCATTGTAGTTGAGAAGGGAGATAACTCAATAAGTACTTTTATTGTTCTAAATATATAACAACTTCATACAGACATCATTGTAGTTGAGAAGGGAGACAACTCAATAAGTACTTTTATTGTTCTGAATATATAACAACTTCATACAGACGTCATTGGAGTTGAAAAGGGAGACAACTCAATAAGTACTTTTATTGTTCTGAATATATAACAACTTCATACAGACATCATTGGAGTTGAAAAGGGAGACAACTCAATAAGTACTTTTATTGTTCTGAATATAATATGAAACCGGCACGGTCATAAATGCTCGTGCATCTGAAAATTATCTGGCAATTTCATGCTCATCCAGTGCATCAAAAAGTGTCAAGATTTTTTGGACTGAGATATATTGGGGACAACTTTTTTTTAGGGCCGAAATCTAGTCTCATTCAATCGAGCTTACTTACTTACTTACTTACTTACTAGCTGTCGTTCCTTTATTCGAGTTATCGTTCCTTACGAAATCTCAAAAGTTAATTTCCGCGTAGAAACAAAAATTCTTGTCAGTATGTCAGAAGAGATTTAATAAATTAAAAAAATATCAATATAAGTAAAACAAGCTAACAAAATGACTTTTATTACACACGGGTTCCGGGTTTCATTGGTATCGGATGTACGAGAGAGGGTACAAGACTTCAGGATCACCTTTGCGCTTTATGTTAAGAAGATCCTCATTAGTTGAGTGTGTTAGTGTGTTACACGGAACCAGTGTTTACAAAGCGTTGATTTTTTTTTTATTTGTCAATATATCCAGCCATGTTTGTCAAAAAATCCTAAGTACACATTTTATACCATAAAGAGCTCGCTAACGCTCGCATATAACAACCTCATACAGACATCATTAGGTTAGGGGTATGGTGTTTAACACCATTTCAACAATATTTAAGTTATATAACCACCAACTTGTCCAAATTCACTGACACACTTTATCACATATTGTTGTTTGAAGTACACCTAGCTATGAGTAGGATTCGAACTCACAACTTTAGTGGTGATAGGCACTGATTGCACAGGTAGTTGTAAATCCAAATACCATACAATCACGATCACAATGCACCCTAAAAATGTGTAACAATCACAAGACAATAGTCAAATTGACCCTTAGATCTACTCAAACGGTTGCCTCCTAAACATATTATATACACTGGGAAATTGCATACCTTGTACAAGTTGTATACAGCTCCTGAGTTTCTACCTCCTGGCATCCTATCTTCTCTCACAGCTGTAAGATAAAACAAAATGTAATTTATTAAACATTCTCCTTTGCATATTCTAAATACGAAAAACAGAAAAGTTTGAAGGACAGACAATATGCTGGCCAAAAGAAAACTAGAGGCTCCCCTGGTTTTCCATTTGACTTCTAAATTTAATAGATTTCTTTTTATGGCATTTGAAATTTCTGATAATAGTAATGGTGGCCATCTTGGATGGAGGACGGAGGGTGGGGGTGTCACACATAATTTTTTAAATGGACCAGCTAAAGATCATTGCAGCTCCAGTTTCTGACCAGAAGATTGCAATGTGATTTTTTTATCTTAAAATATGCATAATCGGTATAAATTGACTGAAAAAAAAATTCAAAGAAAACTAGAGGCTAGGAAAAAAATATTCTATTCATTTCACATAGGGTCCTATGTTAATCTTTAATCCATTAAAATATGTTTGGCTTGGGTTTATGGTGTTTAACAATATTTCAGTTATATCATGATGGTCAGTTTTATTTGTGGAGGAAGTACTGAAGAAAACCATCGACCTGTCGCAAGTTACTGACAAACTTTATCGCATAATGTTGTGTCAAGCATACCGTGCCATGAGTGGGATTCCAACTCATAACTTTAGTGGTGATAGGCACTGATTGCATAAGTAGTTGTAAATCCAACTACCATACGATCACGATTAAGACCACGGTGGCCCCCCCATGCAAAAGTAAAAGCTACAAGAAATCAGTAGTCATACCCCAGAGAGTAATTTTCAAAAGGAATTCAATTAAAAAAAAAAACGGCATACAAAGCTGACTTAAAGTAAAAATGGTATCATTTTGGGTGTTGGTCCCCTTTGGCTCCGTTATACCTCTTTTATATAAGAAACCACAAGAACTAGGTCAAATCTGGCTGCAACAAAATTGCAGGCATGAAATTTCTTAATGAATCTGTAGAAAAAAAACCAATCAAAATTGGACTTTAAATAACAATTATAAATGTTTGGGCTTTGGCTACATTTTGACCCCTTATATATTGGAAACATTAAGAGCCATGAAAAAATCTGGTTTAATTTGGTTGTTCAGCGATTTCAGAGGAGAAGATCTAAATGTGAAAGTTTACGATGGTAAAAAACAAGTTTCCAAATTACATATTTATCACTAAAATTATAAAAATCCAACAGTCTAATGTAAGGTTCAGAGATCAAAGAAAATTAACACTAACTCATCAATCCCAAAAAACAATGAATATCTATATATCAAAAATGGCAGCCATTTTGGACAGGGGGAACCAGGTCAAGGGACATAATTAATGAAGGGCCTGATTACCAAAGGACTATTTGTATAAAATTTTGTTTCATTTCACACAGCGATTGATGAAAATCATTCTTGCTAGATTTGCTTACAATGAAAACCTTGATTTAAATAATCGGTCACAGCAGTAATCTTGGATAGTGGATCAGATTAAAAGATCATCCAAGAATTATTTGTACCAATTCTAGCTTCAATCTGTTTGGTTTGATTTATGGTGTTTAACGTCGCTTTCAACAATATTTCAGTTATATCGTGGCGGTCAGTTTTATTGGTGGAGGTGACCTGAATGCCCATAGAAAACCATTGACCTGTCTGATGTCACTTACAAACTTTATCACATAATAAAGTATCAAGTACATCTCTCCATGAACGGGGTTCAAACTCACAACTTTAGTGGTGATAGGAACTGATTACACAGGTAGTTATAAATCCAACTACAATACAATCACATAATCTCATTTTCAATCAATCAGAAGCTTCAGCAGACATATTGGATTCCAGGTAAACTTACCAGACACAATTTTGATAGAAGACCATCCAAGGAGGATTATAGCCAATTTTGTCCAAAATGTTAGAGGAGATGAAAGTTTTTCAACTTAGATCCATTATGAACTCTTGAATGATAAAATAGTAAATCATCAACTTATTACGGGTAATAGAATATAACTAAATAACACAGCACCAAAAAAAATTAGGAAAATCAGAATAGATATTGAACTAATCATGGGAATGCAGAAGCAGATTTGAACTCATTTTGACTAATTATAGCAGAAATAGACAATTAAAGAAATGTTTAATTTTAGTAATGGCTGCCATTTTGAATGGAGGACATGATTTTATAGGAGGTCATCCAAGGACCATCCCAACCAAAATTAAATTGGATAAGAAAGAAAAAAGTTCAAATTGTGATATTTCTCCTTTTTTCCCACTTTTATGTCATAATAACACTATAAATTTTCATCAAAGGGATTATGCTAAGGAATTATTAAAACTAGAGGCTCACAAGGCTGAGTCTGTGTCACTCACCTTTCATTCTGCTTTGAGGAAATTTAATACAGAACCCCCCATACATTTAGGTGCTTCCCACCAAGTTTTGGTCATTTGGCTAAACAGTTACAAAGAGGAAGATATTTATAAATCGACCAATCAGAAACAAGAATGGCCTGTGGCGGCCATGTTTATTGACGAATCGGAACTAAATAAGCAATCTTTATAGATGACCTTCCAAGGATGCTTCCTACCATGTTTCGATTCATTCGGCAGAGCAGTTTCAGAGAAGAAGATTTTTTAGAAATCAACCAATCAGAAACAAGAATTGCCTGTGGTGGCCATGTTTGTAAACGAATTGGAACTAAATAAGCAATCTTTATAGAGGACCTTTCATGGATGCTTCCTACCAAATTTTGATTCATTTGGCCAAGCGGTTACAGAGGAAAAGATTTTTTAGAAATCAACCAATCAGAAACAAGAATTGTTTGTGGCGGACATGTTTGTAAACGGATCGGAACTAAATGAGCACTCTTTATAGGGCCATGCAGTTTCAGAGGAGAAGATTAAAAAATATCGGCCAATCAGAAACAAAAATTGCCTATGGCGGCCATGTTTGTTAATGGATCGGGACAAAATGAGCAATCTTTAGAGGGAACCTTCCATAGATGCTTCCTACTAGGTATCACTTCATTTGGCTGAGGGGTTTCAGAGGAGAAGATTAAAATGTGAAAAGTTAACAGACGACTGACGCTGAGTGATGGCAAAAGCTCACATTGCCTTTGACAAGGTGAGCTAAAAAAGAAAAACCTCTTCAGAAATGGACAATCACCAGCTGTCCCAATTTTTCAAATTAGATCCTAACTCTTGAATAATAAAGTATAGCTGCAATACTGTAGCTCCTGTGACAAACTTGTGTCTCGGCGGAGCTACAAAGCGGTCCCATTCGTCACAATGGAGCAAAAAATAAATTGCAGTTGAAACATAAAAACTCACTATTTACGCTTCAAACATTTCATTATAACTATTACTGATGATTCCAGTCCTTGTTAAATTGGTTTGGCTGAGAAATCATATGCATGCTTTTCAAAGGTAGCAATAACCTTGTTCAAATTTATCGATCGTTCGCCATAATGTGTATCATGTGACATAAACGGAAACCAGAGTTTTTCTAAATATGGTATTTCTTACTACGATGTTTCTACGGCTGATGTAAACATTCATGCCTCTAATCGCCAAATATGGTATCGACATCCAAATAAGGAAAATACCAAAGTGAGGCTTTGACCGGAAATGACCACAAATGACAAAATTCAAAATGTCCAGTAAACATGGATTTTTATTTTGTTGGAATTACATTCTAAAATACCGGTAGGTGATAACAACTTGCTATAATAGTGGACAAACGGAAAGGTTATGTCTTATTATTGATAAATACAGAAACTCTGTAAGCGAGCGCAAAAAATCTCGGCGGCTGTTCCATTACGTGTAATGGCATCCCGTTAAAACCCTTGCGAGTAAGCGAGCATTTAGGGTTTTATTATTAGAACTAAATAAAGTAGTAAAAAGCAATTAACTTCTTCAGGGTAATAGATTATGTATGTGCATCCAGTTAAATGGAAAAATAATTAAATGATTGCAGCCTATTTTTCAAAATTGCAGTGGTGGTGTAATGGATAGCATGCTCATCTTTTGAGTGTGGTAGATCGTGGGTTTGAGCCCTGGTCATGTCAAATCAAAGACTATAAAATTGGTTTTTGTTGCTTCTCCGTTAAGCATGCATCACTCAGCAGTAAGAGCGAAGACTGGTCGGCTCGGAATCAGAATAGTGTGTCGGAGTGGAAAGACATATCTATCCGCTCACTGATGTTTCAGAGAGCTAGCAAGTTATAAAAATCCAACTAAGTGTGTTGATCTAGTACAAAGCAGACATCATCATCATCATCTCATCAAAAATGTAACTTGTTCTCACCATGATATAGCGGAAAAATTTGTGTGGAGTTGGCGCTAAACAACAATCACTTACTCAGGGCATTCCACAGCAGCTGGGAACAGGGCAAATTGCTGGTCTAATACAGTTGTTTCGAATTATGTCAATTCCGACCATGTTCCGTCTTTTTCGTTTCTTGACGACTTCCGGTGTTTACGCTATTACTGTGACAACGTCAGCATATCATAGTCATAGATGCAGTAGATTATAAGTAATTGTAATATGGAGACGCCAAGGAAACGGCTGAATGAATACTGGTGTTCGGTACCCCACTATCTGTCTGATATTAGAAATATATAAAGGCAGATTGTTTTCCTTTCATGATGCTGACAGCAGCAAATAAAGAAAGAAAACAAATTTAATTTTAAAGAAATAATTGTCTCTGCATTGAAGTCTTTGATACCAATAAAATAATTTAATTGATATGTCTTTTATAGAAAATGCTAAGATGTTTTAAAGTTGAGGATCGAATGCTAAAACGGCACATATCGATTGGAGTTTTTGTTGTGTACATTAACACCGGAAGTCCAGTGCTTTACATTCCATCGAAATCACGTGATCTGGCGGACGAAAATAATTTTTTTTTGACGGAATGGAAATGAGTTGAATCAACCGTATTGCATTTTTCCCCCGGTAACTTTGTTTTCAAAAATGTAAATGTCAAAGTGAAAGTAAAATATGTCTTTGCTTTGTACACTGGTTTATCTTTTGCTCAAATTGGGAATCAAAATAAGGGGATAAGAATGAAAATTTGTGAATTTTGCATGATTTTAGAATATTTTTCATTGGAAAAGGGTCCCTTTACCGGATCCTGGGGAAGGCTAGAACAATTCCTGCCTTCCTTACTTTAGGATTATCACCTCCTACTTGAAAATGACATCCATTTCCTTAAAATCTGCACCATTTCCATTGAAATTTTCAGAAATTCTACAGGTGACGGGCCCATTAAAAAAACAACACATCTCTGGCCTCTAGACTTACACTTATTTCCATCCCTGTCACTCACTCCTATTTTCCAAAATCAACTTACCTGCTAACACCATACCAACTTTAAGGCATTTCTTAAACCTACAATACTGACAGCGGTTTCTCTGGAGACGGTTCATTTCACAGTCTTCTTTTCCTGAACACTTGTATACTCTTCTGCCTTGAACTGTTCTCTTGAAGAATCCTTTACATCTGCAAATAAATTAAAAATATTTCAAGAACGATTGGGTTTAGTTTATGGTGCTTAATGCCACTTTCAACAATATTTCAGGTATTCTTTTCTATTTCTTTACTGCCTAGGGCTAAACTCATCACAGGCAGGTGATATCATCAAGTGGTGTTGGTTAAAAGATCCATGGATCATATTTACAATTAAAAACAAAAGATTCGCAGTATCTAGGCTGTGAGAAGTTGTAGACGGGAGCTGAACTCGTCTACAGTTTTGACGTGTACAAGTTCGGGTGGTACTCTGATGGTACATGGAATAAAACTGTTCTTGTACTGCTCGTAGTTTGCCGGTAGCTGAATACGTGCTTGATCATGAGTTCTGGTGAAACGTATTGGAGTCTGAACGTAGTCAGGAATTATAACTGGTGTAAGTTGGTTTATGGCATTGTAGAAATTGGTCAATCTGCGGTTTTTTCTTCTTTGTTGTAGGGGTTGCCAGTCTAGCTCTGTAAGAATTGATGTTACGCTTTCTGTATACTGATATTTCCCATGTATACAAATCTGGCACCTTTTCACTGGACCTTCTCAAGCTGGTTTATGTCTTGTTTTAAGTATGGGTCTCAAACAGACGACACATACTCTTAATGTGGTCGGACTAATGATGTAAAAGCCCTGCTTTTAACTTCTGTTGAACAGTTGTAAAGATGTCTTCGCAGTAGGTTTAATATTTTATTAGCCTTGCCTGTGATGTTGCTGATGTGTATTATCCAGGTTAGATCAGAAGTTAACTCTAATCCCAAGTATGGATGGCTAGGAACTTAGGACAGCTTCTTACCCTCGATGTGATATGATGTTTCTATGTTGGTTCTATGTCTTGTTATTTTCAGTAGGTGGCATTTATCAGCGTTGAAGCTCATTAACCAAGTATTGGACCATTCTATCATCCTGCTTAGATCAGCTTGTAGTTGTTCTTCATCCTCTCTAGTTTTGATGGTACGGTAAAGAATGCAATCGTTAGCAAATAGCTTAATGTTTGTTTGTGGTGATATTTTGTCCCCAATATCGTTCACATAAAGTAAGAACATTAGTGGCCCGGGCACAGTTCCCTGTGGTACACCAGACAGCACCGGAGAATCTGGTGAAGATGAACCATTCAGGACTACTTTTTGGTTGCGATGGCAAAGCCATGATTCGATCTACTTGTTGGTCTTTCCACCGATACCATAATGGTTTAATTTACTGAGTAAGCGTCTGTGTGGAAGTGTCGAAAGCCTTGCTAAAATCAAGGATTAGCAAGTCAGTTGCTGTGCACATATCGAGTCGTCTGGATAGGTCCTCTACTGTGTTCAGGAGTTGGGTTTCACAAGAGTGGTTTGCTCTAAAGCCATGTTGAAATTTTACTAAGATGTTCTGTTGGTCTAGGTGTTTCATAATTTGGCTAAATAGTATATGTTCCATTGTTTTGCATAGAATACAGGTCTATAATTGGACGGTTTGGTCTTATCTCCTTTCTTAAATACTGCTGTTATGTTTGCCTGTGTCCAATCAGTTGGTACGGTTCCTGTGTCATGATTGCTGGAATATTACACTTAACACAGGTGGTATCTCACTGGCAACGAGTTTAAGGATCCTAGTCGGAAGTAAGTCTGGCCCACTGGCCTTTGTTCCATTGAAGGTGAATTCAAAGTCTGACATGGGTGTTTCTGGTTTACCTTCGATGCTTGGTAAATTTCCTGTTGGTTCTTTAGTAAAAACTTATGTGTGTTGGTTGCTTAAGAGCTTCAGCTTTTTCTGTTGGATCACTTAATATGTTGGTATGTGGCTTTAGCACTGGGATATTACTAGTGCCTCATTTTTTTATGTTTGATGTAACCATGAAATTGTTTAGGGTTTTCCTAAATGTCAGTATTCAACATGTTATCAACATAATTTCGATGTGCTGTTTCTAGAGAGTTCTTTACTAGTTGATTGAGTTTTAGATATCGTCTCCAAGAGTGACCATTTTTCTTTTTCTTTCCTGCATTATAGGCTCTTCTCTATTTCCTAATTAACCTTTTTATTTCTGTTGTTATCCAGGGAAGATTCCACCTAGATGAGATCTTTTTCTGGGGAATATGTTTTTTCATGGCTTCAATAAGTGTAACTTTAAAGTTTGTCCAGTTTTCCTCTACCGTGTTGTTTTGTGGGTTACTTTTCAAGAATTGATCACTATATTCTTTCATGTCATCTTTTACTCCTCCTATGTCCCCTATTGGTAGACATATCGGTCTGGTTTTCTTTGTCTTTTTTGTATTGGTAGACATATCGGTCTGGTTTTCTTTGTCTTTTTTGTATTGGTAGACATATCGGTCTGGTTTTCTTTGTCTTTTTTGTATTGGTAGACATATCGGTCTGGTTTTCTTTGTCTTTTTGCTGTCACATTCACATCAAACAGTACTGCGCAATGGTCGCTCATACCTGGGAGAATCTCCATGCCAGAAATGATGTCTGCGTTGGTATCAAACAGTACTGCGCAATGGTCGCTCATACCTGGGAGAATCTCCATGCCAGAAATGATGTCTGGGTTGGTATCAAACAGTACTGCGCAATGGTCGCTCATACCTGGGAGAATCTTCATGCCAGAAATGATGTCTGCGTTGGTATCAAACAGTACTGCGCAATGGTCGTTCATACCTGGGAGAATCTCCATGCCAGAAATGATGTCTGGGTTGGTATCAAACAGTACTGCGCAATGGTCGCTCATACCTGGGAGAATCTTCATGCCAGAAATGATGTCTGGGTTGGTATCAAACAGTACTGCGCAATGGTCGCTCATACCTGGGAGAATCTCCATGCCAGAAATGATGTCTGGGTTGGTATCAAACAGTACTGCGCAATGGTCGCTCATACCTGGGAGAATCTTCATGCCAGAAATGATGTCTGGGTTGGTATCAAACAGTACTGCGCAATGGTCGCTCATACCTGGGAGAATCTCCATGCCAGAAATGATGTCTGGGTTGGTATCAAACAGTACTGCGCAATGGTCGCTCATACCTGGGAGAATCTTCATGCCAGAAATGATGTCTGGGTTGGTATCAAACAGTACTGCGCAATGGTCGCTCATACCTGGGAGAATCTCCATGTCAGAAATGATGTCTGGGTTGGTATCAAACAGTACTGCGCAATGGTCGCTCATACCTGGGAGAATCTTCATGCCAGAAATGATGTCTGGGTTGGTATCAAACAGTACTGCGCAATGGTCGCTCATACCTGGGAGAATCTCCATGCCAGAAATGATGTCTGGGTTGGTATCAAACAGTACTGCGCAATGGTCGCTCATACCTGGGAGAATCTCCATGCCAGAAATGATGTCTGGGTTGGTTGTTAGTGTTAAGTCTAATATATTGTCATTTCTTGTTGGTTGGTCTGTTAACTGGCTGAGATAGTTAGCATTCATAAAGTCTATCATTGTATTATTCAGTTGGAGTGAATAGTTTGGGTTGTTTCTAATAGACATGTTGTCCCAGTTTATATCAGGTACATTAACATCACCAGTTAGTATTATGTTTGGTAATACTGTATGTTTGCATGTTAACTTTAATATTGATTCATGCAGTTTGTTGATAACATCTGGGTCATCTTTTGAAGGTGTTCTGTAGAAGGACCCAATATATAATGGTTTGCTTTTGTTAATTTCAAGTTTGATCCACACAACCTCACAAGATGTATCAAGCTCTTTTAAAGGGGTTGCTATTAAATCACTTCTTAATGTGATTAGTACTCCTCCTGCACCAAGTTTATTGTCTTTTCGATTAACGATTTCATATCCAGAATTTTCTGGTAAAATAGCAGTCACTGATAGTATTATCTAATTTTGACTCACAAATACAGAGTATCTCAGGTTTATGGTCTAGTAATTATAAGAGATTTGAGAGAAGAGCATGTCATTTATCTGATATCAAGCTGTTGCAATTTATACTCATGACTTTCAGTGTTGGTGTTTTCTGTTTTGCTGATTGTTTGTTTTGCAGGGTCACAGTGACCTCTCCTATGATGTTATCTTGGTCAGAGCTGCTTGTTTTGCAGGGGCACAGTGACCTCTTCTATGTTGTTATCTTGGTCAGAGCTGCTTGTTTTGCAGGGGTACAGTGAGCTCTCCTATGCTGTTATCTTGGTCAGAGCTGCTTGTTTTGCAGGGGCACAGTGACCTCTCCTATGCTGTTATCTTGGTCAGAACTGCTTGTTTTACTGGGGCACAGTGACCTCTCCTATGCTGTTATCTTGGTCAGAGCTGCTAATTGACGAATAACTATTTGATAGTTCAATGAGTGAGTCATTGTTATTGAAGACAGTGTTTGAAAATTGTATTGTGCCACAAGGTGGACACACCCAGTTAACTGCACTTCCAATTAACTTATTATATTGTGATGGTGGGATATCAACACATTTTATGTGACACCAATAGTCACATCTGTCGCACTGTAGGACTCGATGATTGCTCGCTACAGGTCTAGCACAAATACCACATGGAAATTTCACTGGCCCGAGTTGTACCTGGATATCGCCACTCAGTATGAGTAGGAGTTGGAAAAATTTTCTTAAGCCGTGAATGTTCTGATTGCATTCGTTCATAATGTGCCTTTTTCATGTTGTTCAATGCATCAATGACCAGTAAACAATGGGAATTATTTGACATTGGTCCACAAATGTGATTGTCGACAGAGTTTGTTGGTGTTATCATGGTCTCTTTCATTATATGATTTTTTAGATTTTGGAATTAAAGGCTTTTAAATGATATAGTATATGTGTCATTTTAGAATTCAGGATTTTTTAAGTAATAGAGTATTTGAAACATTTTATTTTTAAAGTGAGACAATACCTTATAAACTCAAATGTATATAGTGCTCAGGAGGATAGCAAGTCCGATTTTATAGATTTTAATTCAAGGTGATGGAATTGTGATATTCGGGTTAAAGGATGTATGTTGTGTACATAGTTTTATCAATTTGGATTATGGATATATGATTGTATTGGGTGACAAAGATCACTGATCTTCAATATTGGAGGTGAAGAAAGAACAGAACAGAACAGAACAGATGGTAGATTGTCAAGGATAGTAAGACAATGTTCAAGCTCCAAAGGATCGCCATTGTTATTGTTTATGTAATGGATGGCAGGTGTCAAAAATTCCTAAACAGATGTATAAAACCAATTTTGTAAACAGATATGTGGTGGTTCTTGTACATATACTTCTTACAGGGTACCTGTAAAATGCGAAACGAAATCGAAACGAAACGAAACGAAATAGATCGAAACGAAACGAAATAAATCGAAACGAAATTGACCGAAACGAAACGAAATAATACAAAATGAAAGAAACTTATTTTAATGAAAAATTAGAGAAAGTATCGTTTAAGCGTAGAAAAAATAGTTTATTGTATTCCAGGTTATATTCATTTAATGTATATTTCATTTATCATACACATTTATATGTTCTGGGGGCCCGGGTGGCTCAATGAGTTAGGTCGTTGGATCTAACAACTCATACAAGCCCATCACCAATACGACGTGGGCTCGTGCCCAGCTTTGTAAATTACAAAAAGGGTACACTCGACTCGCAGCCGCAAGTGATAAAGTTTACCAGTTGCTTGTCCAGGGTCGGTGGTTCTCTCCGGGTCCCCGGCTTCCTTCATCACTAAAACTGGTCGCCATGATATATCTGAAATATTGCTGAAAGTGGCGTCAAGCACAAAAATTCGAATTCTTTATATGCTATGTAATATCTACGAGTGGCTCAATGAGTTAGATCGTTGGATCTATGCAACTCATACAAGCTTATCACCAATACGGCGTGGGTTCGCGCCCGGCTTTGTAAATTACTAAAAAGGGTGCACTTGACTAGCAGCCGCAAGTGATCAAGTTTTCCAGTTGCTTGCCCATGCGGCCGGTGGTTCTTACCTGGTACTCCGGCCTCCTCCACCACTAACACTGGTCGCCATGATATAGCTAAAATGTTGTTGAAAGTGGCGTTAAAACACCAAAAATTAAACAAAATAAAATCTGTAATATCTATGCATTGTATTGGATACCTGTGTGTTTACACAATTAACTGTGCTTTATCCAATAAACCATCTTTTGGAATTGGCGTTTATTTTTTTGATATTTGGTCGAATTTCTTAAATCTCCGACACCTCGTTTGAGATTGTGTGTGGTTATATGGACTAAGCCCATATTCCATAAGGTTTTCAGTTCATCCGGCACTTTGTGAATCTGCATGCAAGTTTCAACCTATATGACCCTTGAATTTGTGACCTTAACTTTTGATCAAGTGGTTCCACACAAGAAAAAGTTTCTGGCAAGAAGATCTTTCACAAAATTCCCATAGTGTCCACTGTTAAATTAAGTCAGACTGTGGTGGCAACCTTTGATTTCCGATCAGTTTTCAATTCACACGTTTGTTAGAGAAAATTCCTACAATTCAATAATTAAATCTGTAATACATTATCTGTCAAGAGCTCTTTGTACAAACTTCCAGTAGAGTCCAAAGTTAAACTAAGTTCGACCCTGGCGGCTATCTTGGATTTCCAATCGGCATGTGATTCTCAATTTAGAAGAGGACAAGAGGAGAAAGGAAAATTCTGACGCTAGTATAAAAAAAAAAAAAAAAAAAAAAAAAAAGAAGAAGAAAAAAAAATCAATTTATCAAACAGGTGCTAGGGACCGTATTGAACTTGCAGTGAGATGTGAGCGTTTGCTCCATGTTGAAGGCCTCACTGTGACCTTGAGATGAAGAACAGCAATAAAAGCGCTGTTCCTTTGCTTTGGGTTTTGTCAAGTGCGTGTTGGGATTTCATACACCTTATCCCTTCCTTTTTTATTAATTCTGACAAGAAGATCTTTGAACCAAATTCTAATAGGATCCAATGTTAAACTACATGTAAGGGGCCCGGGTGGCTGGGTATATGTAAGAAACAAATATAACATTTCACGCTTGTTAAGTTTTCAGGTCATATAAAATTCCCAAGTATTGTGTCTGAACTTTTTCACTTCTTGCCAAAATTAAGGGAGAGGTGGCGCTCGCACTCCTCGCAGCCCCTTCATATGTGCATGTCCCCTCCCCTCTTCAAGTTAAATGGCCGGTCTCCAAGTCTTAAAAAAGAAACTTAACATGTAATTTTGCAAGATGAGTGTACCGTTTTGTGCAGTATACCGTTTAAATTTTGCCAGATTGGTCAGGATTTAAAATGTCTTTTTATCTCGACAGTCTTTCTTATAATAATAGAAGCAATAATTTGTTGCATATTTGAATATGAATATATGTTGTTTATCTCATCGTTAGCAAGGGGTAAACTTTAAGAAAACAATGAAAAAAATTCTCAAGGGAAAAAACTGAAATAAATACATATAATAAATAATTGAATAATTAAACAACAACGGTAATTTTGCAATTATTTCGAAGCGGCACTAATAAGCATTCTCAAGTAACAGTACCCGGCCTACCTTACAAAATGGTGGGGGGTCTTCCGGTGCCGCTGGTCCCAGACCTCTGTACATACGGATTCTGATGCCAATTTTAGATCCAATCTCAAGGCTTGTCTAACTAAAGCCTCTTTAAGCCCCAATTTTTGAAGAATAATCCAAGCAAAAACATATATACCCCTTTTCAGCCATTTATGAATGAAAGATTAACCCATGCCAGACATATAATCAATAATAGGACCCCGATTGTCAGACCATCACCATGTATATAGGAAGTAATATCCCCCACGTAACAGTCATTTTCATTTTGTCATTCGGCACAGTATAGCTGGAATATCACTGATGTGGCGTTTAGCAGTCAACAATCGATGAATCAATCAGTTCGTCATTGCTAGATGAAGAACGATTTTTTTTAAATATAACCTGGAAAACAATGAACTTTTCTACTATCCTTTTCTACGGTTAAATGATACTTTCTCTATTTTTTTCGTTTAATTTTTGTCTTGTATTTACCCAAGAAATTGTTTCGTTAAAACAGGTTTTATTTTATTTTGAATTATTCCGTTTCGTTTCGTTTCGTTTCGATTTCGTTTCGTTTCGATTTATTTCGTTTCGTTTCGATTTCGTTTCGCATTTTACAGGTACCCCTTCTTACACGACCTAGACACAAAATTTGCATCCAAACTACTTCATAAATCTAAAATCTAAATATTTTCTAGAGAGAAAACTTTTGCGCTTCCATCTCGATGATGTTACTGCTCTAGTATAGTATATCGTGGTGGTCAGTTTTATTGATGGAGGAAACCGGAGAACCCGGAGAAAACCACGCCAGAGTGGGGTTGGAACTCACAACGCTAGTGGTGATAGGTACTGATTACATAGGTAGTTATAAATCCAACTATCATACGAACACGACCACGACGGTCCCTAGAACGAATGGGAATACACAACAGTCAAACCTGTATTAAGAGGACATGTATGGAACAAAGAAAAAGTGGTCTTGTAAGACACTCATTTTTACCCAGTTTGGTTCCAAATGGGTCTGTGGTTTGTAAGAAATAGGCTAAACTATAAAAGTTTACACAAGCAAATTGATGAGTCATTTCCACGGACAAAACGTGAGTAAAACATGGAAACAAGAAGTAGGTCCATTGTAGCTGCCACAAAAGACTATTTGTTTTGTCCCTACCTAAGTCTACATACTTTTCCAGTTGCAGTCAAAAGCCATTGACCCTCATTTAAAAGTTAACACATCTCCCTTTAGCATGCTCGCCTTGAGTGCAGTAGATCGTGGGTGCGAGCCCCAATCAGGTCAATCCAAAGACTATGAAATCTGTATTTGTTGCTTCTGCGCTAAGCACACAGCATTAAAGATAAAGAGCGAAAACTGGTTAGCACAGAATCAGGATAATGTGTCCGAGTGGGGCATCATGTCTATCCGCGGACTATTGTTTCAGTGAGCTAGCACTATACAAATCCAAATAAGCGTATTGGTCTAGATAGTACAAAGAGGACCTCATCATCATCACATTTAAAATTGGCCTGTTCTCAACATGATATGGCTGAAAGATTGCTGAGTCGGTGTTAAACAACAAAACAATTATTCACTCCTTATTATATCTTACTAAAGTTGAATTTATTACAATTTTAACGATTTCTAAAAAAAAAAGGGGAATTAAGTTTTCTTATATACATTATGAAAAGAAAGTTTAAACAGTGATGGTCAACAATTCCACCAATATCAACAAAACAAACAATCATCTCTCACCTTAACTCACTGAACACAAAAAAAGATCATGACATTTATCAGTAAATTGGACCTTTTTCCCTTTGATCTCAACAAGTGATATTGTCAGTATCAAACTAAGGTACTCTGAGTACTGCAAAATATCGGTCGGTGTGACGTTACATTAGAACTTTAATACAGATATAAACA
This sequence comes from Bathymodiolus septemdierum, assembly GCA_963383655.1. Taxonomy (NCBI): domain Eukaryota; kingdom Metazoa; phylum Mollusca; class Bivalvia; order Mytilida; family Modiolidae; genus Bathymodiolus; species Bathymodiolus septemdierum. The sequence goes on from OY726528.1 coordinate 9,392,263, forward strand.
AATAACGTCAGTGTCTGGACTTACATTATCACCAGTATCACAGCATCTGACTCGCTGTGATACTGGTGATAATGTTTGTCTCGACCTTCGAAACTGACGTCATCCTATCTATATGGTTTTAGCATAAAGTGTTGTTTCCTTGTGCATAATTGGATGTTTCCAATGTCTCTTGTTTTTGTTGTTGTTTTTTTACCACGGACATGTTACGTTTGTCGTAATCACAATCAGTCCTTTCCTCATTCATGACTTATCACCTGTGTTGTATCAAGAGTAACAAGACGGGTACCACATGTGGAGTAGGAAGTGCTTACCCTTCCGGATCACCTGAGTTCACTCACGGTTTTCAGTGGGGATCATGTTGATCAACCTTTTGTTTACTGTGTAGTGTTTGTACATTAATGTTTGTCCTTTTTCTTTTGACCATTGTATTTTCTGTCCTTCAAATTACGGCTTCTAGTTACGCCTTCAGTATCTTCAAGTTTTCTTTCAGAGAAGAACATTTAAAACAGACAATGCCATTTTTGACACCTTGGGGCCTTTTATTTCTTTTGTGATATTCCAATCAACAAATAAAAAACACATAAAATTTATAGAGGGCTATCTAATGAATATTCTTACCATGTTTGGTTTCAATTGGCCCAGTAGTTTCAGAGAACAAGATTAAAGTTTAAAAGTTTACAGACAATGGACACGAAGTGATTGCAATACCGTACATGACCATTTGGGCCAGGTGGGCTAAAAATATCTTGACCTGGAAGATAATAAAAAATACATAATGTTACCCTGCAGTTGTCACCAAGAAATTTCATTTAAATGTCTTGAAATAATTAACAGGTTTTTTGTTTTGTCTGAAAAAATTCTGGCTTCAGGAAAAAACCCATAGCCCCCTCTATATGTTAAATATCTGTCTCAAATTCCCTAATCTAACAATTGAACTCACCCTTCACATGTTATGATTCCATAATGTAGCCCTGTTGCTTTATCATTACAGATGGCACAGAGCTCGTGTTCCTTGTCTGGGGTGTTGTCATCTGTTGGCGATTCACTAGACGCGCTACTATCAGTTATATCTTTGAGAAGGCCACTGTACACAAACTCCCCATTAATATAATGATCAATAAACGAATAATCCTGTTTCTTTTCTTTTTGAACTTTTTCAACTACTTTTTTAATATTTGAATCCTGTTTCAACTTTTCAACTAATAAGTGTTTTGTTGATTTTTGAACAATAGGCTTTATTTCTTGGTCTGTCGAAGTAAAAGCTTTACTTTCAGGAACCATGGCTAGGACATAACCTGCTGGAATAAATACTTGGGATTGCTTCAACACTTGCGGACTGTCCGAACCAGTGGAAGCAAGAGTTATCGGACACGGTGCTAGCATTGGGTCCAATTTTTTGTCGTAACCTGCAGCTATAAAGAGCCCTGGAACATAGGCTAAGCTTACTGGTACATTAGAAGATGCAGACAATTCTGTTGGTTCAGTGGTTGGTATCTTTGGGTCTTCCGAGCAACTACTACTTGATTCGGTCGTGCCTATTAAACTAGTTGAACTATTTCCGCTTGAAGCCGTTATACCTTCTGTGGATCCAAAATGCCTCGTTTCCTTGTAATGCTTGAATGGCAACTTAAAGGATCGATGGCGGCTTTCTGTGATCTGTGTCTGTGTATCTTTTCCAAAGCATTCACTACTGGTATATCCGCTGTCAGAACCCTCCGTAACTGAACCACCCTGGCTACTATCAACCGCCATAAGATCATTTAAACGTTTCCTTTTTAATTTCAAATTTTGGAACAGGCTTGGATCTTTTTCTTCCTCTAGTGGAGATTTTTCCACATGAACATCCGGATCGTCCATCTTCAAAAGCCTTGAATAAAAAGGTTAAAACCTGTTGATATTTGGAGCAAATAATCAGTAATGCAAATACAGTCAAACCTGACTATGTAGTCACCTCTATTAAGCAGTCACCTGTATTAAAAGGTCACCTTTTTCATTTCCTGTTATAGAAAATTTCATATGAATTGAATCTCTTTTAGGAGGCCACTATTTCTTTGTCCCAAAGGGTGATCTCTTAATACAGGTTAGATTGTAATTAATTTTTGGGGTGAGAAAAGACACGTTTATTTTTTATCCTGCAATCAGTGCATTTGCTGTACAAATATGCTATTCGAATAAATTTTTGCTTTATTCGTACTAGACGAATAAACTTTTCAGCCTACGAATAAACTTTCCTGGTACCCTGTAGCTATGTACAGCGTAGGGCGCAGACAAGTCTGAAACTGGTACTAATGTAACGCGGACCACGAAGAAGAGAACCTTGACAACATTTATGAAAGGCGAGGAATGACGCTTGTTTCTGTCCTTTTTGTTTAAATCTGACAAGTTTTCCAACTTTTTTTACATTGCAAGATAAACACAATATACGTATTGTCGTTAAATACAAAATTCATTTGTACTCGCTGCGAAACAGGCCTGAAAAGCTCGCCAAAGGCTCGCTATTCTACCTGTTTCTAAAGCTCGTACAAATAAATTTTATATTTACCGACAATGTACGTATATTGTATATTTATCCTGCAATCAGTACATTTGCTGTACAAATATGCTATGCGAATAAATTTTTGCTTTATTCGTACTAGACCAATAAACTTTCCTGGTACCCTGTAGCTATGTACAGCGGAGGGCGCAGACAAGTATGAAACTGGTACTAATGTAACGCGGACCACGAAGAAGTCACCCTTGACAACATTTATGAAAGGCGAGGAATGACGCTTGTTTCTGTCCTTTTTGTTTAAATCTGACAAGTTTTCCGACTTTTTTGACATTGCAGGATAAACACAATATACGTACATTGTCGTTAAATATAAAATTTGTTTGTACTCGCTGCGAAACAGGCCTGAAAAGCTCGCTATTCTGCCTGTTTCTAAAGCTCGTACAAATAAATTTTATATTTACCGACAATGTACGTATATTGTATATATATTTGAATGAATATCTTTATATAGTTTATTTCATTATCACTGACAAACTTTATCACATAATGTTGTATCGAGCGCACCTCGTCACGTTTAGAGGTGATATGCACAGGTAGTTGAAAATCCATCTACTATGTGATCACAAGCACGACGGCCCACTATTTGTAAAATATGCACATGCTGTTCTACCATACGTAAACGTACATCATCATTTTAATATAACCGGTATCTCCCAGTGCGATGTTAAGAGCCATCGTGGACGTGATCATTTGGTAGTTAGATTTACAACTACCTATGCAATCAGTGCCCATCACCACTGAATCTCTCAGGGCGAGGTGTACAACATTATGTGATAAACTTTGTGAGTGACTTGCGACAGGTCAGTGGTTTTCTGTGGGTCCTCCGGTATCCTCCACCAATAAAACTGACCGCCACGATATAACTGAAGTTTTGTTGAAAGTGGCATTAAACGCCATAAAAACCAAACCAAACCAAACCCAGTGTGATGTGTGTAAATTAAATAACGAATCAAAATAATTATTTTATTTATACACTTCACACTTATATTTATTGGACAAAAACGACTTGGGGCTGGATCGATTTAAAGTGACAGTGTCTACGATTTTGTAAGAAATTTTAAATCGGATTGTTTTTCCCAAACTTGAACAGATGTGAGTAAAAATTCATCTAATACAGACAAAAACATCGAAAAGTGGTTTTCACGAAATATTTCGAGGTAAATGTGTTAGCAAGCAATTTGTGTCTGGGCTACTCTAATTCAAGTCAATCAAGATAACTCCGCCTCTGTATGATGAACTGCACATGTGCGGAATCGGTTTGAAACAGTTTATGTTGTTTACAAATTAAAATTGTTACAAAAATGGCTAATAATTTGAGTTTTGAATGATAAATTGTGTTCTTATAGGTAAGTATGACTAATTTATCATTAAACATGTATGAATTATACATCTTAGTCTAAAGATAGGTTAAATAAACTGTTTACGACATCATGCATGTCTTTGTTTTGATAAATCTGGGTCAATGGGTCATGAATAATGCATGAGCTTGGCCAGCAGACGATGCTTAATTACATATAATTAAACAAATTTCTGTTTATCTGAGATGGTTATTTTATCATTTTATTGATTTATCTATCTTATTTTCAAGTTGTTGTCAAACTTAAAAATTATGAAAAATCGTGGATTTAAGTCTTTGTGTTGGTATTTGGGACCGGAACCCACGCCAGTGTCGTTAGGCTTGTGATCAGCAGTCAATTGCCTTAACCACTTGGCTATCCAGGCCCTGTTATTTTTCAGTGTGATCAATTTTATAAGGCATATGATTATTTTGTGGTATCTTACATTATACAGAAAGCTTAAACAGTGATGGTCAACAAATCGAACGTCAACAACTACAAAAGTACCTCTCACCTAAAATCATTGGATGTTGTGAGTTCGAATCCCACTCATGATGAAGTGTACTCTATACAACATTATGTGATAAAGTTTGTCGGCGACTTGTGGCAGGTCAGTGGTTTTCTCCGGGTCCTCCAGTTTCCTCCATCAGTAAAACTGACCACCACGATATAACTGAAATATTGTTGAGAGTGGCATTAAACACCATAACCCTAACCCAAACCGTTGATCACATAAAGACCATGACATATACACATATGCAAATCCAGGTCCTCCCTTGTATTTATATTGTATACATTGCAAAAGAATATCTGAAGTTTTATTTAAATTTGAATTAGCAACATGGTTACGGGTACATATTAAACCATTGCATTTGCATTAAAGTGTTAGTCTTTCTAAGAATTATGCATTGTGTGATAGACTGTGATACATTACGTCAGAAAGTATATATTTTTCTTTAATAACTGTGTTTAAATTTTACACTATAAATTAAATTTCTGAATGATATTATGCACTTGTAGACCTACATGTACTTATGGTACCGACTAGCAATCGAAGAGAGATAACTCTTACACTTCACTGTGCCATAATACTTTTATTTGTATACTAACAATAACAGCCATATAGTCTTTCCAGGGACTATGAGAGGGAGTTCAGCCGGTACATCCGTCCGGGGCCCGCAGAACCAAGAAGGGGCATATGAATCTCTGAAGGACCTCATAGCCTAAGTCATAGACATTTTTTTTTTTTTTTCAATATTATTTTTTTGTTGGTATTTTCAACTATTTTTAGTTTAATTAGAAAAATAATTATGTAAAATTCACTTAAGACTTCTGGCCCCAAAGCAGTCTTGTTCCGCCTTGCAAAATTTCTCTTGGAAGCACTGAGTCTGTCCACAGACTAAAGTTTCTAAATAGGATTACCCAAGGGTTTTTCGTACCATTTAATACAGTTTAATTTAGACCAGTGAAAAAGGTTTTTGTTTTTATTTCCCCCCAAAGAAAACCCAGCTAATATTCATAATCAGCCCTGGTGGATATTTTGGTAAGTAGACAGGTTCAAAGAACACAATTTTTGAAGAGAACATGACCATCCAAGGACTTTTAGAACATTTGTTTCATTCCATCCAATGTTTCTTACTGTTCACTTAGAAGATTTTCAAATCTTCAATCAATTAAAGGCCTTGGATGGTCTTCTTGGATATCAGTCAAGGTCATCAGCCACCATTTTTAAAGAAGACCATTTAAGGAGTACCATACCTAAGTTTTGTCAAATTTGGTCTAATGATTCTGAAAGGGAGGATCAAATGTGAAAATTTAAGGGATGACTGTCATCTTGAATGAATAGGAGGAATTTTGGATTTAGCTTAAAATGAAGTTCACACAAGGACCATCCTATTCAAGTTTGGTTAAAAGCAATCTATATTATAATATTTATTATACCGCCACGATATAGATGAAATATTGTTGAAAGTGGAGTTAAACACCATAAATCAACCAACCAATCTATATCATGATTAGAATTAGATCTCCTCAATTACCCCCACATCCTATTGTTTTCCTTGTCAATGTCTGCAGCAACAAAGTAAAACGGGGTACAAGTTACGAGATCTAATTATTTTTATTAAATTGGGTTAAAAGTGGCTTCAGATGAGAAAATTTTCAAAGTATTTGCAAAATAATTTCTAGATACTAAGGATAGCCGGAAAGTGCAACTGAAGTATCGAAAGACTACCACTTTTGTCGAAGAAGAATATAAAACATATATGCTTGTGGGGTGAGGGGGTGTCATACAGACCTGGATTAACCCTTAGGCAAAATAAGCATGTGTTTAGGGCATCAAGGGGTAAGGGGGTACCACAAAAATCCGGCCACAAGGCAATTTATTTTATCAGCCAGATATTAGACCCAAAAACACACCAAAAATCCCCAAAATGTAGGAAAAATGTAATAAAACACTAATAATATAAGAGGTTTGGCCTGACTGAAAATTGAATTCTGAATTTAATGTTAGGCAGTTGACAATTATGCTGAGTCTTGGCATCATGGGGTAGTGTTAGTTTTTACAGAAGAAGAAGAATACTTTATTGACCAATTAAGGACCCACAAAGGGCATAGCAATTACAATGATTGACAATATGGAATACAAACATACAATGTACATAATAACAACAAGGAAATATTGATAATGTCATATAATTATATAAGCAACCAGTGCAATTTGTTTGAATATAAATATAGTTTTATTTCCAGTAAAATAAACTTTTAACAACAACTGTGTCAGTAGACCAGAGATGTGCAATGTATAGAATAAACATGTTACACTATATTAGCATTAGTTAATTTCTAAGGGAGATAATGGCAAGAGTTATCTTTCTTTTAACAGTTTAGGCAAGAGTTGTCTTTCTTTTAACAGAGGAGACGATTTTTTAGAAATCAACCCATCAGAAACAAGAATTGCCTGTGGCGGCCATGTTTGTTAACCGATCGGGACAAAATGAGCATTCTTTATAGAAGACCTTCCATAGATGCTTCCTACCAAGTTTCGGTTCATTTGGCCAAGCGGTTTCAGAGGAGAAGATTTATTCAAATTGGCCAATCAGAAACAAGAATTGCCTGAGGCGACCATGTTTGTTAATGGATCGGGACAAAATAAGCAATCTTTATAGAGAACCTTCCATAGATGTTTCAGTTTCAGTTCATTTGGCTGAGGGGTTTCAGAGGAGAAGATTAAAATGTGAAAAGTTAACGAACGACATACGACAGACAACGGACGATGGACGTCAAGTGATGGCAAAAGCTCACATTGCCTTTGGCAAGGTGAGCTAAAAAAGTGACACAAAACGTCGTTTACTAATAGGGTCATGATTAATTTGCATACGATATAAAAAAATCATAGTAGTCTTCCTTTTATAAAATAAAGCTACGGTACTCCTTCTGCAATGAAAGAGTGTCCTTATAAGAAGGGTCGCCTCTTTTCAGAGGGACATTCTAGTATTATTTTTTTCCATCTCAGTGCATCTGAAATCTTGCCTGATAAGTGGGGTAGCCTTTGGTGCGAGTGGTCTTATAAGCGAGGTGACCTTTGATGGGAGTGGCCTTATAAGAAGGATGGTCTTTGGTAGGAGTGGCCTTATGGAAGGGGTGGTCGTTGGTGGGAGTGGTCTTATAAGAGGGGGATTACTGGACTGGAATAATTTACTTCATAATTTTTTTTAAAGGTGGGTCAGTGAGTTTACATACTATTTTCCCTAGGCAATTTTAATACAGGTGACTGCTTAATAGAGGTGACAGTATGGGAGGGTTTGACTTAATAGAGGTGACAGTATGGGAGGGTTTGACTTAATAGAGGTGACAGTATGAGAGGGTTTGACTTAATAGGTGACAATATGGGAGGATTTGACTTGATAGAGGTGACAGTATGGGAGGGTTTGACTTAACAGAGGTGACAATATGGGAGGGTTTGACTTAATAGAGGTGACAGTATGGGAGGGTTTGACTTAATAGAGGTGACAGTATGGGAGGGTTTGACTTAATAGAGGTGACAGTATGGGAGGGTTTGACTTAATAGAGGTGACAATATGGGAGGGTTTGACTTAATAGAGGTGACAGTATGGGAGGGTTTGACTTGATAGAGGTGACAGTATGGGAGGGTTTGACTTAATAGAGGTGACAATATGGGAGGGTTTGACTTGATAGAGGTGACAGTATGGGAGGGTTTGACTTAACAGAGGTGACAATATGGGGGGTTTGACTTAATAGAGGTGACAGTATGGGAGGGTTTGACTTAATAGAGGTGACAGTATGGGAGGGTTTGACTTAATAGAGGTGACAGTATGGGAGGGTTTGACTTAATAGAGGTGACAGTATGGGAGGGTTTGACTTAATAGAGGTGACAGTATGGGAGGGTTTGATTTAATAGAGGTGACAGTATGGGAGGGTTTGACTTAATAGAGGTGACAGTATGGGAGGGTTTGACTTAATAGAGGTGACAGTATGGGAGGGTTTGACTTAATAGAGGTGACAGTATGGGAGGGTTTGACTTAATAGAGGTGACAGTATGGGAGGGTTTGACTTAATAGAGGTGACAGTATGGGAGGGTTTGACTTAATAGGTGACAGTATGGGAGGGTTTGACTTAATAGAGGTGACAGTATGGGAGGGTTTGACTTAATAGAGGTGGCAGTATGGGAGGGTTTGGCTTAATAGAGGTGACAGTATGGGAGGGTTTGACTTAACAGAGGTGACAGTATGGGAGGGTTTGACTTAACAGAGGTGACAGTATGAGAGGGTTTGACTTAACAGAGGTGACAGTATGGGAGGGTTTGACTTAACAACAGTATGGGAGGGTTTGACTTAACAGAGGTGACAGTATGGGAGGGTTTGACTTAACAGAGGTGACAGTATGGGAGGGTTTGACTTAACAGAGGTGACAGTATGAGAGGGTTTGACTTAATAGAGGTGACAGTATGGGAGGGTTTGACTTAATAGAGGTGACAGTATGGGAGGGTTTGACTTAATAGAGGTGACAGTATGGGAGGGTTTGACTTAATAGAGGTGACAGTATGAGAGGGTTTGACTTAATAGAGGTGACAGTATGGGAGGGTTTGACTTAATAGAGGTGACAGTATGGGAGGGTTTGACTTAATAGAGGTGACAGTATGGGAGGGTTTGACTTAATAGAGGTGACAGTATGGGAGGGTTTGACTTAATAGAGGTGACAGTATGGGAGGGTTTGACTTAATAGAGGTGACAGTATGGGGGGGGGGGGGTTGACTTAATAGAGATGACAGTATGGGAGGGTTTGACTTGATAGAGGTGACAGTATGGGAGGGTTTGACTTAATAGAGATGACAGTATGGGAGGGTTTGACTTAATAGAGGTGACAGTATGGGAGGGTTTGACTTAATAGAGGTGACAGTATGGGAGGGTTTGACTTAATAGAGGTGACAGTATGGGAGGGTTTGACTTAATAGAGGTGACAGTATGGGAGGGTTTGACTTAATAGAGGTGACAGTATGGGGGGTTTGACTTAATAGAGGTGACAGTATGGAAGGGTTTGACTTAATAGAGTTGACAATATGGGGGGTTTGACTTAATAGAGATGACAGTATGGGAGGGTTTGACTTGATAGAGGTGACAGTATGGGAGGGTTTGACTTAATAGAGGTGACAGTATGGGAGGGTTTGACTTAATAGAGATGACAGTATGGGAGGGTTTGATTTGATAGAGGTGACAGTATGGGAGGTTTGACTTAATAGAGGTGACAGTATGGGAGGGTTTGACTTAATAGAGGTGACAGTATGGGAGGGTTTGACTTAATAGAGGTGACAGTATGAGAGGGTTTGACTTAATAGGTGACAATATGGGAGGATTTGACTTGATAGAGGTGACAGTATGGGAGGGTTTGACTTAACAGAGGTGACAATATGGGAGGGTTTGACTTAATAGAGGTGACAGTATGGGAGGGTTTGACTTAATAGAGGTGACAGTATGGGAGGGTTTGACTTAATAGAGGTGACAGTATGGGAGGGTTTGACTTAATAGAGGTGACAATATGGGAGGGTTTGACTTAATAGAGGTGACAGTATGGGAGGGTTTGACTTGATAGAGGTGACAGTATGGGAGGGTTTGACTTAATAGAGGTGACAATATGGGAGGGTTTGACTTGATAGAGGTGACAGTATGGGAGGGTTTGACTTAACAGAGGTGACAATATGGGGGGTTTGACTTAATAGAGGTGACAGTATGGGAGGGTTTGACTTAATAGAGGTGACAGTATGGGAGGGTTTGACTTAATAGAGGTGACAGTATGGGAGGGTTTGACTTAATAGAGGTGACAGTATGGGAGGGTTTGACTTAATAGAGGTGACAGTATGGGAGGGTTTGATTTAATAGAGGTGACAGTATGGGAGGGTTTGACTTAATAGAGGTGACAGTATGGGAGGGTTTGACTTAATAGAGGTGACAGTATGGGAGGGTTTGACTTAATAGAGGTGACAGTATGGGAGGGTTTGACTTAATAGAGGTGACAGTATGGGAGGGTTTGACTTAATAGAGGTGACAGTATGGGAGGGTTTGACTTAATAGGTGACAGTATGGGAGGGTTTGACTTAATAGAGGTGACAGTATGGGAGGGTTTGACTTAATAGAGGTGGCAGTATGGGAGGGTTTGGCTTAATAGAGGTGACAGTATGGGAGGGTTTGACTTAACAGAGGTGACAGTATGGGAGGGTTTGACTTAACAGAGGTGACAGTATGAGAGGGTTTGACTTAACAGAGGTGACAGTATGGGAGGGTTTGACTTAACAACAGTATGGGAGGGTTTGACTTAACAGAGGTGACAGTATGGGAGGGTTTGACTTAACAGAGGTGACAGTATGGGAGGGTTTGACTTAACAGAGGTGACAGTATGAGAGGGTTTGACTTAATAGAGGTGACAGTATGGGAGGGTTTGACTTAATAGAGGTGACAGTATGGGAGGGTTTGACTTAATAGAGGTGACAGTATGGGAGGGTTTGACTTAATAGAGGTGACAGTATGAGAGGGTTTGACTTAATAGAGGTGACAGTATGGGAGGGTTTGACTTAATAGAGGTGACAGTATGGGAGGGTTTGACTTAATAGAGGTGACAGTATGGGAGGGTTTGACTTAATAGAGGTGACAGTATGGGAGGGTTTGACTTAATAGAGGTGACAGTATGGGAGGGTTTGACTTAATAGAGGTGACAGTATGGGGGGGGGGGGGGTTGACTTAATAGAGATGACAGTATGGGAGGGTTTGACTTGATAGAGGTGACAGTATGGGAGGGTTTGACTTAATAGAGATGACAGTATGGGAGGGTTTGACTTAATAGAGGTGACAGTATGGGAGGGTTTGACTTAATAGAGGTGACAGTATGGGAGGGTTTGACTTAATAGAGGTGACAGTATGGGAGGGTTTGACTTAATAGAGGTGACAGTATGGGAGGGTTTGACTTAATAGAGGTGACAGTATGGGGGGTTTGACTTAATAGAGGTGACAGTATGGAAGGGTTTGACTTAATAGAGTTGACAATATGGGGGGTTTGACTTAATAGAGATGACAGTATGGGAGGGTTTGACTTGATAGAGGTGACAGTATGGGAGGGTTTGACTTAATAGAGGTGACAGTATGGGAGGGTTTGACTTAATAGAGATGACAGTATGGGAGGGTTTGATTTGATAGAGGTGACAGTATGGGAGGTTTGACTTAATAGAGGTGACAGTATGGGAGGGTTTGACTTAATAGAGGTGACAGTATGGGAGGGTTTGACTTAATAGAGGTGACAGTATGGGAGGGTTTGACTTAATAGAGGTGGCAGTATGGGGGGGTTTGACTTAATAGAGGTGACAGTATGGGAGGGTTTGACTTAATAGAGGTGACAGTATGGGAGGGTTTGACTTAATAGAGGTGACAGTATGAGAGGGTTTGACTTAATAGAGGTGACAGTATGGGAGGGTTTGACTTAATAGAGGTGACAGTATGGGGGGTTTGACTTAATAGAGGTGACAGTATGGAAGGGTTTGACTTAATAGAGGTGACAGTATGGGAGGGTTTGACTTGATAGAGGTGACAGTATGGGAGGGTTTGACTTAATAGAGGTGACAGTATGAGAGGGTTTGACTTAATAGAGGTGACAGTATGGGAGGGTTTGACTTAATAGAGGTGACAGTATGGGAGGGTTTGACTTAATAGAGGTGACAGTATGGGAGGGTTTGACTTAATAGAGGTGACAGTATGGGAGGGTTTGACTTAATAGAGGTGACAGTATGGAAGGGTTTGACTTAATAGAGTTGACAATATGGGGGGTTTGACTTAATAGAGGTGACAGTATGGGAGGGTTTGACTTAATAGAGGTGACAGTATGGAAGGGTTTGACTTAATAGAGTTGACAATATGGGAGGGTTTGACTTGATAGAGGTGACAGTATGGGAGGGTTTGACTTAATAGAGGTGACAGTATGAGAGGGTTTGACTTAATAGAGGTGACAGTATGGGAGGGTTTGACTTAATAGAGGTGACAGTATGGGAGGGTTTGACTTAATAGAGGTGACAGTATGGGAGGGTTTGACTTAATAGAGGTGACAGTATGGGGGGTTTGACTTAATAGAGGTGACAGTATGGGAGGGTTTGGCTTAATAGAGGTGACAGTATGGGAGGGTTTGACTTAATAGAGGTGACAGTATGGGAGGGTTTGACTTAATAGAGGTGACAGTATGGAAGGGTTTGACTTAATAGAGTTGACAATATGGGGGGTTTGACTTAATAGAGATGACAGTATGGGAGGGTTTGACTTGATAGAGGTGACAGTATGGGAGGGTTTGACTTAATAGAGGTGACAGTATGGAAGGGTTTGACTTAATAGAGTTGACAATATGGGGGGTTTGACTTAATAGAGATGACAGTATGGGAGGGTTTGACTTGATAGAGGTGACAGTATGGGAGGGTTTGACTTAATAGAGGTGACAGTATGGGAGGGTTTGACTTAATAGAGATGACAGTATGGGAGGGTTTGATTTGATAGAGGTGACAGTATGGGAGGTTTGACTTAATAGAGGTGACAGTATGGGAGGGTTTGACTTAATAGAGGTGACAGTATGGGAGGGTTTGACTTAATAGAGGTGACAGTATGGGAGGGTTTGACTTAATAGAGGTGGCAGTATGGGGGGTTTGACTTAATAGAGGTGACAGTATGGGAGGGTTTGACTTAATAGAGGTGACAGTATGGGAGGGTTTGACTTAATAGAGGTGACAGTATGAGAGGGTTTGACTTAATAGAGGCGACAGTATGGGAGGGTTTGACTTAATAGAGGTGACAGTATGGGGGGTTTGACTTAATAGAGGTGACAGTATGGAAGGGTTTGACTTAATAGAGGTGACAGTATGGGAGGGTTTGACTTGATAGAGATGACAGTATGGGAGGGTTTGACTTAATAGAGGTGACAGTATGAGAGGGTTTGACTTAATAGAGGTGACAGTATGGGAGGGTTTGACTTAATAGAGGTGACAGTATGGGAGGGTTTGACTTAATAGAGGTGACAGTATGAGAGAGTTTGACTTAATAGAGGTGACAGTATGGGAGGGTTTGACTTAATAGAGGTGACAGTATTGAAGGGTTTGACTTAATAGAGTTGACAATATGGGGGGTTTGACTTAATAGAGGTGACAGTATGGGAGGGTTTGACTTAATAGAGGCGACAGTATGGAAGGGTTTGACTTAATAGAGTTGACAATATGGGGGGTTTGACTTAATAGAGATGACAGTATGGGAGGGTTTGACTTGATAGAGGTGACAGTATGGGAGGGTTTGACTTAATAGAGGTGACAGTATGGGAGGGTTTGACTTAATAGAGATGACAGTATGGAAGGGTTTGACTTGATAGAGGTGACAGTATGGGAGGTTTGACTTAATAGAGGTGACAGTATGGGAGGGTTTGACTTAATAGAGGTGACAGTATGAGAGGGTTTGACTTAATAGAGGTGACAGTATGGGAGGGTTTGACTTAATAGAGGTGACAGTATGAGAGGGTTTGACTTAATAGAGGTGACAGTATGAGAGGGTTTGACTTAATAGAGGTGACAGTATGGGAGGGTTTGACTTAATAGAGGTGACAGTATGGGAGGGTTTGACTTAACAGAGGTGACAGTATGAGAGGGTTTGACTTAATAGAGGTGACAGTATGGGGGGGTTTGACTGTAGTTGTAAAATAGCAGTATTGTCATCAATATAATGATATTTAGTGAGTGAGCGATTGTTGTTTAATGCCAACTTAGCAATTTTTCAGCGAAAAACAGATTTAACATTGACAATAGCTGACTATTAATAAAAAGTGCTCTCAGATCTTCATATATGTTGTCCTTTGAATTCATATAATGACGCATACAAATGTACAAGTGCCCTCTGATAGCAAAAATACTATGCCTTACTGACTTTACGAGGAAAACACTAGAGTGATTGTCTTTAATGCAGTCCTCATGATGAGCACCGGACCACTGGTTCTCCGTGCCCAAGACCAGAAAAACTTTGCTTAAACCAGTAAATTTTTCAGTTTTTATTTAGAACTATATAAAAATGAATTTAAGAATTTGATTTGGATCAGTAAATTCAAATTTTCATTTCAAGGACTGTATGCCTTACTGAATTTATGAGAAAAACACATGAGTGATTGTCTTTAATGCCAAACTGAGTAATTTTTCAGCTATCAACAATACTATTTTGATGACATGATTTAAAAAAAAAAATCTTTATTTTTATTTTTTGCTTAAAAGTATGAACCTCATATTTTTAGCTTGCCCTTGTTCAGTTGATATCTGCTTTTGTATCTTGTGTGTATGTTGATCTGCATAGATTAATGTATGTTTTTATTTAAAATGGTATATATAAATGATTCTATGTGTTGTTTTGTTAAATAGTCGATTTGAAAAGCTCAATAGAGGTTGTGTTGTATGTATATTATGCATTGATTCTAGATAAAACTTTGAATTGAATTGAAATGATAATGCCTGTTTAAAATATACTAGACCAACATGCTGAACTAGATTGTATATTGCTAGTTCATTGAAATATTAATCTTTATATAGACATGACACTCGGGTCAGTTTACATATTATCATGACTCTGATACAACTAATTCTCTATCAATGCAAAGTGTCAAATGTGACCATGTGAGATTATGAACTAATTCCCAGAATGCAACAGTATGACAATTTCCTAGAATGCTTCTGAAGCAAATTTTTATCTTGCTTTTTAATCTATGGCTTTATATTTTTTGTGTGGACATCTAAGTGATTAGATTGTCTTATATAATTAACATATAACTTTTCTTTATTTACGATTTTATTTGGGAATTTATTTCATTCGTTTTGATTATATTTATTTGTTTTGAATATGGATAAACAGTCGGACCTTTTGTCCAATTATGTTGCGAAAGCAGTGATTAACAATAGTGGTATAAACATTTCTCCTGATGCCAAAATGGAATCAGAACACTCTAGTGTCTGTAAGCAGACTGTGTCTGATTCATGCTCATGATAAAAGCTACAAATACAGGGATGATTCTCAATAGAAAATAAAATAACTGAAAATCAATGAAAAATAGCTGAAAATATCTGCACCCCCTTTTAAAAGGTCAATTTTTGACCTGATCTGACCATGTCCTGCAACTTTCGGGAAATAATTGAGAGAAAAATAGCTGAAATCAGTTAAATAACTGAAAAAAATCAATCCCTGCAAATACTAATTTTATATTTCGGTTTGATCAATGCAAGTAAACTTGACTATTACACTAGAGGCAATTTTAGATACTCGAAAGTAAATCACCTCTTTCATTTATTATATTAAATCAAGCATCCTTGAATAAATCTAGGTCACCAACCAAGTGTAGGAGCCAGGGAGGGCAATGGGAACATTTGTGTATGCCCCCCCCCCCCCCCCCCCCCCCCCCCCCCCAGAATTTGTAACATGGGAGTAAAAAAAATAAATAAAATTGTTATACAAGGGTATAGTTTGAATACAAATAACCTTTTTTTTTGTCACTAAACTGTTTTGTAAACTTGTCCCCCTTTTTTCGTTCCATTCCTACCCCACACCCCCCATTTTCAATTCATCTGTATCCCCACAACTTTGCTTTGGTAAAAATAAAAAAAGGTTGAATTTGTAACATGGGAGTAACAAAGAAAACTAAATTGTTATTCAAGAGTATATTTTGAATCCAAACAACTTTTTTTTCACTCGTCAGATTTGAAAACTTTCCCCCTTTATCGGTCAACTCCTAATCCTCTCTCTCCCCCTCCCCCCCCCCCCCCCCCCCTCAGACATAAACTTTTTTAAAGTTGAGGGATAGAAGCAAGTCATATGACAACAGTCATAATATTGACTTTAGGAGTTCTAATTTCATTTAGATTTACGAATTAATAATAATAAAACTATCATTTTACAGCAGATTATAAGAAATTTTGTATAATTTGCAAATTAAAAAAATGTTGAATTCTATAAAAATTCTCCAGATAGACTGAAAACTAAAAACCTGCATCAGTGTTTGACATGGTGTCGTCTGCCCTAATTTCCATTTAATTTCTGTTTGACATGGATGTCGTCTGCCCTAATTTCCGTTTAATTAAAATTTTTTCAATATGAAAGTTTACAACAATTCAAAATCTATAAGTAAAATTAAATCAATAAAAATATTTGCCTACATTTTGTCCTAGCAGCTATGTTTTCCTTTTGGCTACTGCTGATGGTAATAACAAAATTGGAGATAGCAATGTTAAGCCAACATGACGATCTGACATATAGTATTGAACTTGGCCTAGTTCTATACCACAAAATTATTTAAGGTGAATGACCTGGAACTTGTCAACTTGAACTTGACATTCCAAATACCGGAACTACTTTATGTATCACTACTTGTACTAACGTTTGACCCCTTGTAATAAAGCTGGGTCAGTTTATTTTAGGTAAACTTACGATGTATTTATAGAAACCGGAACAGTCAATCAAATCTAATTTATGGTAGAATACATCAAAGAAGGAACGTCGTGACATGTACAAATCGTTGATATGTTATCAGATCTATGTATTACCGGCACGATATAACTGAAATATTGTTGAAAGTGGCGTTAAGCATCATATATAATATATAATCTATTTAATACTTTTTCATCACAGCACTTTTATCAAATTCAAGAACAATATTTGTTTCAGTTCGTGTGTTTATTTATTTTTTACTTTTGTTAATGCATTTATATAGAACTTATAGTTGTTAGTAGTTCAAGATTACAAGATTTACAAGATTTTTATTGGTCCAAATTAAAGGGCACACGAAGAGGCATATAAACATAATAAAACATAAGGTGATTGCATACAATATCAAATAAATTGTAAATATAAGAATGAGAGACGTGACAGTAGTGTTAAAATATGAGATACCAGCTATCCGAAACGGTGACTTTTTAACAGGAAATCACACATGCATATTAAAGTATCTTTACTTTCTGAGTTTAAAAGCCATACAAATTTATCCCCAAATGAAAATTTTTCAAAGTTAGAATGATTAATGTTATTCTTAATTGTTTCAAGAAGCTTGCTCCTGGAAGTATAGTAAAAAGAACATTTTAATAGAAGGTGTTCTTCAGATTCTATTTCATCTGAAAAACATTTTTCGCAAATGCGGTTCTCTAAAGGTGTTATAGGTTTTGAATATCTGCCAGTTTTAATTAACTTCATTAAATAAAATATAAACTAGAGGCTCGGTAGGCTGAGTCTGTGTTGCTCACCTGTCATTTTGCTTTGAGGAAACAGAACCTTTCATGGGTGATTCCTACCAAATTTAAATTCATTTGGCCAAATGTTTTTAGGGCAGATTTTTTTTAATTGGCCAATCACAAACAAGAATTGGCTATGGCGGCCATATCAGTAGTATGATCGGCACGAAATATGGAAATATTGTACAGGATCTCCCAACCATAATTCCTACAAAGTAACAATTTATTGTTCCTCCTAGTTTTAGAGGAGAAGATTTTTTAAATTTCAGCCAATCAGAAACAAGATTTGCCCACGGCGATCATGTCAGTTTGTCCAATCGGGAGCATATGAGGAAATAGACCAAACTTATTAAAATTCAATTCACTTATGAATAGTAATAACTTGTCTGATATGATTAATATGTTCAAATTTATTAGACTAGTGAATCAAAGGTTGGACTCTCCTGTGTAATATTTATTTGTTTATATCTTTTTTCTTTGTAAATGTGTATTACAAAGCTCCAGTCTTACTTTTTGTACATTTTGTTTTTGTACATGTAATTTGCGTATTTCTTTATACAATAGTATTTTGGATTATGACAAACAGAACATATCCATGGTCATTTGTGACACAGATATTCCGTAACGGTTAACCAAGTCATGGTGGTGACCGTAAATCTTTCGAAGTGATGACTTCAACTTAACTACTAAGAACTCTTGGTTCAGTGGCTTCCTTGTTGGCAGCAACCCTCTATCATGGATAGGAACCACAAGCTCTGGAACTGAGAGATATATACTCCATATGCAGATGCTGCTGGAATGTTGCTACATATAAATGGAAAGTTCACAATGAGAAAATTGAAATAATCTCTTTTGTTGTAAAGTCTCGTTCTTAACCGAACCTCATTGTCAATGTCAAGGTATGAAGCAGACCTAGCTGTATCTAAGATATCCTGTATTTCAAGCATAATGGGATAGATGGTTCAACAAAATCACCAAACTTATAACTATTTAGTGAAAGAACTTCATCTATATAGTGGAACGTGAAATTAAAGGATCGGGCTAGCTTCTTTTCATTTTTCTTGAGATGCCTCAGTTGTTGTATTCCTTCTTTTTTTTTCTTTTTTTTTTTTAATATCTGGTTAGCGGGAACTGTCTCTCACAAGTTAGCATGCTCACACCCTTTCACCGGAAATGTAGGACTGAATTTATCAATTGTCGACACCTGATTTTTCGTAAACACTGCGTGCTGGTTGCGGGTAAAATTTTAAAAGTAAAAATTGTTGAAATGAAAGGGATCCTCCTCTCTTCACCGGTAAGCTGCTGATAAAATTTCAAAACATTCTGAGAAACACTACTCAAGTTATCATACGACATCACAGGTATGTGTGGACATGACCCTATGTTGCCCTCCCTTTTTTTTTAATTTATTTTTATTTATTTTTTAGATGTTGCCCCCCCCCCCCCTTTTTTTTTCCTTCTTTTTTTTGAACATCGATTTTTTTTCTTCATATAAACAACATTTTGCAACTTTCTATGTATCACTGTATGACATATATACAACAAATACAATCAAACAGTAGTTTCTATCCATGCCGGGTTTCTGACTAGCTGCGGAACCTTAGCCTAGGTCCGCAAAAAAAATAATATATATATATATAAAGGACCATAAAGGGCTACGGTTCCGCAGCTAGGTTTCTGACATGATATAAGATAGAAGGTAAGTCACTCTTTGTTTACATTGGGGTACCTGTTGTGCATTCATCTTAAATTTAGTGAATAAAAAAGGCCTACCTTATATCATGTCAGAAACCCGGTATACCGGTATGCAAAAAAGTATAAATCTGTGCTTGGTTTGATTTCCGCAACCAAGATACACGACACTGTACGAGTGAGTGAGTGATTGTTGCTTAATGCCAATTCAGCAATTTTTCATCTATATCATGGCGAGAACAAGTTAATTTTCAATGAGATAATGATGAGGTTCGCTTTGTTCTAGACCAACATGCTGAGTTGGATTTTTATGGTGCTAACTCACTGAAACAACAGTCCGCGGGTAGACATATCGCTCCACTCGGACACATTATTCTGATTCCGAGCCAACCAGTCATTGCTCTTTCTCCTTAATGCTGCATGCTGAGTGGAGAAGCAACAAATACCAATTTCATAGTCTTTGGTTTGACCTGACCGGAGCTCGAACCCACGATCTACCAAACTCGAGGCGAGCACGCTCACCACTACACCACCGATGCGGTTGTAATAAATAGAGGAAATTGCAAAAATTCATGAAAAATGTTCACAACCTCTAAACGCTACTTTGTTCTGTTTTACCAAATTGTTGCAACCACTCCATAAGGGTTTGGCGAAAGCTATTTATGTCTCATTAATTAATTAATTAATTGATTAATAGTACAGATCTAGAGTTTTTAATATTAAACGTCAAATTATATGACTGTAACATTAAAATGATCTCAAGATCAAAGGTCATGAAACCAGAAATTGTCTTTTGAATCAAAAAAAGAACATGGCAACCTTGTATATTTGGAAACAAAGGAAGATATATCATCAAATGGCACTTTTTAATCGACCAAACGTGACATTTGTAAGAAACCAGAAGTGAGAAAAGTCCCTTGAAAACATATATTTTTGGAATCAGGAGACCAAGAACTATCATACGGTCTTTTTCCTGAACAAAGTGATATTTTTTAAGCAACAGGACTGTGTGAGAAAAGCTCCTAGCCACAATATATTATTGGAAACACGAGAGCATGAACTAGTACAATTTTCAGACCGGAAGTGATATTTGTAAGAAACAAAGTTCGAATCCTTAGCAACCATATATTTTTGGTGTGTGTGTTTTGGTTTTGGGGGTTAACGCCACCTTCAACAATATTTCAGCTATATCGTGGGTGTCAGTTTTATTGGTGGAGGAAACCAGAGTACCCGGGGAAAACTACCGACCTGTTGCACATCACTGACAACTATCAGGATATCAAGTATTACATGTATGAAAGTAAAGATAAAGTCTTGGGAAAGACCTTTCAATTGTTAAAGGTAAATGTAAAAGTTAAAATATATTTAGGTTAAAACACACAAGTGTACTGTGGCACGTGAAATGTTGATCAGCATATAAATAATATATAGATTCTTCATTTAGGCATTGTAATAGATGCAGGAATATCTTTCGCGAATGTCAGACAAGCAGTATTTTATAGAGTGGAATGTAGAGGAACGCGAATAAAAGACCTTGAATTTCACATGCGAGTGAAAAATATTCAAATCTCTAAATGGAGGAACCGAAAAAACTGTAAAAACAAGTGTTTCGTTCAAAACACTTAAAACACTTCTGATAAAAATGCGTGCATTTTGATTTTTGCACTAGTGTTAAATGAAAAACATGTATGTTTTTTGTATTTTCACTAATGTTTTTATTTAAGCATGCATGTTTTTGGATAAACACTGAACGAAGCAAGTAACTCGTTCGTTGCTATTCTATGCCCATCGTTGTAATATGTTTTCTCTTGAGTGAAACAAAACCCTCGACAGATTTTAAATGTTGTTATTTTTCCAAATTTTGGTCTTTAGTAGAACTTATAGAACCAATCATGCTCATATCATATGTAAAATATTGGAAAATGACACATGCGATAAATAATATTAAATAATTCTATAGTTTTTGGTTATGACTTTATCTTTTGATTGCATCGAATGGCAACCGAGATGACAAATTTACCCCTTACTCTGCAATGGATTCAAGTGAGCAAAAACACATATGCGTTTTTGACCCCACAAAGAAAAACACATGCCAAAAACGCTCTGTTTTGAAATTTGATCTGACACGTGATCTTGAAGTGAAATTCTAGACTTGCACGCTTTGACCCTTTATAACATGTGGTCTCGGCTTTGAAGACAACAGAAAAGAGACAAAGAAAAAGAATATAGACAGCAAAAGTAAGTAACTTATTGAATATTTTTGCTTCAGTGAAAAGAGCAAGTAAATTTTTCTCAAATACGGAATTCCAAAAATTGTTGAATTAGATTTAAAAGAGTAATTTTTTAACAGAACATCAACACATGATCTAAGTTCTAACTTACATGTGGCACCATGATCATCATGATGTGCAATTCACGTTTATGGAGAAACTTCAAAACTTCAAAACACAAGAATGAATATTTACTAGTTTAAAAAAGAGTAAGAATTGTAAATAGTAATATGAATTTTTGTAGTTTTCGGCTGAGATCATTGCGGCTATTCTTTAACGCAGTTTCAAGTTATACCTTGCCGTACCCCATTCACGTTTTCTTTTTCGCCCGTCAAGGGTTTAAACCAAACTTGTATAATAGTTTTTACACATGTTTTTCTAATAAAGATCAAGGATTTAATCTTGGTAAATACAAATTTCGAAATCAAATTTGTACAGAGTTAATGTGTGATTACTTTATATTAAGTTTCCCCTATTAATGCCTCTGAAGATTATAAGATTTTATTGGTCCAAATTAAAGGGCCCACGAAGGGGCATATAAACATAATAAAACATAAGGTGATTGCATAAAATATCATATAAATTGTAAATACAAGAATGAGAGACATGACTAGTGTTAAAATATGCGATACCAGCTATCCGAAACGGTGACTTTTTAACAGGAAATCACACATGCATATTAAAGTATCTTTACTTTCTGAGTTTAAAAGCTATACAAATTTATCCCCAAATGATAATTTTTCAAGGTTAGAATGATTAATGTTTCAAGAAGCTTGCGCCTGGAAGTATAGTAAAAAGAACATTTTAATAGAAGGTGTTCTTCAGATTCTATTTCATCTGAAAAACATTTTTCGCAAATGCGGTTCTCTAAAGGTGTTATAGGTTTTGAATATCTGCCAGTTTCAATCTATAAAGTGTGTTATCTCCCTTGAAAGAAATCGCTACAGCGGAGATAATTTCAAAACAAAAATACAAAAGAAATGCGACAGTTTTGTTAAGATGTTTAATGTTTTAGTATGCAGGTAATATTCTAAATTTTATTTTTCATATTTCACGAAAGTTTTGTTTTAATTTTTTAACTGTCCATGATTTTTAAGTGCTACAAAATGACTTTTAACAGCCATTTTCCAAAGTATTTCTCAAAATTTTACCTATTATATATATGATTATGGGTGATAGTGAGAGTAAAATGCTGACATATACATGTAGGGCCTACCTTTGGGAAAAAATCATATATTGATTACATGTACATTGTTGGAAAATAGAAAGTTTATTTGTCCGAGCCTAAGAAACAGAGAGGAATGCATACAAATAAACTTTTTATTCTCCCACACAGTATGTGTATTGTTTTTCTCCTGAAATCAATAATCAGCAAAAAAATTAACGAAATGCATAGAATTTTAAAGAAAAAGCATGCTTTTATTTCTGCAGTTTCTGACGATAGGAAAAATCCAAAGATCATTATGAAGTAACAAATAAAGCTTTATTCGTGGTAGACGAATAAAACAAAAGTTTATTTGCATAGCCAGAGTAATGATTGCAGGATAAAACAAACAAAATGTCTGATGACGTCAAAGGCATAGATTTATATAATTTTTACCAAGACTTTGGACTAAAAGAATTGCAAGGACGTCATATTAGAATTTGAAATAAACTGTACAATCATATGTAAAATTGAATTATTAAAACTGAACACTGTAGTCTGAAAAAAGATATTGACGTCTATACACATGTCTTTCTTTATTGATATGTTATATACAGCCTGATTATTGGTTAGGACAAAACAAATTATATGTCTGTTTATGGTTTCCCTATCTACCCTATTTTTTGGGGTCAACAATGCCTACCCTAACACATTTTATGGAGATTTTTGGTCAAGCGCCATAAAAGTCAGAAAGTCCTCCCCTTTGCAGTCTATATAAAATAATTTCAAAAAATAACATTATTTCATCTACCTACTTACTCTTATTTTTCTAACCAATGTAACCTTACACAGACATATATTTCTTTTTTGGCCTTAATAACATTACCTTACATTACGTTTTTAATAGTATTATTTTTTTTATCTTTAAAGGTTAATCAGATGTGTCACGTCATTTGAAAGAGAATTAGATAAAACTTTTAGAAAGAAGAATTCATCTTTCAGAAAGCAGCGATATTGACTTGGAAAGGTTATTATATTTGATATTACGTACAATTGAATATGTAATATAAACATTTTCATGCATCATTAAGATGCACTCATAATCATTTATTGAATGGTGTAGGTTTTCTGCATTTTGGTCTGAAAATTGTCATCTTATAAAACTAGCCTTATTGTACAAAAAGTACATTGCAAGGGTTTGTTTCCTCTTATATAATATTACATTGTACATGTACAAATGTTTTTTTTTTTTTATTTAACAAGTACGAATGTTTATTAATGTGAAATAAGTTGTCAAATATGATTATGTGCAGGTAATTTTTTTTTCTTGGGAAACCAAGACACAATTTATGTGCATATTTATATGATGTACAATTAACAAATACACCATATATATGCACATACGGTACATGTATACAGCATTAGCCATAACATGTAGTTAACATTTCTGAAATTGTTAATCTTCAAGAAAGCTTATAAATTTATTCAATTTGTTGCTCTTGAATATTTTACTCTTCAAGTAAGGAATTTAATAAGTTTTCCTTTTTGATTCCTTCTAGATGGATAACTTTACATGTTCCATGTGTCATTTCATGTGTGACACACAAAAAAGGCTTTCTCAACATATTGTTAGAACTCACAGATATGATCCAAATTTCATTGTACAATGCTGTATAGATCAGTGTATGTACAGTACTAAAAGTTGGAATGCTTATAAAATACATGTTTCCAGAAGATACAAAGATGAAAACAAAAATGATTTATATAAGGAAATAGAGAATGGATTCTTAGATATGGATGATTTGGATATAAATAATGATGATGCTATTGAAAAGAGAAATTTTTCTGTAGCCTCATACATGCTTAATCTTGAGGGGGAGCATAAATTATCACAAAATGCATTGAACACAATCGCAACATCAACAAATATCTTTGTAAATCAGATAGCTTTAAATACAAAACAACAGTTGAGTAGAAAATTAGCTGAGCATAATGTTGATGAAAACATCATTATGAAGTAACAAATAAAGCTTTATTCGTGGTAGACGAATAAAACAAAAGTTTATTTGCATAGCCAGAGTAATGATTGCAGGATAAAACAAACAAAATGTCTGATGACGTCAAAGGCATAGATTTATATAATTTTTACCAAGACTTTGGACTAAAAGAATTGCAAGGACGTCATATTAGAATTTGAAATAAACTGTACAATCATATGTAAAATTGAATTATTAAAACTGAACACTGTAGTCTGAAAAAAGATATTGACGTCTATACACATGTCTTTCTTTATTGATATGTTATATACAGCCTGATTATTGGTTAGGACAAAACAAATTATATGTCTGTTTATGGTTTCCCTATCTACCCTATTTTTTGGGGTCAACAATGCCTACCCTAACACATTTTATGGAGATTTTTGGTCAAGCGCCATAAAAGTCAGAAAGTCCTCCCCTTTGCAGTCTATATAAAATAATTTCAAAAAATAACATTATTTCATCTACCTACTTACTCTTATTTTTCTAACCAATGTAACCTTACACAGACATATATTTCTTTTTTGGCCTTAATAACATTACCTTACATTACGTTTTTAATAGTATTATTTTTTTTATCTTTAAAGGTTAATCAGATGTGTCACGTCATTTGAAAGAGAATTAGATAAAACTTTTAGAAAGAAGAATTCATCTTTCAGAAAGCAGCGATATTGACTTGGAAAGGTTATTATATTTGATATTACGTACAATTGAATATGTAATATAAACATTTTCATGCATCATTAAGATGCACTCATAATCATTTATTGAATGGTGTAGGTTTTCTGCATTTTGGTCTGAAAATTGTCATCTTATAAAACTAGCCTTATTGTACAAAAAGTACATTGCAAGGGTTTGTTTCCTCTTATATAATATTACATTGTACATGTACAAATGTTTTTTTTTTTTTATTTAACAAGTACGAATGTTTATTAATGTGAAATAAGTTGTCAAATATGATTATGTGCAGGTAATTTTTTTTTCTTGGGAAACCAAGACACAATTTATGTGCATATTTATATGATGTACAATTAACAAATACACCATATATATGCACATACGGTACATGTATACAGCATTAGCCATAACATGTAGTTAACATTTCTGAAATTGTTAATCTTCAAGAAAGCTTATAAATTTATTCAATTTGTTGCTCTTGAATATTTTACTCTTCAAGTAAGGAATTTAATAAGTTTTCCTTTTTGATTCCTTCTAGATGGATAACTTTACATGTTCCATGTGTCATTTCATGTGTGACACACAAAAAAGGCTTTCTCAACATATTGTTAGAACTCACAGATATGATCCAAATTTCATTGTACAATGCTGTATAGATCAGTGTATGTACAGTACTAAAAGTTGGAATGCTTATAAAATACATGTTTCCAGAAGATACAAAGATGAAAACAAAAATGATTTATATAAGGAAATAGAGAATGGATTCTTAGATATGGATGATTTGGATATAAATAATGATGATGCTATTGAAAAGAGAAATTTTTCTGTAGCCTCATACATGCTTAATCTTGAGGGGGAGCATAAATTATCACAAAATGCATTGAACACAATCGCAACATCAACAAATATCTTTGTAAATCAGATAGCTTTAAATACAAAACAACAGTTGAGTAGAAAATTAGCTGAGCATAATGTTGATGAAAACATTTTAGATGGGATTGAAGTTTTACAAAGACAGAATATTTCTCTACCACATATCTGCATGATAAATTTTATACCCAACAATGTCATCTTCATTCAGAGGGTGTGCTATTAGGGAAAAAAAACTAAAAGAACTTCAAATGGACAATGTTTTTCCTCATTATGGGAGAATTATTCCCTTTGAGAAAAATATTGAGGCTTTGTTGAATACTCCTGAAATATGCACTATGTAAAATAGCCCAAGAAATAGTACAGATGGGTTAATGAGTGATTTCTCTGATGGAAGTTTTGTTAAATCACATCCACTTTTTCAACAGCATCCGAATGCATTACAAGTAATACTAAGTCATGATGATTTCGAAATCATAAACCCACTAGGTGCACATGTAAAAAAGCACAAGATAGCAATGTTCTATTTTACATTGGCAAATATCCCACCTCAACATAGATCTAAATTAACTGCTATTCAAATGTTGTGTTTAGCAAAGTTGAAAGATTTAAGACTATTTGGAATAAACAAATTAATGAAAGATTTTGTTGATACTGTGTGTAACATGCAGAGCAATAGTATAAATGTAACAGTTAATGATGAAATGAAAAAGATATATGGAACATTGGTAGCATGTCTGTGTGATACCTTAGCTGCTCAGTGGAAAAAGATATATGGAAAATTGGTAGCATGTCTGTGTGATACCTTAGCTGTTCAGTGGAAAAAGATATATGGAACATTGGTAGCATGTCTGTGTGATACCTTAGCTGTTCAGTGGAAAAAGATATATGGAACATTGGTAGCATGTCTGTGTGATACCTTAGCTGCTCAGTGGAAAAAGATATATGGAACATTGGTAGCATGTCTGTGTGATACCTTAGCTGCTCAGTGGAAAAAGATATATGGAAAATTGGTAGCATGTCTGTGTGATACCTTAGCTGTTCAGTGGAAAAAGATATATGGAACATTGGTAGCATGTCTGTGTGATACCTTAGCTGCTCAGTGGTTAGGGGGTTTTAAAGAAGGTGTTGGTTTCACAAGAAAAGGTTGTCGAACATGTTCTGCTGATCAAGCTACAATGAAAACCAAATTTTTGAGTGGTGATTTTTAAGAACGATCAATGCAACAACATTTAGAAAGATGTCAAATATTGGATGGTCTCAGTAAGACAACTAAAGCTTATTGGAGCAAAATTTGGGGAATTAACGAAAGAAGTGTTTTACTGGATATTGAAAATTTTAACCCATCTGAATCTTTTGTTCATGATCCAATGCACGTTTTACTTGAGGGCATAATTCCTTATGAAATGGCATTAGTTTTGTATCATTGCATTTATCGGATAAGATTTATGTAAAGAAATATGTTAAACTGTCTTGGTTAAACAGTCAAATTATGAGTTATCCTTATTCATACCTTGACTTGAACAATAAACCTGAGTGTATTGACGTAGATGATATTATAATCAATCAAAAAATTAAACAAAGAAGTGCCGCTATGATCACATTATGCTTTACTATTCCACATATTATTGGATCTTTGATTGACAATGACGATGAAAAATGGAAATTTTTTATTTTGTTGCTGCAGATTCTTATATTAAGTACATCACCTTATGCAGATAGGGATTCTGTTGGACAACTAGAGCAATTTGTGGCAACACATAATTTTAACTTTGTAAAATTATATCCAAAAAGTTCTGTTATTCCTAAATTGCATTATGTTGTTCATTTAGCTAAGCAAATTTTAATCTTTGGACCACTTCGACATCAGTGGGTAATGCGATATGAGGCTAAGCATGGATTTGTCAAAAATATGAAGTGGAAATGCTTTAAGAATATATTGAAAACAATGGCTGAGAAACATCAGCTTTATATGTGCTCAAAGATGCTATGTTCAGATGGATCAGTAAATTAAAATTTTATATATGAGGTAGATATCATAGCAAAAGGAAAATCTGTAGTATTCAATGAAAAATATCCAGATTTAAGATTGAATTTTATAAACCTCTGCAACAAAAACCAAATTCCAATAAGAGTCTAGAGAATCAGATGGTTTATTTAACTGACACTCTGAAAATCCATGGCCATACATATAAGTCTGGAACCTTTTTGTTATTGTGTTGGTCAGAATGTGTTCCTACATTTTGTTGTATTGACAAAGTGCTTGTTATTGACAACAGAAAGATATTTGTTGTTGATATGTTAGAAACAATGGAGTTCACAATTGCTCTCAGCTCATACAAAGTTTCCCAAATAAATGAAAAGAAAATAATTCCACTTAATGAACTTGTAAACAGATGGCCACTTGGTGGTTATTGCTCAGATGGTGATATGTACATTGTTAACAGATATAGCCATTTTGTTGAATTAATCTAGTTGCAGAGTACCAAGGACAGTATGGCCATTTTGTTGAATTAATCTAGTTGCAGAGTACCAAGGACAGTATGGCCATTTTGTTGAATTAATCTAGTTGCAGAATACCAAGGACAGTATGACCATTTTGTTGAATTAATCTAGTTGCACAGTAACAAGGACAGTATGGCCATTTTGTTGAATTAATCTAGTTGCAGAATACCAAGGACAGTATGGCCATTTTATTGAATTAATCTAGTTGCAGAGTAACAAGGACAGTATGGCCATTTTGTTGAATTAATCTAGTTGCAGAGTAACAAGGACAGTATGGCCATTTTATTGAATTAATCTAGTTGCAGAGTAACAAGAACAGTATGGCCATTTTATTGAATTAATCTAGTTGCAGAGTTTCAAGGACAGTATGGCCATTTTATTGAATTAATCTAGTTGCAGAGTACCAAGGACAGTATGGCCATTTTATTGAATTAATCTAGTTGCAGAGTAACAAGGACACTATGGCCATTTTGTTGAATTAATCTAGTTGCAGAGTAACAAGGACAGTATGACCATTTTGTTGAATTAATCTAGTTGCAGAGTACCAAGGACAGTATGGCCATTTTGTTGAATTAATCTAGTTGCAGAGTAACAAGAACAGTATGGCCATTTTATTGAATTAATCTAGTTGCAGAGTAACAAGGACAGTATGACCATTTTGTTGAATTAATCTAGTTGCAGAGTACCAAGGACAGTATGGCCATTTTGTTGAATTAATCTAGTTGCAGAGTAACAAGGACAGTATGGCCATTTTATTGAATTAATCTAGTTGCAGAGTAACAAGAACAGTATGGCCATTTTATTGAATTAATCTAGTTGCAGAGTAACAAGGACAGTATGGCCATTTTATTGAATTAATCTAGTTGCAGAGTACCAAGGACAGTATGGCCATTTTATTGAATTAATCTAGTTGCAGAGTAACAAAGACACTATGGCCATTTTGTTGAATTAATCTAGTTGCAGAGTAACAAGGACAGTATGGCCATTTTATTGAATTAATCTAGTTGCAGAGTACCAAGGACAGTATGGCCATTTTGTTGAATTAATCTAGTTGCAGAGTAACAAGAACAGTATGGCCATTTTATTCAATTAATCTAGTTGCAGAGTACAAGGACAGTATTGCCATTTTGTTGAATTAATCTAGTTGCAGAGTACCAAGGACAGTATGGCCATTTTATTCAATTAATCTAGTTGCAGAGTAACAAGGACAGTATGGCCATTTTGTTGAATTAATCTAGTTGCAGAGTAACAAGGACAGTATGGCCATTTTGTTGAATTAATCTAGTTGCAGAGTAACAAGAACAGTATGGCCATTTTATTCAATTAATCTAGTTGCAGAGTAACAAGGACAGTATGGCCATTTTGTTGAATTAATCTAGTTGCAGAGTACCAAGGACAGTATGGCCATTTTATTGAATTAATCTAGTTGCAGAGTAACAAAGACACTATGGCCATTTTGTTGAATTAATCTAGTTGCAGAGTAACAAGGACAGTATGGCCATTTTATTGAATTAATCTAGTTGCAGAGTACCAAGGACAGTATGGCCATTTTGTTGAATTAATCTAGTTGCAGAGTAACAAGAACAGTATGGCCATTTTATTCAATTAATCTAGTTGCAGAGTACAAGGACAGTATTGCCATTTTGTTGAATTAATCTAGTTGCAGAGTAACAAGGACAGTATGGCCATTTTGTTGAATTAATCTAGTTGCAGAGTAACAAGGACAGTATGGCCATTTTGTTGAATTAATCTAGTTGCAGAGTAACAAGGACAGTATGGCCATTTTATTGAATTAATCTAGTTGCAGAGTACCAAGGACAGTATGGCCATTTTGTTGAATTAATCTAGTTGCAGAGTAACAAGGACAGTATGGCCATTTTGTTGAATTAATCTAGTTGCAGAGTACCAAGGACAGTATGGCCATTTTGTTGAATTAATCTAGTTGCAGAGTACCAAGGACAGTATGGCCATTTTGTTGAATTAATCTAGTTGCAGAGTACCAAGGACAGTATGGCCATTTTGTTGAATTAATCTAGTTGCAGAGTACCAAGAACAGTATGGCCATTTTGTTGAATTAATCTAGTTGCAGAGTAACAAGAACAGTATGGCCATTTTATTCAATTAATCTAGTTGCAGAGTACCAAGGACAGTATTGCCATTTTGTTGAATTAATCTAGTTGCAGAGTAACAAGGACAGTATGGCCATTTTGTTGAATTAATCTAGTTGCAGAGTAACAAGGACAGTATGGCCATTTTGTTGAATTAATCTAGTTGCAGAGTACCAAGGACAGTATGGCCATTTTGTTGAATTAATCTAGTTGCAGAGTAACAAGGACAGTATGGCCATTTTGTTGAATTAATCTAGTTGCAGAGTAACAAGGACAGTATGGCCATTTTATTGAATTAATCTAGTTGCAGAGTACCAAGGACAGTATGGCCATTTTGTTGAATTAATCTAGTTGCAGAGTAACAAGGACAGTATGGCCATTTTGTTGAATTAATCTAGTTGCAGAGTACCAAGGACAGTATGGCCATTTTGTTGAATTAATCTAGTTGCAGAGTACCAAGGACAGTATGGCCATTTTGTTGAATTAATCTAGTTGCAGAGTACCAAGGACAGTATGGCCATTTTATTGAATTAATCTAGTTGCAGAGTACCAAGAACAGTATGGCCATTTTGTTGAATTAATCTAGTTGCAGAGTAACAAGGACAGTATGGCCATTTTGTTGAATTAATCTAGTTGCAGAGTACCAAGGACAGTATGGCCATTTTGTTGAATTAATCTAGTTGCAGAGTACCAAGGACAGTATGGCCATTTTGTTGAATTAATCTAGTTGCAGAGTACCAAGAACAGTATGGCCATTTTGTTGAATTAATCTAGTTGCAGAGTAACAAGGACAGTATGGCCATTTTGTTGAATTAATCTAGTTGCAGAGTACCAAGGACAGTATGGCCATTTTGTTGAATCAATCTAGTTGCAGAGTAACAAGGACAGTATGGCCATTTTGTTGAATTAATCTAGTTGCAGAGTAACAAGGACAGTATGGCCATTTTGTTGAATTAATCTAGTTGCAGAGTACCAAGAACAGTATGGCCATTTTGTTGAATCAATCTAGTTGCAGAGTAACAAGGACAGTATGGCCATTTTGTTGAATTAATCTAGTTGCAGAGTACCAAGGACAGTATGGCCATTTTGTTGAATTAATCTAGTTGCAGAGTACCAAGGACAGTATGGCCATTTTGTTGAATCAATCTAATTGCAGAGTAACAAGGACAGTATGGCCATTTTGTTGAATTAATCTAGTTGCAGAGTACCAAGGACAGTATGGCCATTTTGTTGAATTAATCTAGTTGCAGAGTAACAAGGACAGTATGGCCATTTTGTTGAATTAATCTAGTTGCAGAGTACCAAGAACAGTATGGCCATTTTGTTGAATTAATCTAGTTGCAGAGTAACAAGGACAGTATGGCCATTTTGTTGAATTAATCTAGTTGCAGAGTACCAAGGACAGTATGGCCATTTTGTTGAATTAATCTAGTTGCAGAGTAACAAGGACAGTATGGCCATTTTGTTGAATTAATCTAGTTGCAGAGTACCAAGAACAGTATGGCCATTTTGTTCAATTAATCTAGTTGCAGAGTAACAAGGACAGTATGGCCATTTTGTTGAATTAATCTAGTTGCAGAGTACCAAGGACAGTATGGCCATTTTGTTGAATTAATCTAGTTGCAGAGTAACAAGGACAGTATGACCATTTTGTTGAATTAATCTAGTTGCAGAATACCAAGGACAGCATGGCCATTTTATTGAATTAATCTAGTTGCAGAGTACCAAGGACAGTATGGCCATTTTGTTGAATTAATCTAGTTGCAGAGTAACAAGGACAGTATGGCCATTTTGTTGAATTAATCCAGTTGCAGAGTAACAAGGACAGTATGGCCATTTTGTTGAATTAATCTAGTTGCAGAGTTCCAATGACAGTATGGCCATTTTGTTGAATTAATCTAGTTGCAGAGTTCCAAGGACAGTATGGCCATTTTGTTGAATTAATCTAGTTGCAGAGTAACAAGGACAGTATGGCCATTTTGTTGAATTAATCTAGTTGCAGAGTTCCAAGGACAGTATGGCCATTTTGTTGAATTAATCTAGTTGCAGAGTAACAAGGACAGCATGGCCATTTTGTTGAATTAATCTAGTTGCAGAGTACCAAGGACAGTATGGTCATTCTATTGAATTAATCTAGTTGCAGAGTAACAAGGACAGTATGGCCATTTTGTTGAATTAATCTAGTTGCAGAGTACCAAGGACAGTATGGCCATTTTGTTGAATTAATCTAGTTGCAGAGTAACAAGGACAGTATGGCCATTTTGTTGAATTAATCTAGTTGCAGAGTAACAAGGACAGTATGGCCATTTTGTTGAATTAATCTAGTTGCAGAGTAACAAGGACAGCATGGCCATTTTGTTGAATTAATCTAGTTGCAGAGTAACAAGGACAGTATGGCCATTTTGTTGAATTAATCTAGTTGCAGAGTACCAAGGACAGTATGGCCATTCTATTGAATTAATCTAGTTGCAGAGTAACAAGGACAGTATGGCCATTTTGTTGAATTAATCTAGTTGCAGAGTACCAAGGACAGTATGGCCATTTTGTTGAATTAATCTAGTTGCAGAGTAACAAGGACAGTATGGCCATTTTATTGAATTAATCTAGTTGCAGAGTTCCAAGGACAGTATGGCCATTTTGTTGAATTAATCTAGTTGCAGAGTAACAAGGACAGTATGGCCATTTTGTTGAATTAATCTAGTTGCAGAGTACCAAGGACAGTATGGCCATTTTGTTGAATTAATCTAGTTGCAGAGTAACAAGGACAGTATGGCCATTTTGTTGAATTAATCTAGTTGCAGAGTAACAAGGACAGCATGGCCATTTTGTTGAATTAATCTAGTTGCAGAGTAACAAGGACAGTATGGCCATTTTGTTGAATTAATCTAGTTGCAGAGTAACAAGGACAGTATGGCCATTTTGTTGAATTAATCTAGTTGCAGAGTAACAAGGACAGCATGGCCATTTTGTTGAATTAATCTAGTTGCAGAGTAACAAGGACAGTATGGCCATTTTGTTGAATTAATCTAGTTGCAGAGTACCAAGGACAGTATGGCCATTCTATTGAATTAATCTAGTTGCAGAGTAACAAGGACAGTATGGCCATTTTGTTGAATTAATCTAGTTGCAGAGTACCAAGGACAGTATGGCCATTTTGTTGAATTAGTCTAGTTGCAGAGTAACAAGGACAGTATGGCCATTTTATTGAATTAATCTAGTTGCAGAGTTCCAAGGACAGTATGGCCATTTTGTTGAATTAATCTAGTTGCAGAGTAACAAGGACAGTATGGCCATTTTGTTGAATTAATCTAGTTGCAGAGTACCAAGGACAGTATGGCCATTTTGTTGAATTAATCTAGTTGCAGAGTAACAAGGACAGTATGGCCATTTTGTTGAATTAATCTAGTTGCAGAGTAACAAGGACAGCATGGCCATTTTGTTGAATTAATCTAGTTGCAGAGTAACAAGGACAGTATGGCCATTTTGTTGAATTAATCTAGTTGCAGAGTAACAAGGACAGTATGGCCATTTTGTTGAATTAATCTAGTTGCAGAGTAACAAGGACAGCATGGCCATTTTGTTGAATTAATCTAGTTGCAGAGTAACAAGGACAGTATGGCCATTTTGTTGAATTAATCTAGTTGCAGAGTACCAAGGACAGTATGGCCATTCTATTGAATTAATCTAGTTGCAGAGTAACAAGGACAGTATGGCCATTTTGTTGAATTAATCTAGTTGCAGAGTACCAAGGACAGTATGGCCATTTTGTTGAATTAGTCTAGTTGCAGAGTAACAAGGACAGTATGGCCATTTTATTGAATTAATCTAGTTGCAGAGTTCCAAGGACAGTATGGCCATTTTGTTGAATTAATCTAGTTGCAGAGTAACAAGGACAGTATGGCCATTTTGTTGAATTAATCTAGTTGCAGAGTACCAAGGACAGTATGGCCATTTTGTTGAATTAATCTAGTTGCAGAGTAACAAGGACAGTATGGCCATTTTGTTGAATTAATCTAGTTGCAGAGTAACAAGGACAGCATGGCCATTTTGTTGAATTAATCTAGTTGCAGAGTAACAAGGACAGTATGGCCATTTTGTTGAATTAATCTAGTTGCAGAGTACCAAGTACAGTATGGCCATTCTATTGAATTAATCTAGTTGTAGAGTAACAAGGACAGTATGGCCATTTTGTTGAATTAATCTAGTTGCAGAGTACCAAGGACAGTATGGCCATTTTGTTGAATTAATCTAGTTGCAGAGTAACAAGGACAGTATGGCCATTTTGTTGAATTAATCTAGTTGCAGAGTTCCAAGGACAGTATGGCCATTTTGTTGAATTAATCTAGTTGCAGAGTAACAAGGACAGTATGGCCATTTTGTTGAATTAATCTAGTTGCAGAGTACCAAGGACAGCATGGCCATTTTGTTGAATTAATCTAGTTGCAGAGTACCAAGGACAGTATGGCCATTTTGTTGAATTAATCTAGTTGCAGAGTAACAAGGACAGTATGGCCATTTTATTGAATTAATCTAGTTGCAGAGTAACAAGGACAGTATGGCCATTTTGTTGAATTAATCTAGTTGCAGAGTACCAAGGACAGTATGGCCATTTTGTTGAATTAATCTAGTTGCAGAGTAACAAGGACAGTATGGCCATTTTGTTGAATTAATCTAGTTGCAGAGTAACAAGGACAGCATGGCCATTTTGTTGAATTAATCTAGTTGCAGAGTAACAAGGACAGTATGGCCATTTTGTTGAATTAATCTAGTTGCAGAGTAACAAGGACAGTATGGCCATTTTGTTGAATTAATCTAGTTGCAGAGTAACAAGGACAGCATGGCCATTTTGTTGAATTAATCTAGTTGCAGAGTAACAAGGACAGTATGGCCATTTTGTTGAATTAATCTAGTTGCAGAGTACCAAGGACAGTATGGCCATTCTATTGAATTAATCTAGTTGCAGAGTAACAAGGACAGTATGGCCATTTTGTTGAATTAATCTAGTTGCAGAGTACCAAGGACAGTATGGCCATTTTGTTGAATTAGTCTAGTTGCAGAGTAACAAGGACAGTATGGCCATTTTATTGAATTAATCTAGTTGCAGAGTTCCAAGGACAGTATGGCCATTTTGTTGAATTAATCTAGTTGCAGAGTAACAAGGACAGTATGGCCATTTTGTTGAATTAATCTAGTTGCAGAGTACCAAGGACAGTATGGCCATTTTGTTGAATTAATCTAGTTGCAGAGTAACAAGGACAGTATGGCCATTTTGTTGAATTAATCTAGTTGCAGAGTAACAAGGACAGCATGGCCATTTTGTTGAATTAATCTAGTTGCAGAGTAACAAGGACAGTATGGCCATTTTGTTGAATTAATCTAGTTGCAGAGTAACAAGGACAGTATGGCCATTTTGTTGAATTAATCTAGTTGCAGAGTAACAAGGACAGCATGGCCATTTTGTTGAATTAATCTAGTTGCAGAGTAACAAGGACAGTATGGCCATTTTGTTGAATTAATCTAGTTGCAGAGTACCAAGGACAGTATGGCCATTCTATTGAATTAATCTAGTTGCAGAGTAACAAGGACAGTATGGCCATTTTGTAGAATTAATCTAGTTGCAGAGTACCAAGGACAGTATGGCCATTTTGTTGAATTAGTCTAGTTGCAGAGTAACAAGGACAGTATGGCCATTTTATTGAATTAATCTAGTTGCAGAGTTCCAAGGACAGTATGGCCATTTTGTTGAATTAATCTAGTTGCAGAGTAACAAGGACAGTATGGCCATTTTGTTGAATTAATCTAGTTGCAGAGTACCAAGGACAGTATGGCCATTTTGTTGAATTAATCTAGTTGCAGAGTAACAAGGACAGTATGGCCATTTTGTTGAATTAATCTAGTTGCAGAGTAACAAGGACAGCATGGCCATTTTGTTGAATTAATCTAGTTGCAGAGTAACAAGGACAGTATGGCCATTTTGTTGAATTAATCTAGTTGCAGAGTACCAAGTACAGTATGGCCATTCTATTGAATTAATCTAGTTGTAGAGTAACAAGGACAGTATGGCCATTTTGTTGAATTAATCTAGTTGCAGAGTACCAAGGACAGTATGGCCATTTTGTTGAATTAATCTAGTTGCAGAGTAACAAGGACAGTATGGCCATTTTGTTGAATTAATCTAGTTGCAGAGTTCCAAGGACAGTATGGCCATTTTGTTGAATTAATCTAGTTGCAGAGTAACAAGGACAGTATGGCCATTTTGTTGAATTAATCTAGTTGCAGAGTACCAAGGACAGCATGGCCATTTTGTTGAATTAATCTAGTTGCAGAGTTCCAAGGACAGTATGGCCATTTTGTTGAATTAATCTAGTTGCAGAGTTCCAAGGACAGTATGGCCATTTTGTTGAATTAATCTAGTTGCAGAGTAACAAGGACAGTATGACCATTTTGTTGAATTAATCTAGTTGCAGAGTACCAAGGACAGCATGGCCATTTTATTGAATTAATCTAGTTGCAGAGTACCAAGGACAGCATGGCCATTTTATTGAATTAATCTAGTTGCAGAGTAACAAGAACAGTATGGCCATTTTGTTGAATTAATCTAGTTGCAGAGTTCCAAGGACAGTATGGCCATTTTGTTGAATTAA
Source organism: Bathymodiolus septemdierum (assembly GCA_963383655.1). Taxonomy (NCBI): domain Eukaryota; kingdom Metazoa; phylum Mollusca; class Bivalvia; order Mytilida; family Modiolidae; genus Bathymodiolus; species Bathymodiolus septemdierum. The sequence goes on from OY726528.1 coordinate 9,429,878, forward strand.
TCTAGTTGCAGAGTTCCAAGGACAGTATGGCCATTTTGTTGAATTAATCTAGTTGCAGAGTTCCAAGGACAGTATAGCCATTTTGTTGAATTAATCTAGTTGCAGAGTAACAAGGACAGTATGGCCACTTTGTTGAATTAATCTAGTTGCAGAGTACCAAGGACAGCATGGCCATTTTATTGAATTAATCTAGTTGCAGAATACCAAGGACAGTATGGCCATTTTGTTGAATTAATCTAGTTGCAGAGTAACAAGGACAGTATGGCCATTTTGTTGAATTAATCTAGTTGCAGAGTAACAAGGACAGTATGGCCATTTTGTTGAATTAATCTAGTTGCAGAGTACCAAGGACAGCATGGCCATTTTATTGAATTAATCTAGTTGCAGAATACCAAGGACAGTATGGCCATTTTGTTGAATTAATCTAGTTGCAGAGTACCAAGGACAGTATGGCCATTTTGTTGAATTAATCTAGTTGCAGAGTAACAAGGACAGTATGGCCATTTTGTTGAATTAATTTAGTTGCAGAGTACCAAGGACATTATGGCCATTTTGTTGAATTAATCTAGTTGCAGAGTAACAAGGACAGCATGGCCATTTTGTTGAATTAATCTAGTTGCAGAGTACCAAGGACAGTATGGCCATTTTGTTGAATTAATCTAGTTGCAGAGTACCAAGGACAGTATGGCCATTTTGTTGAATTAATCTAGTTGCAGAGTAACAAGGACAGTATGGCCATTTTGTTGAATTAATCTAGTTGCAGAGTAACAAGGACAGTGGCCATTTTGTTGAATTAATCTAGTTGCAGAGTACCAAGGACAGTATGGCCATTTTGTTGAATCAATCTAGTTGCAGAGTACCAAGGACAGTATGGCCATTTTGTTGAATTAATCTAGTTGCAGAGTAACAAGGACAGTGTGGCCATTTTGTTGAATTAATCTAGTTGCAGAGTAACAAGGACAGTATGGCCATTTTGTTGAATTAATCTAGTTGCAGAGTAACAAGGACAGTATGGCCATTTTGTTGAATTAATCTAGTTGCAGAGTAACAAGGACAGCATGGCCATTTTGTTGAATTAATCTAGTTGCAGAGTACCAAGGACAGTATGGCCATTTTGTTGAATTAATCTAGTTGCAGAGTAACAAGGACAGTTTGGCCATTTTGTTAAATTAATCTAGTTGCAGAGTACCAAGGACAGTATGGCCATTTTGTTGAATTAATCTAGTTGCAGAGTAACAAGGACAGTATGGCCATTTTGTTGAATTAATCTAGTTGCAGAGTAACAAGGACAGCATGGCCATTTTGTTGAATTAATCTAGTTGCAGAGTAACAAGGACAGTATGGCCATTTTGTTGAATTAATCTAGTTGCAGAGTACCAAGGACAGTATGGCCATTTTGTTGAATTAATCTAGTTGCAGAGTAACAAGGACAGTATGGCCATTTTGTTGAATTAATCTAGTTGCAGAGTAACAAGGACAGTATGGCCATTTTGTTGAATTAATCTAGTTGCAGAGTAACAAGGACAGTATGGCCATTTTATTGTATTAATCTAGTTGCAGAGTAACAAGGACAGTATGGCCATTTTGTTGAATTAATCTAGTTGCAGAGTACCAAGGACAGTATGGCCATTTTGTTGAATTAATCTAGTTGCAGAGTACCAAGGACAGTATGGCCATTTTGTTGAATTAATCTAGTTGCAGAGTAACAAGGACAGTATGGCCATTTTGTTGAATTAATCTAGTTGCAGAGTACCAAGGACAGTATGGTCATTTTGTTGAATTGATCTAGTTGCAGAATAACAAGGACATTATGGCCATTTTGTTGAATTAATCTAGTTGCAGAGTAACAAGGACAGCATGGCCATTTTGTTGAATTAATCTAGTTGCAGAGTACCAAGGACAGTATGGCCATTTTGTTTAATTAATCTAGTTGCAGAGTAACAAAGACAGTATGGCCATTTTGTTGAATTAATCTAGTTGCAGAGTAACAAGGACAGTATGGCCATTTTGTTGAATTAATCTAGTTGCAGAGTACCAAGAACAGTATGGCCATTTTGTTGAATCAATCTAGTTGCAGAGTAACAAGGACAGTATGGCCATTTTGTTGAATTAATCTAGTTGCAGAGTACCAAGGACAGTATGGCCATTTTGTTGAATTAATCTAGTTGCAGAGTACCAAGAACAGTATGGCCATTTTGTTGAATCAATCTAATTGCAGAGTAACAAGGACAGTATGGCCATTTTGTTGAATTAATCTAGTTGCAGAGTACCAAGGACAGTATGGCCATTTTGTTGAATTAATCTAGTTGCAGAGTAACAAGGACAGTATGGCCATTTTGTTGAATTAATCTAGTTGAAGAGTACCAAGAACAGTATGGCCATTTTGTTGAATTAATCTAGTTGCAGAGTAACAAGGACAGTATGGCCATTTTGTTGAATTAATCTAGTTGCAGAGTACCAAGGACAGTATGGCCATTTTGTTGAATTAATCTAGTTGAAGAGTACCAAGAACAGTATGGCCATTTTGTTGAATTAATCTAGTTGCAGAGTAACAAGGACAGTATGGCCATTTTGTTGAATTAATCTAGTTGCAGAGTACCAAGGACAGTATGGCCATTTTGTTGAATTAATCTAGTTGCAGAGTAACAAGGACAGTATGGCCATTTTGTTGAATTAATCTAGTTGCAGAATACCAAGGACAGCATGGCCATTTTATTGAATTAATCTAGTTGCAGAGTACCAAGGACAGTATGGCCATTTTGTTGAATTAATCTAGTTGCAGAGTAACAAGGACAGTATGGCCATTTTGTTGAATTAATCCAGTTGCAGAGTAACAAGGACAGTATGGCCATTTTGTTGAATTAATCTAGTTGCAGAGTAACAAGGACAGTATGGCCATTTTGTTGAATTAATCTAGTTGCAGAGTTCCAAGGACAGTATGGCCATTTTGTTGAATTAATCTAGTTGCAGAGTAACAAGGACGGCATGGCCATTTTGTTGAATTAATCTAGTTGCAGAGTACCAAGGACAGTATGGCCATTCTATTGAATTAATCTAGTTGCAGAGTAACAAGGACAGTATGGCCATTTTGTTGAATTAATCTAGTTGCAGAGTACCAAGGACAGTATGGCCATTTTGTTGAATTAATCTAGTTGCAGAGTAACAAGGACAGTATGGCCATTTTGTTGAATTAATCTAGTTGCAGAGTAACAAGGACAGTATGGCCATTTTGTTGAATTAATCTAGTTGCAGAGTAACAAGGACAGCATGGCCATTTTGTTGAATTAATCTAGTTGCAGAGTAACAAGGACAGTATGGCCATTTTGTTGAATTAATCTAGTTGCACAGTAACAAGGACAGTATGGCCATTTTGTTGAATTAATCTAGTTGCAGAGTACCAAGAACAGTATGGCCATTTTGTTGAATCAATCTAGTTGCAGAGTAACAAGGACAGTATGGCCATTTTGTTGAATTAATCTAGTTGCAGAGTACCAAGGACAGTATGGCCATTTTGTTGAATTAATCTAGTTGCAGAGTACCAAGAACAGTATGGCCATTTTGTTGAATCAATCTAATTGCAGAGTAACAAGGACAGTATGGCCATTTTGTTGAATTAATCTAGTTGCAGAGTACCAAGGACAGTATGGCCATTTTGTTGAATTAATCTAGTTGCAGAGTAACAAGGACAGTATGGCCATTTTGTTGAATTAATCTAGTTGCAGAGTACCAAGAACAGTATGGCCATTTTGTTGAATTAATCTAGTTGCAGAGTAACAAGGACAGTATGGCCATTTTGTTGAATTAATCTAGTTGCAGAGTACCAAGGACAGTATGGCCATTTTGTTGAATTAATCTAGTTGCAGAGTACCAAGAACAGTATGGCCATTTTGTTGAATTAATCTAGTTGCAGAGTAACAAGGACAGTATGGCCATTTTGTTGAATTAATCTAGTTGCAGAGTACCAAGGACAGTATGGCCATTTTGTTGAATTAATCTAGTTGCAGAGTAACAAGGACAGTATGGCCATTTTGTTGAATTAATCTAGTTGCAGAATACCAAGGACAGCATGGCCATTTTATTGAATTAATCTAGTTGCAGAGTAACAAGGACAGCATGGCCATTTTGTTGAATTAATCTAGTTGCAGAGTAACAAGGACAGTATGGCCATTTTGTTGAATTAATCTAGTTGCAGAGTACCAAGGACAGTATGGCCATTCTATTGAATTAATCTAGTTGCAGAGTAACAAGGACAGTATGGCCATTTTGTTGAATTAATCTAGTTGCAGAGTACCAAGGACAGTATGGCCATTTTGTTGTATTAATCTAGTTGCAGAGTAACAAGGACAGTATGGCCATTTTGTTGAATTAATCTAGTTGCAGAGTACCAAGGACAGTATGGCCATTTTGTTGAATTAATCTAGTTGCAGAGTACCAAGGACAGTATGGCCATTTTGTTGAATTAATCTAGTTGCAGAGTAACAAGGACAGTATGGCCATTTTGTTGAATTAATCTAGTTGCAGAGTACCAAGGACAGTATGGCCATTTTGTTGAATTGATCTAGTTGCAGAATAACAAGGACATTATGGCCATTTTGTTGAATTAATCTAGTTGCAGAGTAACAAGGACAGTATGGCCATTTTGTTGAATTAATCTAGTTGCAGAGTACCAAGGACAGTATGGCCATTTTGTTGAATTAATCTAGTTGCAGAGTACCAAGGACAGTATGGCCATTTTGTTGAATTAATCTAGTTGCAGAGTAACAAGGACAGTATGGCCATTTTGTTGAATTAATCTAGTTGCAGAGTACCAAGAACAGTATGGCCATTTTGTTGAATCAATCTAGTTGCAGAGTAACAAGGACAGTATGGCCATTTTGTTGAATTAATCTAGTTGCAGAGTACCAAGGACAGTATGGCCATTTTGTTGAATTAATCTAGTTGCAGAGTACCAAGAACAGTATGGCCATTTTGTTGAATCAATCTAATTGCAGAGTAACAAGGACAGTATGGCCATTTTGTTGAATTAATCTAGTTGCAGAGTACCAAGGACAGTATGGCCATTTTGTTGAATTAATCTAGTTGCAGAGTAACAAGGACAGTATGGCCATTTTGTTGAATTAATCTAGTTGCAGAGTACCAAGAACAGTATGGCCATTTTGTTGAATTAATCTAGTTGCAGAGTAACAAGGACAGTATGGCCATTTTGTTGAATTAATCTAGTTGCAGAGTACCAAGGACAGTATGGCCATTTTGTTGAATTAATCTAGTTGCAGAGTACCAAGAACAGTATGGCCATTTTGTTGAATTAATCTAGTTGCAGAGTAACAAGGACAGTATGGCCATTTTGTTGAATTAATCTAGTTGCAGAGTACCAAGGACAGTATGGCCATTTTGTTGAATTAATCTAGTTGCAGAGTAACAAGGACAGTATGGCCATTTTGTTGAATTAATCTAGTTGCAGAATACCAAGGACAGCATGGCCATTTTATTGAATTAATCTAGTTGCAGAGTACCAAGGACAGTATGGCCATTTTGTTGAATTAATCTAGTTGCAGAGTAACAAGGACAGTATGGCCATTTTGTTGAATTAATTCAGTTGCAGAGTAACAAGGACAGTATGGCCATTTTGTTGAATTAATCTAGTTGCAGAGTTCCAATGACAGTATGGCCATTTTGTTGAATTAATCTAGTTGCAGAGTTCCAAGGACAGTATGGCCATTTTATTGAATTAATCTAGTTGCAGAGTAACAAGGACAGTATGGCCATTTTGTTGAATTAATCTAGTTGCAGAGTTCCAAGGACAGTATGGCCATTTTGTTGAATTAATCTAGTTGCAGAGTAACAAGGACGGCATGGCCATTTTGTTGAATTAATCTAGCTGCAGAGTACCAAGGACAGTATGGCCATTCTATTGAATTAATCTAGTTGCAGAGTAACAAGGACAGTATGGCCATTTTGTTGAATTAATCTAGTTGCAGAGTACCAAGGACAGTATGGCCATTTTGTTGAATTAATCTAGTTGCAGAGTAACAAGGACAGTATGGCCATTTTGTTGAATTAATCTAGTTGCAGAGTAACAAGGACAGTATGGCCATTTTGTTGAATTAATCTAGTTGCAGAGTAACAAGGACAGCATGGCCATTTTGTTGAATTAATCTAGTTGCAGAGTAACAAGGACAGTATGGCCATTTTGTTGAATTAATCTAGTTGCAGAGTAACAAGGACAGTATGGCCATTCTATTGAATTAATCTAGTTGCAGAGTAACAAGGACAGTATGGCCATTTTGTTGAATTAATCTAGTTGCAGAGTACCAAGGACAGTATGGCCATTTTGTTGAATTAATCTAGTTGCAGAGTAACAAGGACAGTATGGCCATTTTGTTGAATTAATCTAGTTGCAGAGTTCCAAGGACAGTATGGCCATTTTGTTGAATTAATCTAGTTGCAGAGTAACAAGGACAGTATGGCCATTTTGTTGAATTAATCTAGTTGCAGAGTACCAAGGACAGTATGGCCATTTTGTTGAATTAATCTAGTTGCAGAGTAACAAGGACAGTATGGCCATTTTGTTGAATTAATCTAGTTGCAGAGTAACAAGGACAGCATGGCCATTTTGTTGAATTAATCTAGTTGCAGAGTAACAAGGACAGTATGGCCATTTTGTTGAATTAATCTAGTTGCAGAGTACCAAGGACAGTATGGCCATTCTATTGAATTAATCTAGTTGCAGAGTAACAAGGACAGTATGGCCATTTTGTTGAATTAATCTAGTTGCAGAGTACCAAGGACAGCATGGCCTTTTTGTTGAATTAATCTAGTTGCAGAGTACCAAGGACAGTATGGCCATTTTGTTGAATTAATCTAGTTGCAGAGTAACAAGGACAGTATGGCCATTTTGTTGAATTAATCTAGTTGCAGAGTAACAAGGACAGTATGGCCATTTTGTTGAATTAATCTAGTTGCAGAGTACCAAGGACAGTATGGCCATTTTGTTGAATTAATCTAGTTGCAGAGTAACAAGGACAGTATGGCCATTTTGTTGAATTAATCTAGTTGGAGAGTACCAAGGACAGTATGGCCATTTTGTTGAATTAATCTAGTTGCAGAGTACCAAGGACAGTATGGCCATTTTGTTGAATTAATCTAGTTGCAGAGTACCAAGGACAGTATGGCCATTTTGTTGAATTAATCTAGTTGCAGGGTAACAAGGACAGTATGGCCATTTTGTTGAATTAATCTAGTTGCAGAGTAACAAGGACAGTATGGCCATTTTATTGAATTAATCTAGTTGCAGAATACCAAGGACAGTATGGCCATTTTGTTGAATTAATCTAGTTGCAGAGTAACAAGGACAGTATGGCCATTTTGTTGAATTAATCTAGTTGCAGAGTACCAAGGACAGTATGGCCATTTTGTTGAATTAATCTAGTTGCAGAATAACAAGGACAGTATGGCCATTTTGTTGAATTAATCTAGTTGCAGAGTAACAAGGACAGTATGGCCATTTTATTGAATTAATCTAGTTGCAGAATACCAAGGACAGTATGGCCATTTTGTTGAATTAATCTAGTTGCAGAGTACCAAGGACAGTATGGCCATTTTATTGAATTAATCTAGTTGCAGAATACCAAGGACAGTATGGCCATTTTGTTGAATTAATCTAGTTGCAGAATAACAAGGACAGTATGGCCATTTTGTTGAATTAATCTAGTTGCAGAGTAACAAGGACAGTATGGCCATTTTCAAAGTTTGGACTGCTGAAAGACAAGTAAAGAATATGGTTGCTGCAGAAAGCCTTACAACCCTTAAAGAAAAAGGTAACTAGCTATTATTAAGTAACTGTAAGGTATCTAATATTACTTTTTATTTGTTCATATAAGAAACTCCCATTCAAATTGAAAATTTATATACATTTGTATAGAGTCAGACTCCTTGTCAAGGTGAAAAATTATTATGGACTTTCCTTGTTGAAATTCAAATGTAAAATGAAGTGGAAATATGGCACTTAAAAAAAGGCAGAATGTACAGTTTCTTTCTGGATGATAAGAAATTTGAAACAAAAAGGTACTTTACTCTCACATATTATTTTGTTATGTAATTTTTAGCTCGACTTTTCGAAGAAAAAAAGTCGAGCTATTGTCGTTACTCCGGCGTCAGCTTCTGGGTCGGTTAAGTTTTTTGTCAGAGTCCATTTCTCAAAAACTATCAAAGGTATCCATTTGAAACTTGGAATACTTGTTCACTATCAAAACAGGAACCAATTACAATAAGGCAGATGACCCTCTGATGTGTATATCCAGAGTTATCTGCCCTTGTTTCGACATAGTACATAGAAATTAGGGATATTTTTGTTAGTATAATTAAAATTTCTCAATAACTATCAAAGCTATTAACTTGAAACTCAATACACTTGTAGAAAGTGTTGACCCCAATCTGTTGAAAAGAGAAGACAACTCCATTCAGCATTTTATTTGAGTTATTCCCCCTTTTTGATTTAGAATTTCTTCAAAAAATACAATTTCTCAATAATTATGATAGGCATTGAAATGAAACTCAACATACATGTTCACTATCAAATGGGGAACCCATTACAACAAGGCAGGTGACCCTGTGATTTGTATATCCAGAGTTATCTGCCCTTGTTTTGGCATAGTACATAGTAATTTGGGATATTGTGTTAGTATAATTAAAATTTCTCAATAACTATCCAAGCTATTAACTTGAAACTCAATACACTTGTAGAAAGTGTTGACCCCGTTCTGTTGACAAGAGAAGACAACTCTATCCAGCATTTTATTTGAGTTATTTCCCTTTTTTTACTTGCATTTTTTTTCTAAAAATACAATTTTCTCAATATAAACTATGATAGGCATAAAATGAAACCCAACATACCTGTTCACTATCAAAAGGGGGAACACATTACAGAAGGGTAATTCCCAACATACAACCCCCTCCCACTGCCCCCCCCCCCCCCCAATTTTTTATTTTTTATTTTTATTTCATATGCACTAAAATAGTGTTACAAGAAAAGATTATACCCCTCTGATTATATTTACCAATCTTGCAAACATATTTGCTTATATGACCATCATAGTTAGAAGTATGTATAACTTTGTAAATTGCTTGCAGTTTAATATCAGATATGAAAAAGTCGAGCATTCAGCACCCATGGACAGTGCTCTTGTTTATTAGTAAGGGCACTAATAACTTATGTTGGGTGCCCTATAGTTATCACTCTGTCCGTCCACATTTTGGTTTCTGAGTCATAACTTTAGTTTCCCTCGGTCAGTTGTTTTCAAATTTTAACATGATGTCTGATTTGTGTTTTTAAAGTGTTTTATTTTGAAACACTTCTTTTTACAGTGTACATAAATTTATAAAATGTATATCACGTGCAGCATACTGTCTCATGGAAAGTGTTCCGTTTACGAAAGGTCCTACAAATAGGGGTGCGCTAGGGTCTATGTTTTTTGCCCTCCCCCACTTTTTGGGCAAAAATTTGGAAAAAAGCTGAATTTTTAACAAGGCAGCAAACAATTGTTATATAAGACCACAGTTTGTAGGCAAATAACCTTTTGTTTTTTGCTTTTTTTTTTGCTCAGTAGTTTTGAAAACTCCCCCCTCCCCCTTTTTGGTCCATTACGCAAACATGCCTCCCCCACTTTTCGGTCCACTCCTACGCCTCTGACAAAGGTACATTCCGGTAAAGTTGGAAGGTTCTCTTTTGACTCAGCAGTGTCGGAGAACACTACTGATTATAGAATCAATAGAATGGGAACCACTGCCAGAGCGACGGGTACTAACAAAAAAAGGGGGGGGGTACTTAT